>CM040631.1:48052572-48582752 GCA_022818045.1 Neotoxoptera formosana
ACAACACTCTACCAACTTCAAATTACTCACTAAACAGCTCTCAAACTAGAAGCTTCACCGAAACAACAGCCAACTCTCTCACGCCAAAAATGAACCAAGCTATCGTAATGAATTCAATAGACGGAATTAAACAAATCCAGTCCATAATAGCCCTCAGCAAAATCACTAAATCAACCAACATAATTTCCGCTTCACGTATATCTAATAACAGGTTTTGGGTTTTCCTCAAAAACCAACAGATAAGTGATAACTAATGACATCATTAACGAGCACTCTGCCATATACGTCGATAACAATGAAATACCGATACGAAAATTAATTAACCCGGCTAAATGCATTATATTATCTAATGTATATCCCGCTATACCGAATAGCTACATCATCGAAGCGCTAGGGACACTCGGTATTAAAATAACATCACCAATCATGGAGCTCAAGGCTGGTTTCCCACTCGACCAATTAGCACATATCAAAAGTTTTCGCAGACAACTGTACATAAGCCCTGACGACGTTTCATAACTTCCACCATCGTTCGTTATTGTCCTAGACAATACCTCATACCGCATATTCATTACGGACGACATTGTAAACTGCTTTATATGCAAAAAAACTGGCCATATATCACCCTCTTGTAAGACCACTTACACTCTCTCCCCTCCAATAGAAAATATGGATATCTCTAATTGAACAAACATCCAATATTCCACCCTCTCATCATATCGCTGAAAAAACTAATAGTATTAATGAGACTCCGGATTTACATCTAGACAACTCAACCCATCTAACCGTCAAGAATACTCCGGAGGATTGCGAGATACCTAATAAAAATACTGTACATATCACCGAAGAAGTTAACAGCGCATATATATCGGACCCACAGCCTCTCCAAGCTCTTTTCAAAAGGCCAGCTCCTGAATCTACATGCCCGTCAACACCGACCTCCCCCACGCTAACCCCTCATACACCAGAGCTAGGTGCACGTGTGCTTTCTGCAAAAAACTCAAATCCAAAAAACCAAAACACAAAAAAAATTAAAGTGAGATCAAGATCAAACTCCTCAACGAGGTCCGCTGAAACGCTTGATGACCTTGAGCCAGCGACGTCTATCTTTCAGAACACAGACTCCTCGCTTACCCTTATCTTGTTTAAATATATTCTTGAAAACATCTCGAACACAAAAATAAACATACATGGACTGTGCAATAGTGTCGGTTCCAAAACTCCCGAAGTCCTCAGTATGGCTGAAAAAATTATACCATTAATGACGAACAGAAAAATAAAAACCAAAATACAAAAATTAAGTACTCTCTAGTCTCCAATTCAAAGCCGAAATTCATTGAAGCACGCAAGATACTCCAAAACCTCGTCTCACTCCATCAAGCCTTCAAAGACGTGAACACAGCAGCAATCAGTATACTTTTCACTACTATAAAATCTAACCACCCATTGTGCATACCCATTTATGTAAAATTGTATCAAACGTAATGTATATAAATTCTTTTTTCTCTGCTATATTTTAACCAAATGTAGGCTAATAAGTTATTAGTAATAACCTTTGTAATTGAAGCCTTATTGCCTTAATAAAAATAAAAAAATCATATTATGCATCATAGATAATAGTCATAGTATTTTTAAAAACAATTAACCACCTGTTTTAACATCTTATTTTTTAAGATACCACACACAATTAGTCATCAAAATACGAGTATATGACATACGCTTATACGGAAAATGTAAATAAATTCAATGTTACAAATCGGAATGAGTAATAGAAAAAAAAGTCAATTAGGTAGCGATAAGTCATAACAAAAATTTCTTGTGGAAACGTAAAACCAATTACCTAACGTATTTGTCAACTATAATTGTCGTCACCAAGCCGGGAAAATAATTTTTAAATATATATTTGACTTGATTATTTTGTAATTTATCAATTTAATTAACCAATTCATTATATACATTTTTGACTACAAAATCATTTGTACATTTTTTTGAATTAATTTTTTTTAAATTGGAAACTCAAATGTAACAAATCGTGCCTAGTTATCTTTATTATTAAACATCTATAATCACAACTTATGAGGGGCAAATGTAAACTAGGCCCGCGGTTACCTTTTTTGTTGTAAACTCGGCCCGGGAAATTTTAGGTAATAAAATAGGTCGATTGTAAACTCGGCCCCGAAATTTTAGGTAATAAAATAGGTAGATTGTAAAATCGGCCCGGAAATTTAAGATAGTAAAAAAGGTCGATTGTCAACTCGTTCCCATGTAAATACATTTTACATATATTTTTACACTACAGTTTTACTTATATTTTTACACTTACAATTTTACATAAATCCATTTTAATTATATTTTTTCATTGAATTATTAAATGAAATCCAATACTGAAACATTTTACTTTCATTTTACATTTATATAACAAACTTCAGACTATGAATAATAATTTGAAAATAATTTTTGGAGAATAATGAGAATCGCCTCCTCTTGGTGTCCTCTGGGTAATGCTATATGATTCTCAAAAATATTATAAGAAATTAGAAAATTATATGTACATTTTTATTCGGGCCGAGTTTACTTCAATCATTTTTACCTGTAAAAACCCCGGGCTGAGTTTACACCTAAATAATTTTTAACTTAAAAAAACAAGGGCCGAGTTTACAATCGCCCCTAATGAGGAACCTTATTCCATTAATTACATTTTTATATTCTTGAAATGTATCACTATTCAACTTACGGTGATTGAAAGGGGGTTTGGGGGTGAGATCACCCATATTTTCAAATTTATAACTTTAGGTGGGTACCCCAAGTATGTAGTTGCTCCTGCTATTAAATTTTAGTTCGGCTCCACTGCACCTAACACACAATGCAAAGGCGGTATTCATAGCCAAAAGGTTACAAACACTTTTTTTTTGAATTCAGTGGAGGTACAGACGTTATATTTAGTTAATGTTAAACTTATTAAATGAATAAAATATTTAGGCAATAACGTATATCATATACTTATTATATATATATCAATCTATACCAGTCTTATAAATGTACGACACAGCAAATTTGAGTTCATCTGAACCAATTTAGTGTTGTTAGCTTCAATATGAGAATGCGCTCTGGGTTATTATCAAATTTGAAGGTAAGAATATATTTTTTTGTGTACTAACGTGAATTTTATACGTCATTTAAATTATTCAGCAATTTACAAGCATGTATGATATTTAAGTTTCAAAATGCTGTTAACTTGCTAAAAAATTATAATATCGTAAAGTGAAAATTTAAGCTACTTAAAGATGATATTTTCACATACTTAGTTTATAATGCTATTTAAGAAGTGTAGTCATGTACTCCTGTTTCAATATATTATATTATATTTGTTTACTGGCTACTGTACATTGTACAGTACAACAAATTTTTCTTATTATTATTTTGAATATATTTGCACAGTTAAATCAAAAAGAAATTCCGATAGTTATAGACACCGGAGCAAATATATGCTGCATTAAACACGACATTTTACAAAATGATCAAATAATTTTAAATTTAACTATTAATTTAATAGGACCTGATAATCAACCTCTTATGGTTCTTGGCTCTACAAACATTGAAATAATTATACAGAATCATGCATTTAATATTTTAACATATATAGTTAAAGACCTTTCAAGCACATTAATATTGGGAAACAATTTTTTAACAAAACATAACGCGCACATAAACTATAGAGATAAAAATATGACTTTAAATAACAATATAACAACAAAATTATACTTTTCCAATATAAATATAAATAACATAAATGAAATACATCCACAAAATATTAAAGAAATAACCAAAAATATTTTAGAGATTCCACAAGAATATGCTATTGCACATTGCATTTCAGCTGATCTGAAAATGAATAAAGGTTTAGCAGCAGAAATCTGTAAAAAAATACGGAAGATTTTCTGAAATATTTTCTAATTTAACCATAAATGAAAATTAAGGTTCATAATTATAGTATTAACTATTTATCAGTTTACGCCGATGATTGGGACATGCCGCAATTACTGTTTGATCTTAAGGGCGGCATCTCACAATCATCGTCTATTTAAGCATACACCACACACACAACGGCGTTCAGTCGCTCATTCCATAGCCTGTAAACTGTCATCATGTCTTTTCTTTATACATTAAATTATTTTATGTTCTTAAAATAAATTAAATTAATCACAATATCGTTGTCAAATTTTGGTATATCTCCTCTACCTTCTCACCTCTTGGTCAAAATCTAATCAACATCGGTAAAGACTCACAGAATCCGCAAAAAAGTAAGTGATACTCATTATCAGGAGATATATTATATTCTTAAGGAAAAACTCTCGTATTCGCCCCCGATAATATACCAAGTCAAGTGGGTAATTTCATGTAATGAGTTAAAGATATTAAATCAAACAAATCATACAATTAACCTTATGCAAATGCATCAACTGTTTTAATTCAAAGCTTAAACATTTTACTCTCATAAATTAATTACCTATATTATTATCATTATTTATCCCATTACCATATTTTTAATTCATTACATACTTAAAGAAGTATACTTGAAAATTTCAAAAATCAGGGTTTGAATAAATGCGTCATTATTAAAATATGAATACACTTGTATGGCTGTATACAAACATTATTAGCATACTACAAAGCATTTTGTATGTGTACTAACTACTAAGTTACATCAACATATAATTAATTTTTTATTTTTAAACGCTTACCTCGATTACGATTTTTATTTAAACTTGATACAATAAAAAACCTCATATAAACATATGTAAAAATAATCTATAATGTAGTCATCACCCACAATTTTTTTTGTCTTTAGGATTTCAATGGACAGATATACCTACTGTGTATATTTCTTATTGTTATTTAAATACCTATTTAATTAAACTACCTATACAATTAAACGTATAATAGTAAAATTTCAATAGTAATACTTGAAAAATTCCATAGTCTTGTGTGTTAAGTCAATAGTGCAACCAATTATATTTCCGACTCTCCATTTTCGACCGTATGTGGACGCATTCGACATATTCCACTTTTCTAAATGATAACCATCAAAACCAAACGAATTTTCTGTTTCTCCTGAAAAATGTAAAAGGCATAGATATACATATTATACTATAATAATTGATCACCGACAAACCGGGCACTCTTAATATCATACATTGTCATCAAAATATGCTAAATACCTACTCCCCGTTCATCAGTAAACGTACACCTCTGAGTGGCCCACCCTATACGCATCGGCCCATTAGAATTAAGTTGTACTTCGTATTGATAAACGTCATCATTTTTTATGCTGTGGATCGATTTTGCTGTCGCCATATTACTCCTTGAATACATAGTACCAAATTCCGTGAACACCATGTTTCTGTTCAGTTGATTTGAATTAAAAGATTCAACATTTTCAAAATACTGTTTTTCTACAGTTAACAGTTCATCAAATTCAGTTTTATCAGCTAATATTTCCATGTCTTGTTTCAACTTTTCTAAGCTTTAATGATAGTAAATATTTTCCGTTACAGATTAGACAAGACATATATGATACAATTTATTTTAACTCTTTACTTTGAATAAACTTTTTTTTTCTTCACCAACGTTTTAAATTTGTTTTTACCATTTTTTCCAAATATCTTAGATACTTCTTCGGCCACAGTGTTTACTAGACAAATGTATTTAAGTTAAACAAATCAAATGTTAACTATTGTCATATTACGCACTTAAACTAATACAAAGTTATAGAATATTTGAGAACAAACATAGTTTAAATAGATACGAAATTATAAGATACTTAATCAAATAAATCAATGATTTACCATCAATGCGATCAATATTTACGTCCGCCATTTTATTAATTTATTATAACTTTATTTCAAAAAACTGTTTTAGAAATGGATTAATAAAATAATAACAACTATATACCACTTCGTATTCCATGGCAATTTGAACGATACATATTTTGCAAATAATTATAATCGGCCAGAAATAAAAACATGTGAGTTTTTTTTATTAATAATAAATATGTAACCCCGATAGAATCAATTCACATCGTGCCTATAACACAAAAACTATAGATTACCATAAGTTTACATCGACAAATATTAATTATAAACATTGGTGATATTATACGATGTAATCATAAATCATAATAATACACGGATATATAAGTAGTATGTACTATGTCTCAATAACGAATTAACGATGGGTACGATATCGTACATGGGTCGCGATCTATTTTTATTGCGGTGTTTTGTCTTGCTGACGCCCAATAAAAGTTCTAGAACGTTCGAATTATCTCCACGTTTGTCATGATATGGGTTCCTAAATATTATCATAAATACATGATATATTGTTGTTACAACAAGTTACAAATTGATATAGAAAATATCAATTTTTAAATTTTTTTTCAGCGTAAATCAATCATTGTAGTAGATATAGCTAATCTTAATTATAATTTATAATACCTACCTACGTATTATTATTTATTTAAACAAAATAGTATTGAATACTCTTGAAAATTTGAATACATCTTAAACTCACTAATCCTATTAATAATCAAAAACTAGTTAAGTATTTTTTTTTTTTTGCAGTAATTTCTTGTGCTGGAAACGTTCAATTCCGATGTTGGATACCCTCCAACAAACATTAAATGTAATTGAACTTATTATAACCCTTTTAAAAAATAAATATTTTAGTAATAACGAATTCTATAACGTCGGATACTTGACGACGTCAGCCATACGATACATGGTGACACCGTGTAGTCTGCGTCCTCATTTATCCGACGACGTCCTTTTTCTTCAAATATTGGCGTGGAGTGTAGCGTGATACGCCAAAATAATAACGCTAATGAACCGTTTAAGCACAAAAAATTACAAAAAAGAATAAGTTTCAAATAGTTTTTGTTTATCTTTAGATATCACCTACATACTAACTTCCTTTTTACATATAAACATTTTTTTTTTTGCTCCTTAAAACCATAATTTCTGCAGGCGCTAGTGCCCCCTTTAACGTTTTTTTTTTGAATTTTTGAAATTTAGCTTAAATTGATGTCCTATTTAATTTTTTACCCTGCTATGTAGTGGTGTTCCTATTATAATCAAAAACTAGTTTAGACTTATTTTTTTAGGCAGCTGCCTTCCAGAAATTAAAGATTTGCTGGATGGCTGGGTAGTTACAGAGTAAATCGGGTAGGTATTAATAAATATAAACTATTATTTATCAGGTCCGTCAGCCTGGCACCCCAAATTCAAAATTTTGAGGTCAAACCGAACTAGAAAATTAGTAACCAATTTGTAATAATTTGTAACCGCAAAATCAAAATTTGTAACCCAAGTCTTAACCCCCAAATTTGAGTTTTCTTTTTCGGGCGCTGGGCTGACTTGGGTTACAAATTCTGATTTTGCGGTTACAAATTATTACAAATTGGTTACTAATTTTCTAGTTCGGTTTGACCTCGAAATTTTGAATTCGGGGTGCCAGGCTGACGTCAGCCCAGCGCCCGAAAAAGAAAACTCAAATTTGGGGGTTAAGACTTGGGTTACAAATTCTGATTTTGCGGTTACAAATTATTACAAATTGGTTACTAATTTTCTAGTTCGGTTTGACCTCAAAATTTTGAATTCGGGGTGCCAGGCTGACGGACCTTTATTTTTCAGGTTTGGGTTAGTAGGTGGGATATTAGAGGTACCTCTGAGTAGTATATTTTGGTATGTTCTGTGCCCCCCGCAAATCCGATGAATCCGGCTACCCCGCCCGCCCTATAATCGAGACACACTAGTAATTAGTTCACTATGCACATTAGACCGCAACACACAACAAACACCGGACGACTCCGTATGACAACGACATAGCCAAATTGTATAAAGAAAGTAAGGAACGTAATTTTCATAATTTTAAGTATAATTATTTATATGTGTTTAGTATATAATAAAAACTTAATGATAACTGAAACTGAATTCTAGTTATTTATATACATTTAAGATTCTTATTTCTATCTATCTACCCCTGGCTAAGGTTTTCATATCTATAGGGGCTTACGACTCTCCCTAGATATCTTATATTTAACTGGTCACTCCCCCACCAGGTTACACCAGTTAATTTTTTTTTTTTTTAAAGGTAGAAAAACTTTTAGAGATTCTTTAGTTGATGTTTCAAATTATAGATTTGAATAGAAAATGTTTTATGAAATTACATATCAAAAAAAAATGCAAAGTTTCGTGATTTTTATGTATTTTTTCGAAATTTAAACTTTAGATGCGTATAAAAAACTACTGGAGACTTACGCTCAACTTGTTTTTTAACTACCATTTACAAAACCGCTTATGAGGAACCTTGTTTGCAATTTTTATACTTTAGGTAAATCTTAAAATGTTATACATTTTTCACAACAAAATAGTTTGTATATTTTCGTGATTTTTACGGATTTTGTAAGAATTTGAACTTTAAACGCTAATAACATTTTTTTAACTGTCTTAAAAAAACTATTAGAGACATACGCTCACATTGTATTACATTCTCAAGTTTTTTGAAAGACTGAAAATTTTTTTATCGGCAATAATAAAAATAAATTAAAAAAACTAGAAAATTAATTATGTCTATAAATAGCCCGAGAAAAGTCAAAACATATTGAAAATGTTATTGTGTATAGAAATTGCTTATATAAACATTTTATGAAATTTTCATGTATTTACTGTCATTATTTTTTCTGTTACACCAATTAAAAATTTTGTGAAAAATTGGCTTTGCGTAAGAATTACCGTCTTAACTTACACATAATTTTTTTTGTTTTTCTCGACTCATTTAAAAACGATTGAGAAATATTTACTTTTGACCCCCTCAAAGTATCAACAAGATGAACTTTCCTATCAGAAAATATGCTGATGAAGAAAATCGGAACACTTTTACAGCCCTTAAACGTGGTGACAGACACAAAAAAACACGTACAACATTGTAAAATCGCTCCGCTTAGTATCTTAAACCGATAATTTCTTAGGCCTACAATTATCAAAAATTGACAAAATATTTTTAAATTTGTTGGTGTATAGAAAATGATAATTTAAATATTTGGTTATTCCTTTTTGAATTGCAACAAAATAAGAAAATTGTTCCCGTAGAAATATTAGTAGTTTACGGGTGTTTATCCAATGTCTAATTTCAAACGCCCATAAAAAATTAGTTTGACTTTCTGATTATTTTTTTTTTTATGATAGATAGAAAAAACTATGGAGAATCTTGTGTTAAAATATCATGCCTTGGATTTCAACAGAAACATTTTTAAGAAATTCTTAATTAAAAAAAAACCTCAACATTTCATGTGATTTTTATGTATTTTTTTAAAATTTTTTTTGTATACATAAATTAAGTTTTTTCCAAATGATCCCCCTAACTCAAGGCCGTAGCCAGGGGGGGGGGTTCAGGGTTCAGACCCCCCCCCCGAATTTTTTTTTGAAATAATATTGAATAGTTTTAAATGCCTATAATATTTGATAAATTACATCATATACGTGTCACTGTATATTTTATATTTATATGGTGTTAGATAAGCGATAACTAATCTTAATGTACTTTCGTAAAACCTAATGTATAGCTCACATAATACTTACAGTATCTAATCTTAATTATTTTGGTAATCGATGGTCAGTAGAGCAGTATAACACATTTTGTTTATGCCATTGTCAGTAATCACGGAGCGCACACAACGGCGTGTCGACGTTTATTTTTTCAATATACTTATATACTAAAGTAATGAATTATAATTATTAATTTAGAAATATAAGATAATGTACATAGTTACCTACCGAAATTTAAAAAAAAAATGACATGTTCTTAATTTAAATAATATTTTTTTTATAATTTCATATTTTATTACATAATAAAACATTTATACTCTAACCTCCTCCCCCGAAATATTCTTCTGGCTACGGCCTTGCGGCCTAACTGATGACTTAACCTAACTTTTGATACATAAATAATATACGCCACTGATCTCAATCAAATATTATATTTTTGAATTTAATATGACTTTTTCAGTATAAACGATTGTTATTTGTATGAACTGTTTGGATTCTGTTTGAAAGAAAATCATAAAATTGCTTCATGATTTTATGTTTTGTAGTAAATGTAGGTAATTTACAAAATCACAAGATGGTTAGCAGGTACTCAACTATAATGTACTACCCATACAATTTAAATACTTATTATTTCATTGAATTTCACGTCAATGTTATTCATTAGAACATTTAATTATTTAAAACATTAAATATAAAATTACTGTAAGTTATAATGTGTTAGGAATAGGTAATGGATAAAACAAATGTTATGCTATTATAAAATGAATTAAGTTTATTAGAACCTACTATGGTTGAATTAATTTTTGGCATATAGATTGCATTTAACTATGTCATTGTGTGTTTAAAATATAATAACATACTTAAAACATTTCAAATACCAACAAAAATATTTTTAAGACACAACAAAAAAATTTAAATTGTTATTCTTTGTTAAAATATCTAATTTCTTCATATTTATTGTTTGCAACATTAATTACTTACGAGAAACGTTGTTTTAAATTTTCAATCCTCATCTATAAAAACTGAAAATTTTAAACATTTTTAACTACAAAACAATTATTAAATGTTCGATATTTTAATGAATTTTGGTCAAAATTTGAACTTTAAATGCTTATAAAAAGAAGTTGTGCATATGTTTTTTAATGATTTTGAACTGCTCATAAAACAATTTATGAAGAGTCTTGTATTTAATTTTTAAGTTTTATTTTCAAAGTACCAACTAGATTCCTATTGACTTGGCATATGTATTGATACACCAATACCATATAATATATTGATTTATTTTTTTACTATCGATAAAAGTTTTTTCATTTGGTAAAAAAATTTGAAAATGTAATACAAGGTTCCTCAAAATTTGTTGTTAGTGAAAACTGAAAACTAAAAAAAAAAATTTTGCGTAAGTCAGAATTTCGACAAAATACGACAAGATCGTGTACATTTGCAATTTTTTTTTGATTTAGAAATTCATTAAACATTATTTGTTTAAACCTTTAAGGTTTGATAAATTACAAAATAATCAAATTTAAAATGTTTTTTTAAACTTTTTTTTATCGGTTTGGTGACGACAATATTAATTGACGAATACTTTAATATTGTTTTTTGTTCCCTCACGAAATTATTTTATGATTTATCGCTAGTTAATTTTTAAGTCTGATGTTACTCATTCAGATTTGTAATATTGAATTTATTTACATTTTCCTTATAAACGTACCTATGTCATATACACGTATTTTGCTGACTATTGCGTATGTGATATTAAAAAAAATAGGATGTTTAAACTGGTGGTTGAGTGTTTTTAAAATAACTATATGACTTATATATATTATTAATTATTATTATTTACTATATTATGATGCATAATAATATGACTAAAGGTGTGTCATTATTGTCCTAATATGTAACAATACTTAGGCAATGTACAATTTCGTCGCCGCCGCTCATTGCATTTGTGTCGTCAACGATGATTAGTATGAGTATTGATTTTATAATAAACTATATTATTATTATTATTATTATTATTATTATTATACTATATTAAATAGTATATTAATAATATATTATAAAATCAATGGTATGAGTGTCGTTGTATACGGCCATACGGGTACCGGGCTATCAACACACGCTCGCACATGTCTACGGCACCACCGATCTTCAAAAAATAATAATATTTTGCACTACTTATAAGCACTTTTTTTGTATCATTTTATGAGATGACATTTTTTGGAACCCTTTTGAAGAAATGCATCCGGGGCTCTTTAGGTACGATGGCGAAACTGCCACACTGGTCCAGAGCATGGATAAATAAGAAAAATAATATAAATAATGTTATTTATTTATTTAGCCATGGTCCAGATCATAGGCGGATATTTTTGGTCACATCGTAGCTAGTGGCTACTCCTACTTTTACTTTTATTCTACCTTGGAGTGCAGGGACATATCATTGTGTACTATACGTCTTCTATGGTCGTGGTCCACGGTTTTGAATTGTTGGCGCGAATTGCGGATAACCTCAAATAATACTCACATGCTTACAATATAGATAACAACTATCATTTATCAATATAGTCGAGTAATATCAAAATATACGCAATGCGAAAAATCAAATATTGTTATAATTTAAAATTTCTGTTTAAACACGGTGTATAACGTATTGGTAACAACTATCTGGTAAGTTAATTTTTAAATATTATTATTGTATACTACGTTTTGTCAATTCCTATTCATTATATTAGGATTTCGTCCAACAGCCATGGATAATTGGGAGCCGCTAAACATCCGGACAGAAATATTAAACGCTCTAAAATTGAAAAACTTCACGAAACCCACCAAGATTCAATTGGAATCGATTCCCCCAGCCATTGACGATCAAAGAGACATACTTGGTGCTGCCGAAACTGGTAGTGGTAAGACATTAGCTTTTGCAATACCTATTTTAAATGGCATACTCAATGCGAGATCTACGGAATCAGTATCAGATGCCTCAGATTCTGATCCAGAGTCAGACTCTGATTCAGGTTCGGAAATTGACAGTGAGCCTGAAGTCCTAGAAGAACTTGATGAAAATGGGCTAGGTTGCGTGGCTGTCGTAAATTTGCCACCAGATAGTTATCCAAGAACAAATAAAAAATTATGGGCAGTCATACTTGTACCCACCCGTGAGCTGGCTATGCAAGTAAAAAACCACATCGAAGATGTGGCCAAGTTCACAGACATTACTATCGCTGCTATTGTCGGTGGATTGTCAAGTGAAAAACAAGAAAGGATTTTGAAGAAAGGTCCAGAAATTGTTGTAGCTACTCCAGGACGTCTTTGGGAATTGATACAGAGAAATGAACCTCATTTAATGCAATTGAATAAAGTTAAGTACTTTGTAATTGATGAAGCAGATCGTATGGTGGAGACTGCACATTTTCCTGAACTACATCTTATGCTTGAGAAAATCAATTTAAAAAAAAATAATAAACGACAGAATTTTGTGTTCTCTGCAACACTTACTATAGTGCATAAAGCTCCATACAGAATGAATATTAAGAATAAGAAAAAAGTTAAAAAAAATTTAACACCTGAAGATAAATTGAAAAGTTTAATTCAGTTAATCGGTATGAAAAATCCACACGTAGTAAACTTGACAACTGTAAATTGTGTTACTAGTACGGTGAAAGAGATGCAAATATTTTGCTCAGTTAAGGAAAAAGACGGATATTTGTATTACTTTTTGAAGCGAAATCCTGGTAGAAGTTTAGTGTTTTGTAATAGTATAAGTTGTGTGAAAAGACTCGCTAGTGTCTTTAGTATTCTCAAATTAAATCCATTACCTATACATTCTAATATGATTCAAAAACAAAGGCTTAAAAATTTAGACAAATTCCGAGCCAATGACCATGGATTATTGCTTGCCACCGATGTAGCTTCAAGAGGTCTTGACATTGTTGGTGTTAATCATGTGATACATTACGACGTCCCTAGAACAGCTGAAATCTACATCCATCGTAGTGGCCGTACAGCAAGAGCTTCAAACATTGGGTTGTCACTTTTAATTTGCACTCCGGATAAGAAGAATGTATACCTGAATGTTTTGAGGACCATGAAAAGAGAAAAAGAACTGCCAAGGCTTGAGGTACAACTTCGGATGTTGCAAACATTCCTTGTATGTGTAAAATTGGCCCAGGAGGTAACTACATTGGAAGAAAAGGCAAAGAAAGAAACAGCATCCACAAATTGGTTCAATAAAGCTGCTGAAGAGATGGAAATACTTTTGGATGAAGATGAATTACCAAGAGGGATGGGTACTAATGATTTAAAAAAACATAAGAAACTTGTCAACTCTAAACGTAAACAATTAGATATGTTTTTATCTACAATTAAATGATTTTTGTTTCCATATTTGAAGTTTAATAATTTCTAATTTTTTTATAGACTATCTTTAAAATTTTAATACTGTGATAAATGACGATACATTTTATCTTAGTGTATAAATATATATTTTAAAAGTTGAAGAATATTACTACTGTAATGAATTACGGATGTGTGACACTGTTACAAACTATAAACATTATTATGTAATAAGGAATAATGCTTTCTAGACATATTACAGTTATCCATGTACACATAAACATATACTCATGTTAACATGTATTAGAAACATACCATTTTAAGTCCAATTATTCTGGGCCAACAGCAACCCGCACACTAAGGTACTCAAGATGACTATAGTACTATAATAAGTCTTCCATTATGCTGTATATAATATTTAACTATGATTGTATAATAATAAATTAAATCAGATAAAGAAGGAATATTAAAACCAGTAATATTGCGGAAAAGCTTTTTTTTATTAAATACATGTATGTAAAAGTACTTTTAAATAAATAGGGGAGTATATTATAATTTACATTATAACATAGTTAATAAAGACTAAAAAGTCAAAAAATGTTCTTTTGGACATTTTTTAACATAGAGAGGTATGAGTTGGCAAAAATATTAAGAAGTACAGGGAAAAATATTTTGTTAACAGTTTGTTATTTAAAAAATAATAAACATAATGTTTGTGTTGACAATAATTTACCAATCCTGTTACAGCCTTACAGGTCTTTAGTTTGGACATAAACATTAGAGAGCTAAATATTATGTTCATCGGTTTGGGCATTAGGACAACAATAATCGATAGGTCTCCTTTTAATCTTCATGGAATGTGGATAAAAACAGAATAATAACTTATTAATTATTAATTAATATAAGTAACTATAAGAATTTCTTCAATATTGATATCCTTATCAATCCACCTTCTACCAAAAAATAAAATATTTGTGGTTATTCGATTTATCACACAATTATTTGTAAACACTATCACTGTGCTCGTATCTGTCGTAAGTAGGAACTGGGGTATAAAATAATTGTAACAAAAAAAATTGATATAATTTGGCAAGTTTCGTATATTTGCTGAATTATAGATGACACGCGGTATGTAAAAAACAAGGTATAAAAACTAGATAGAACATAGACACAACGTAACTCAAGCGGACTGGTTATCGCACGACGGTCGACTCGGTAGGACGGCGTTCTACGTCCCAGTCATTGACCGAGTGAAGTAAGGAACGTTCACTCGGCCGCCGACGATAACGTCAGACCGTAACAAGATAATTAATAATACAAAAACAATATAATAATAATAAATAAAACCCGTGGTAGCGTCGAGTACCGCCTCATATTTATTATTTGCTTATCTGCATCTGATAAGGATTACGGCAACAGCAAGGTCTGGTGTATCAATGCACCTTGGGCAACAGCATAGATAAAAGATAAAAAGTGGCAACTGGGAGTTAAGATTACAACCACAGAACAACCGAAATCTGGCTGCCTGGCGCTGCGATTACGTAAATTTTAGTTAATTTTAGGTAAGTTAAACGTTTTACGAAGATCAGTGTAAGGAATATTAATTATTTATCCGTTTTGTTCTTACAAATGGCATCACTATAATGACAATATAGTCGAATAACTATGCTATTATCATAGAACAATCATGATCGTTTGCAATTTGCAAGTCACAATTATTTTTTTTTATCATAACGACATAACCATAACACTGAAGAAGAACAAAACGCAATGAAAGTCGTTACGTAGGTGGTACTCTCCATATAGAATTCGATATCGTCTTGTTTTTGCCGCGATATAAGCTCTTTAACTTAGCTTGTAATATTGTAACTTAGATTCGTGAAAATTCTGGAAAAGTAAACAGTTTTGCAATTTTGACAAAGAAGACGTTTTTCTCGTTTACAGAATTTGCGATGGATGACGATGGACACCAAAGATCCAAACAGTATCTGATCACAATGTTGGACCATGCCGAAATGCTCATTGAAAATATAAGAAAGGAAGCGTTGAAGATGGCCGAGGATCTCGAAAATGTTTACAGCAGCGTGGAAGATGTGAGGAATTCCGAACTGCTGGACCACCTGAGCGATGGTGAGCTTTTGATTCCAAAGTGCATAGTACAACACATTTTACCATTACATTTAACATATGGTTTCAGTTGACAAAGAAGACATTAATCAGTTTGCTAATCGTATCATAGATCGATGTGAAACAGTTAACATCAATGTGCTCACCACGAGGAGCGAAAGTCAGCAAAATTGTTTGGAAGAAATCAACATGATGATTGACAGAATAGTTAATACATTGAGAGACGATTCTGATAATGCCAAGGCTATGTGTCAGTCATACATAGCTTCGTGTAGTCCACTGGAAAATGAGCTTGGCTGTAAGGTGTTTGAGACAGCCGTCTTGGGGTGTACCCTTGACGATCAGAAACGTATTACTAAACGACTACAAGGGCTGTTAGATTATATTACGGGATCTAAAGACAAGTAACTTGACAGGCTTGTCTGTCATCTACAACAATTCCATTTGATTAACTATTATTAATTTTTTGTTACTAACGTAATTTTAATGTTAACTGATTTTCCTGACAAACATAGTGATATCAATTGTTTTTCAATATTGTTATTTTGTTTCATACTTTATTAATTATAAATCACATTTTTATATTGGAAAAGTTATTGTTTAAACTATTATGGTATGACACAAGAGTTCTTAAAAATATTTTTTTTCTTTTGTCTTATTTTTCCAGATCTTAATTTTATTGTAGTTGAAGAATTTCTGTTGTGGTATGGAACTGCACCAAATGAACCTTGAAATATAAAAAAAAATTAAAAACAAATCACCAATTCAAACTATTTAATTTGTAATTATATTGCAATATTATGCAATAGAGTTTTCATGTTAAATAATTAAAACTAGACTCCATTCACGTTAAGGAACCTCGGCGACGACCAGGTTTGTTGGGCAGTGGGTAGACAACACCCATTAGTCACCTCCTCAGAGTCAACCATCTGTACACAAACTTTGTAGTTAAACCACGCCCCCGTGCACAAATCGACTGCCAAGATTCCTCTTTAATGTGAATGGAGTATAGTTTAAACTTTAAAGCTACTTGAGTCTTTCAGATAGTATTTTACTATTTCAGATACACTACAACTAATAACTATTTAAAGTTACATATATCTTTAAGACACATAGTTTCTATTTTGTTATAGTTTATAACATACATTAATCGTCTAAGTTAAAATAAAAATAATAATAAGTGTATATTAATTACTTAATATAATTGAATATTATTCAATGAAATGATAGTTATAAAATTAATGATATTTATTGATGTTTTTTTTTTTAATAATATAAAAATGTATTAACAAAACTTGAAAGGTAAGAGATTGTTTGTTAATTTCAGTAACAGTACTTTTTTAAGTTTATTGCTATTTGAAAAGGTAAAAACAAATAATTTACCTATTGTATATGTTTGGTGTATTCCATTCCCTGACATATATTCCTGTTCTTCTTTCTGTATTTCTATCAAACATCGTGTGGCCAAATACCTAAACACATTGTTGACATTGACGTCGTCTTTTACTGATGTGCATATTAGCTTGCAGCCTAATGACCGGGCGAGAATGTCAACTTCTTGACTGTAAAATAATTAAATTGTGATTTTAATTTATTGTTACTAGCAACGTATTAAAGTCTAGAATGTATTAATTTTGATTAAACACAATAAAAAACTAAGAATCTGATACACTTCTATATATTATAACTACAGCAAGCAAGTGTTTTGAATTACTTCCTATTTGGTTAGTTAATATGTTTCATGGTTATATGCATTAAGGGTTATAATAATAATAATAATAATTGTGCAATCAATTAAATTAAATTAATTTATTTATGGGCCAGGAGCCCAATGCAATTCACAAAACATTCTTAAATGCATCTGGGTGTAACACATTTTTCTTAGTTCAAACAGGATACAGAAATAAAATGAAAGGTTAAAATCCATTTTACACAGTAAATTATTGTGCATTCTTATTAATTATTGATTGGCTATTAAAATTCAACTAGTAAATAATATCTAAATAAATAGTAATACTTACGGATCGACTTGGCTGCGTTCTATCAGATCAACCTTATTTTGGACAATCACTGTTGGTATCTTTCCACATTCATCTTCCACCTGTAGTAAGTTTAATTGACAAATTGTATTTACAAGATCTAGTGAATTTATAACCTATACTTTTTATTAATTAATAGTAATATTTGAAATTTATTTAAGCTACATAACTTACGTAATTGTTGTAGTACTCGTAATTGAGTTTATTGAAGAGAAGAATCAAGATAAATAATTACTACCAAGACCAACACCCTTCAAAAATTATAAAAAATTAGTAAATTATGAATAAAAAAACATGCATATTGTACACTACCTATAGTATTATACTTACATCAGTTACAACTTTAATTGTATGATTATGTATTACTTATTGTTTTTTTACAATTGATTAAAATAAAATTTAAAATTGACATATTAATTTACTATATACATAATACATAATCAAATTATCATTGTAATTAACTAACATTAATGACATTTTAATACTGAATGAGTTAATATGGTTAAAATATTTTGATTTATTTCATAACTAAAATACCATAATAATATAGGTAGGTTAACTTTAAGATAAATGTTGTAAAAATGTGTTTAGAAACAAACATTTGTACAAAACAATACAAATTTTTTCTGAATATTTCTAATCAATTAATTAACAATGTAGTCCAAAGAAAAATAATATCATGGGCCATAAGTCCATAACACATAAGCACAATTGACGCAGTAGGGTTGTTTTTATAACAAAACAGAGATTGCAATTTAATAAAACATACAGAACTGCAGGGAGATAGATTTTGAATTGAAGGCCCTAATAGCTTAAGATGATAGGGGCAGCCAGCCTTAACTCATTTGTGGTTATGGTCAATACATAATAACTATTATAAATACTTATCTAACCACCAAAAAAATATTATTTTAATATTATGAAACCTTGATTTTCCACGAGTGAATTGCTTCAAACGAATCTCGGTCTGTTGTGGAAAATGCCAATACACAAGCTTGGGCTCCTCTGTAATATGCTTTAGTAATGGCATCAAATTCTTCTTGGCCTGCTGTATCCCATAACATTAATCTCACGTCTTCCCCATTGCATCTAAAGTAGAATATACAAAATCATAGCATAAGAAAATTATAATATTTAATTATTTATCTAGTAAGACATATAACTTATTGTTAAATAATCATTCCCATTCAAGGATTTAGTATTGATATATTATGTTCTACGATCCAATGAATACAAATTTAATGAGATGTTAAGACATTTAGCACATCATATATCTACTATAATTACTATTTAATTTACCAATACAATTCTCAATTACAACGGTCTAAAAAATTTGCTTGCTCATACTGGGATGAAAAAAAACCGGGATATGGATCATCATTTACATGGTTCATTATTCCGCACTGGAATAATATAGGGATAATTTTACACCAGTTTGGACCATTCACTTTTAACTCATTTAATAGGAGTTAGATAAGTAGATAATTTAAATGCATTTTTATGTTTGTTTTGTCAAATTTCAGATATTAAAATATTAGCAGAGTAATTAATTATTTTTATTCTTTAACATTGAAATATCTAATAGTATTAACTTGTGATGCATTAAATGTATCATGTTTTTGTGCATACTCTATTTGTCTTTCCAAAAAGTCTACTCCGATTGTTTTTTTATAGTCCCGGGTAAATGTCCCTCTGCAGTAACGCTGGATCATACTCGATTTTCCGACTGCACCATTTCCCACGATCACCACCTTAAAGATAAAAACATTATTTTAGTTATCTCAGATGATAACAGTTATAACTTATAAGGTATAAAACCTACCTTTAACGCTATTTCTAAATCTTCTTCCCTCATCACTCATAGTTGTGTTCGTCCACTGATTAATTTCTGAAACCAAAATCAATTAAAATTACTAGGTTAATAGTCTTATAAACACTTAAAAAGTTAAAAATATGATGATATAAATGTGATAGAATAACAAATTTCTCTTATAAGTGTCTTTTCTTAGGGTGTCTATGAATTATTTAGTTTTTCCTATTTTACCAAATACAATAGTGATATATTTATTGGTTTGTAAATTATCTATATCAGTTATTTGTATTAGAAAAGGTTTTTATAAAATATTAAAATCTTACACGTATTGATGTATTGTGTATTTTTTAGTCAG
Organism: Neotoxoptera formosana; assembly: GCA_022818045.1. Classification (NCBI taxonomy): domain Eukaryota; kingdom Metazoa; phylum Arthropoda; class Insecta; order Hemiptera; family Aphididae; genus Neotoxoptera; species Neotoxoptera formosana. The sequence goes on from CM040631.1 coordinate 48,072,841, forward strand.
TATTCATGTACTGATAATTGATAAATATTAGGCACATATTTAAAATTTGTTATTATAGAATTATAAAATGACTTACTACCTGGGAGGTCTATTTATTCTGTAACTGATTTTATTTTATCAATTAGGTACTGTTTAACTAAAAAGATTACCTATGTTATTGATGGCGTAAATAAAAATTATGTTTAAATAATAGTACTGTTAATTATACACACGATTTAGTAAATTTCGGTAAACACGCAAATTGTAGTGGTAACTCGATTCTGAACATTTTTTTTTTTTGATAACTGTTTTGTCTCGTGAATTGAACTCAACACGCAAATTCCGGCACAACGCAGTCTAAAATTTAAGTTATTCTATAAATTACTGTAATTACTTATTGCGCTACAACGTTGCATTGAGTAAAATAACGAGTACCCATGTCCCAAGAAGTGTATTTACATACCTGTACATATTATATTAAGTAAGAACTAATTCAATTTTTTAAATTAACGCGTTTTTTCACTGATTTATACGTATTTGACCTAAGAGTATGTCGAAATGTCGAAGACCGAATGACCACGATAATGTATTTTATTATATTTTTGAATATAATAAATGTATAATATTAAAGGTATAATAATATTATTATATACTACTATCGTACAAACTAAGACTAGTTACAAGACACAAGTGACAACTGACAAGTACATGTATGATGTATACCTGTATAGTATAGGTACTATACAATTATACGTAATTGTATACAGATTACAGGGTAAAATACAATTTTTTGTTACTAATTATCAATTGATGAGATTAAAAATTCAATCGATTGATATTTAAAGCAACTTCTTTTGCATTTCGTTATTCTCACAACTTACTAGTATACATCTACCTCGACATTTACTTTTATAGTTTTATATTTGATATAAAATAGGTGACGTTTTAACTTAAAGGCGTTAATTTTCTCACCAAACATTTTCATGCAATTCAATATACCTACGCTGAAAATGATTTAAATGTCATTATTTTGAATAAATTTAGAGGTGCATTACCATAATATTTCAAATTTGGAATAAAAATTAACAGAGATATAAAATCACCGATCATCTTTTCGTATACATTGTAGTATAGTACCACCGTCCATCGGTATTCGGTACCATTAGGTTTACCAGAGGATTATATGAAAATAATATAATTTCATATAATCTGAGGATATACTAACTAATAAGACGATGGGACTAAGAATTATAATGGTAGGAAATACTTAAAATCCACCGTTGTGCATAATATTATAACGACGACGGCGATGATAATGATAATGATGAAAAGCCCCATTCCAACACCGCACTTCATCATATTGACGCTATACCGTAAGTCGTTGACCCCCAATTTTCTCATGCCTCATGTATTATGCGTAGGTACACAAGTGTAATATTATTATGATATACCTAAGCGTGTGTCTATATAGTATACATAAGCATGTACTTATATATACGATGAGGGAAACGACGATTTATGAAAAAATCATTGCTGTATAATATAATATACATTATTATTCTGCTCGTTTTATTCGTGAAATACATGCGTTGTTCGGCTTATTGTTTCGGTTTGAATCATAGTTCCGTTTGAACTAATATATTTATATATAAGATGTATACACTCGGCATCCCCGCACGCGGTTATACGTCAGTTAACACGCCTAATATTATAACAAATGCGAATAATAAGTGCACATTATTATTTCAATGTTATATAACATACGATAAACTGTAAAGACTTCACTGATCCCATTGCTTTTTTTAAAGCTAAATCTAATGTTTTTACATTATTTACTTCTTTAGTCCGGGCGAAATTAGAGTATAATTCTGTGATTTGGTCCCCTTACAAAAAATATCAAATTAACTGCTTAGAGAATGTTCAAAATCGTTTCATACGATTTTTAGCATTCAAATGTAATGTTATTCGTGAGTCACATTCTCCTTACCAGCCATTATTAAATTTGTTTCAAATTGATTGTTTATCAGATAGAAGAAAAAAAATAGATTTAAAATTTTTATTTAAACTTATAAATGGTTACACTGATTGTCCAGAACTATTAAGTTTCCTCCATTTTAACGTTCCTCAGCGTAGAACTAGGTCTACTAATATTTTTTATATAGGTTCTCAAAGTACAAATTATTTATTATTTTCACCTATAAACAGAATTATGTCATTAGCGAACGATACTAACATTGATTTATTTAATTTTACTTCCTTGGAATCTTTTAATAATTATGTAAATAGAATTTTATGTTTTTAATGTATTTTTTATTATTATTATTATTATTGTGGTTATTATTATTCTTATTATTACTGTTATATCATTTGTATTATTAATATTATTTTCATTATTGTACTATTATATATTTATATCTATATATATTGTACCTGGATCTTACGATCCGTCAGAATTTTAAATAAATAATGAAAATAAATAAAGCTTTAGGCGAGGGTTGAGGCGTTAAGTATTCTCACTCGGAAGACTATTGCAAGGCGCAAGGACCTGCAATAAAATATGCAGTGAAAAGATGTTAGAGTATTTCTTTACAAGTCAAATGGCGTATTTAGAATTTTTGCATGGTAATAGAGATGTAACAAAAAGTATTTTTAAGTTTCTCTCAAAATTTGGATTATTTATGATTATTACTACGAATTTACATTACATATATTATATATACAAATCTAGTTTTATACATATAAATCTAAATAATATAATATAATATTGTCTATAAATAAATTTTATATTTCCCTCATCTCCAACATGTAAATTAAGGATAGGAATATTATAGGATGTAAAATAGGTAATAATTATATTACGGATACAAAGTAATGTATATTTTGCCTAAATAAGATACATTTTTTAATATATCGATCGATTTTAATTCCCTAATCGTGATAAAAAAAATAAAAAAAAATAAAAATATAATCAGACAGGCACGCAACTTAAATTTTGAGTAAATTACTCAAGTTACAAGTTTTTATTTAGTCAAAACGATAAATGTACAAATAATTTCTTCTAATTTCCGAGGCCTCAATGGGTGCCAATTTAGAGCGCATAAATAATATACATATTAAAATGGTGCTAATGACCCAAAGCTCTCATTTCCAGTCGTGCCAGTGTGTACGTAAAAAAATTGGTACAGATTTAATATTAAACTAAAATCAAGTATTTATGACACGTATAAAATTGTTAAACATTAAGCTATAGGTTACGAGTTAATAAAAATCAAATGTCTTTCTTAAACAAGTGAAAACCTCTTTACCTACTTTTAAGCGCTTTGAAACACGTTTAACTGCTTTAAAATGCGTGAACTAAACACTCACTAATATATATTATGTATGCATGATAATAATTAACAATATCGAGTTTAATAGATAGTTTAACAGCCGTCAACAGGGCTATTGAAATTTGAAAATATGGTCTTCGTCTGAATGCTTAAAGGTCGGTCGTGTAACTCACAAGGTTCAACGGTTGTACTAGAAAACGTCTCAATAAAAACAATACCTACTTGTCGCTTCGGTAATACATAATAATGCGTATTTATAATAGTATATTGTAATACCTACATGATACAATAAATTATTATGCTTGAAACATTTTGTGTTCGAGTTACCAATTATTTAATATGATCATCAATAAAACGTATTAATTATGTAACTTAAATAAGATAGTAATTTGTAGGCATTTGTTGTATGGTTGTTTATTTTATGTAACATCCCAGAAAAGATGCATCCAATATATTATACGTAAATTATTATTCCCGCATTATTATAGATGATTTGTATTCATATTGTATTTGTTTACCTACGTAGGTATGACGATAAACGGATATTAGTATACTACCCATATCGACTTGTTGCACAACAGTTCAAAGAGATTTTTATGGCACGTTCAACCTATGTCTAGGAACTCGTTTGAAAATAGCCTATGCGTCCACGGAGTAAATAGATTTTTGTTGGCACTTGGAAAGTGGATAAATTCGTAATAATAATTATAACTAACCATTCATAATAATATAAAATATTAATATTTAATATGTATATATAGACCTATTGAAGTCTGCGAGTACAACATATCAATATTTTTATACATCATGTATATTATAAGTTTAAAGTTATTGTATTCGACAAGCGGGTGGGTGTGAATTCAATGCAATAGATTCGCAGTCGCTTTCCGTTCTAAAATCCTATTTCATCGATTACGAAAGACTACCTCTACCTATCTGGCTATACGACACATATTATTATGCTTAGTTATTATAAACATCGACCGTTATTCGAGATTTGGGGTAGATTTTGCGTCTACGATCCTGCCAAGTACGCACACTTACGGCGGCTCTTCACTATATAATATTATTGTTACTAACGTTATTCTCACCTGTTGCGCCTCTCGGACGGGACGGAATCCGACATATTATTGTGACAATCCGGTGGAAATCTGCAGATCTTTCACGAGAGTTTGACTGCGATTATACGAGACGAACTTATATTTCTATACGACGGCGGCGACCGGGATTAGTTTGTTTATTTACTATCCGTTTCGACAGCGACGACGATCGGAACGGTGCACGAGACACGACGTACAATTTTACCGTGTTTTCAACGATTGACGGGAGGAATAATATTAAAAAAAATTACAACACTACCACCTCTCTTCTTCAGTTTTACACGGGCTCAGCGTGCGGACCGCGGACGAGTCGTTAACGGTACGACGACAACAACAACTTGAACAACAGCGTATCCACTATCCGTCCGGGAGACGGGAGTTGGGACACGAATCACGACGTCGGCCCGGGCGTGCAAGCTTGATAGCAGGTTGCCGGTTGTTAGGCGGCTGTGACGGCGATCCGGTTGCGGCTCCGGAGGAATGTGAACACTGCAGCTAGACAGGTAAATAAAAGACCGTCGCGGCCGCAGCAGCTGACGTTCACAGACTGAGTATAAATAATATTATTATAATGCAAATCAGCTGCAAGCTGGTGTGACGCACACCGGACAATAATTTCATGGAAGAACCAGCGGACGAAGGCCAGTCGCCGCCGAATTGTTCGAAAATTGTCCCGTAGGTAGATTATATTTAGTAAAATATTATCTTTATTAATTGAGGCGAAACATTGTTATTATTGTGTTCTGTAATTCTGTATAGTGCATTTTTTTATAGTTGTATCTTATGTATTATTGTATGTGCCAAAGTGGCGCATCTATATTTTTTTGAGGGAGGTGTCATCGTAAAATGTGAATTTGTATATTATTATTATTAAAATTAAACGAAAATTAAATAAAATTATTTTAAAGTATACCATGTGCACAGAATTTACCGTTTTGCATAATATAGTAGTATTTAAACATTTTAAATTTAAATAATTATAATATTCAAAATTCTTTTGATAATCAGGTAAGTATACCATACTATTTAGATATCTCGGCTCCCATAAGTCTGTTATAATATCATATCACAATATTTACAATAATATTATGATATTATTTTGCTAAGTGATAATACAATATTAAGTATTGAAGATCTAGATTTAATTAACACTTAATACCTTCAATGAATAATGGGTCGAATCGTAGTCCGTAGTAAACTTAATAAACACCCGTAATCTGTATTCTATATTATATTATAATTTATAATATGAATAAGCAAAAGCAAAAACAAAAACAAATAATATATAACTGAGAGGTAGCATATATCTCTATATAAGTATTTAATACACATCTGGCAGTCTGGCCCTCTGTCAACGCTTCGGCCACAGAGAGTATATTATATTATATTATATTATAGGAATCGCAGAACCAAGCCACCAAGGACTGTTAAGTTGCTTTATGCAACAAAAAAAATAACGTTAATAAAAATATCTTATTAGATATATCTTTAATCGTGTTTAGTGCTTTGTGCCAACCAAGATTTCGTTGAGACGCAGTTTTTGATATATCCGATATTCCATTACCAAAGTTCATAATTATATGATGTTATATTGTTATCATTATTTTTTTTTTTTGATTAAGAATTTGAAAATTTCAAATAAAATGTAATTTTCAAAGGAATTTGGTCTTTAGGGAGGGGAGGTTAAGGTTTACATTTATTTTGAACTATAAAAAAATAGTATTCTACGAATGTTAGACCTTTTCAAAATTCGCACTGCACTAGAAAAATGATAAGTGAAATAAAATTGTCAATAATATTATGCAATACATACAAATGTACATAATATATAGGTATACGTAAAATATTACACCCTTAACTCTTATATTATTTAATACTGTCATAATATATTCCACATTGAGCCACGTCACATTATCTTTACATTTTCACTTTTATATATTATATTGGTTTAATATTAATAAATATGTATATGATAAGTGATAACTAGGTACTTTTAAATTTTTAATTATGTGTTAAGAATGGTATAATAAAAATAAAAATATCGAGAATGTTAATGTACTGTGTATATAGATATAAGTATACATTTTTACTAAATGTGTCAAGTAAACATAAACTTATGTCATAAAATTTAACATATCTACCAAATCATTAATAAATATGCACTAATATATTTGTGTGTTAGTATAATATATTATTATGAATATTATGATATTATACCGTGTGGCTTATGCCAAACTACCAACGTGGACCGTGGTTATTATCGTAAACGGTCTAAACAGTGACTTTGCAAACATGGACTTTCATTTTTTTTTTACTAATTACCAATTGGGATTTTAGTATTTTACTTTTGAAAATGTAAGTAAGCTATATTACATGTATATATATATATTGTTACATAACATTCATCTGGACATTCACGTATATTCCTCCTAAATGTATTGGTATGGCAGTAGAAAGCGAAATGATTTTAAGCAAGTACATATTATTATTACCTACATTATATTATATTAAAGTAAGTAAGTACATATCGTTTTTATTTTTTTCGTGACTTCTAATTATTAGTAATAATTAGTATACCTACCTATAATAATTAATAATATTTTTGAAACATACATTAAAATTTCATAATAATTATTAGTAATAACTTTATAAGGATATTATTTATATTATAGTACTTTATGTTGGGTAAATGATACATGACAAACTAACTAAGGTGAATGTGTTATTGTATTCAATATTTTATTGATAAAGTGTATTATAGCCACTTGTTGTTTACTTTGATGTGCACCTGTAGCTTTTTATATGTCTGGGAGATTATATAATAGACTTTACAACCTCCTATAGAACAAGTTATCATCAATATTTTTATCAAGACTTGGATCTTTAAAATGTTGATTAGTGATAAGTGATTACTTATTGAAATAGTGCAATGTTTATCTTTATTGTTTTTGTTTTTAACTTATTTAATATTTAGTTAGTTTTAGTTGTATTATGTTTATGTAAGTAATTTTCCATTTATTACTTAACGTTTGTCTTTTGGCTTGTTACTTTATTTTATATTTAGCATTCAAATCGATATTATTTTGTTTTCGACAGAACAATTGTACGTGTATCACAAATAATTATTGCGAAATACATCGCAATACATAGGGTACCTACATCGATAATAAAGTTTTTGCACGTATCCTTATGATAAAATGATAAATATATATTGTTTATTGCGTATACCGTGAGTTATATGTATAAATAGGTAATAAGTATCTATACTTTCACCTGAGGTTGTGTTTAATGAGAAAGTTATAATAAATCTGAAAACCATTTAGAAGAGTTAGATAAGTTTTGTGTCATATATTTATATATTTTAATATGTACCTATAACTATACCTATAAACTATAAATATATAGTTAAGTAATTAGTTATTAAGTGATACACTGATACGTTTATAATATGAGTAGCTGAGTAAATTAATTACAGCGTATATACCAACTGTATGCCAGGTAAAATATTTATATAGTCCGACCAGTCAGACTTTGGCCAGAATTACTTTCTGGCTACTCAAAATTTATACTTCTTAAAACAAAATTTATTTATACATAAAACGAAAACAAAACATCTAATTTAAATAATAATAAAAAAAAAATTACATTATCAATATTTTAACAAACTTATTTATGAATATATATATTATGAATGTTATATATAATATATTTGCTTTGAATTTCGTCACTAAATAAACAGACACACGTTTTTCAACAACTAACCGCTATTTAGATCATTATATGAACCCTACCCCATTATATACATGTTTTAAATATAATAAATAGAACGGACAGTAGATATAGGAACTCTATAGTATATCATAAATTATTTAAGTATGTATTTAGCTCCCTACCCCTCACAATTATTTATTGAAAATAATTCCTACAGTTAAAATTGTTTAATATGCTTGTTGAACTTTTACTGTTTAGAATTTTAGATAATATATTTTGTTTCACATTTTTTCACATTATTAATTCTCAAGACACTATACAAATTTCCTTAACAAATTGGCACAGGCTACAGATGAATTCTGTACATATTATAATTTATAATACATACCGATCATTCTCTATATTTTTGGATTTTTAGCCGATTGGACCTTTATAATTAAAATTTAGTATTTTACATTTGGTTTCAAAACACTCTAAGATCGTTTTCATATAATAATTAGTCATTGCATGTATTATGAATTTTTCAGTTATTGAAATTTTCAAAAGTAATCTTATGCATATACGATATTTCACGTACCTATATCACGCGATATTCAGCCATTTAGACATATAGGTTGTCAAAGTAGTAGTCTCTACGCAGTCCCGAAATTACAGTGTCATTATATTTATAATGTGTTTAGGTACAACGGAATATACAGTTATCGGCTTTATAATATAAAATTACATGACCCACATAATATGTTACGTATAGCCGTCGATCGATTGATCATAGCCTCGCCGCAAACAATACTAAGGCGACGACAGCTGGATAAAATAAATACTATGTTTTGTGTGATGACACGTTCTTTTACACTGTATATCTTAAAGAATTCCAAATAAAACTTGGTCCTTGTTATTATATTTCTTTGCGGCCATTGAAAGCTCTTTTCGCTCTCTGACCTCTTCGTTATAATTAGGGTTTATTTATTATTATGACTAGTATAATATTATCATCTAGTCATTATTAATCGGTAAACCTATTTGATTGTTTATTTAAAGAAAACGTAGTTAAAGGAGAACACGTATAGTTTAATTGTATTGCTTGTGTATTTTGTTGACGGTTGTTTACGGATATAAATATATAATAAGGTGTATATATTTAATTAATTGTTATAAATTTTTGTCGAAAATGCTTAAACGATATTTAATAATCAATCTGTTGCTGTTTTTTGAATTTTAACTGAACAAGGTATATAATATTATTAATATTAATCTTAATATTTTTCTGAGGTATGTAAACAGGCTACTTTGAAAATTGTGCACTAGTTATATTATTATATAGTTATATGAATTATACTTTGAACATACAAAACGTAGATTTAAAAAAAATCATACACTTTTATCTTGAGATCTTAAAGTAACTTGAAAATAGTCTCGCTTAACTCTCGTTCTGCACAATTTTTTAATAACTAAATAAGTACCTATATATATCATTAATTATTTAAAATGTTTCAATAACCCGTCAAACTCAAAGACTAAATATTGTATATATACTTACGTGTATCGTGTATGGGCTGGCGTTTTGCTTATCCACCTTTCGTTGTATATTATTATGATAAAATATGATATATTTATGCGATATATAATAATATTATATTCATATAGGTACCTACATTATTGTAACATTGGGTTTCATGTTGAAATAAAAAAAATCATATAAAGATTATTATTTTAGTAACAGCTGATATACCTAAAACACGGTACCTATTTGAAAAATATGTACAATATTGTGTTTTGGGGATGAGTGTAAGGGGGTGATAGGGCTTGTAGTCACCACCGTTGACCGTTGTATCGTTTCGACCAAAAGTTTTTGTGCCGGTGGTGCGGAGGGGAGAGAACTAGCGCGCGCGCGCGTTTTGCGATCGTCGCTCACGCATGGTTGCTGCCAGCGCGCGCTGTTGCACATGTCCCGACGCTCAGTCCGCCGCACATTGTCGATAATCGCGCGTTAGTGTACGGTACCTACATCATAGTCAACGAGCCGCACTATTCTTATTCTCCTTCGCTGTTTTTCAGCGTTCACATCGAGCCACGTAATATCATTTTAACACTTAGGTAGATTATTATTACTTATTCATGAGAACCTATTTTTTGCGTTTTTATAAATTATTCCGCCCACACTCTCCCTCGACAAAAACTCATGCCTAGCACTATATTTTAATGATTTAATAAAACACTCTTAAAATTGCCGCGATTATGCCATCAATACAATTATACAATATTGTAAAATATACTATTCGGTCACTTATTCATCTTCATTCCGTGTCTATATTGTTGTTATTAGCCTGCGGTGAATTTAAGTGCCGCCGCATCGCGGAGAAGAAGATCGAAACGCGACGGCCGACTTTACTGCCGCCGACGCCGCTGCTGCAAAAATGAGCAGCGAGACCAAACTGTTGATTGGCAGCGATATGATCGCGTCCAAAGATATGCTCAACCCGTTCGTACACCATCTGGAGCTGACTTCCACCTATGACAAGTTTAAGGTAAAACTATAAAAGTGAAGCTGTTTAGATTTTTACAATAACATTTTGAATTTAGTTATACTTTACTAAAATGTTAGCCTTTGTTACAGTTTTTATACAACTATACAATGTATATTAAACATTCCTGGTAGTTATAATAATTGTGCATAGTATAGCTGTTTTGAATTTAATCATACAACTAACAGCTTATCCAACTATTTGACAATTGAACATATTTATAATTTATATAATTAATTTAACTAATTTAACTATGATTGATGATTAAGACTGTATTTATTTTTAACTAAACATAGATAGTTATGATCATCGACTGAATGGTAGTATCAATTATGATATGTTTGATTATACCTATACAGGCTATACATATAATGTATAAATATATATAATTGATATGTTATTTTGTTATTGTATACCACTTTTGTAACTTGGGTTTATGCCTGTTTGTATTTAATAAATAAATAAATGAATAATGTTATTATAATCCACTGCAAGCATAATACATAATATATATTTTATAAATTATAATATAACGTATCGTCCACAGGTAATTTAATTGTATGGTTTATCGCCTGTACTATTATTGTATTATTGTCCGTACAGTGTACACACTGTTATTAATTGGCATAAAACATTATGTGTACTTATTATATTATTGTTTATCCCGTAGTTGCATTCGTTCATTATATTTATCTTTGCTGATCGTTAAATGTATAATATATTATAACAATTTATAAACATACACATAAATTACCTAAATCGCAGCTGTGTTGTGGGGTTTACGACGTTATAATCGATTACAACGCGAGTTAGCTAAATTCGTGAAATAAAATGTTATTCCGTGTATTCGATGTCAGATGAGAACGATTTCTTTCAAATTTTCGGTTTAGGTACCTGGATTTTTTGATTACTTAAATACTTACAACCTATGCATTTAATTTTGCAGAAATTTTCTGATCACCGGGAATGAAACCTCGGGAGCATCCCTAAGTAATTACTAAAACAACAAAATAAGAAAATACGGCCCGATGACAACGAGCGGGTTCAGCACCCGATGAGAATATTGCGCTCACTTTAATTATACCTACTTATACGTTTTACAACTACAACTGTAGCAGTGATCACTATTCAGTATTCACAATGCCAATAATTCTATAATTACACTAGAAATTTTAATGCGTCAAATCATCGTCTTCGATACAAACGCTAGTAGTAGGAGTAACGAATTCATCCATTTTGATTTTCGATACCATAATATTTACTATTTAGTATTCTACGAAATCGAATGTGATTATTATAGTTTTTTTGTAGTACTAAACTTTACTTTTTATTGCGCTCATTGTTCACACCATAAGTAAATGCATATTCATATTTATTTTTTATTTTTATACTCCAGCAACTCAATTATATGAGATACATTTCCGTCAATAATATCATCGAGTATCGAGAAAACTATTATAGGTACATATTTCACTATCTATTTATTCCACGGAAGTAAACATCCGTTATTATACAGTAATTATGCGTATATAAGGATTCGGCTAAAAAAACTTTCTTTAAAGACACACGCGGTTTTTATTATATACTACACTTACTTAAATAGGTACCTATAGGCTATAATAATATGGTAGATAGTGTACGTTTACTATTATATTATTACGTTACAGGATTTAAAACAAAATGTTCGGCGTCAATACGATATATTATAATTTACATTTCAGCGTAGTCCTGTAACAGTGTGCAATATCAAAATATGCGTACAAACGTCATGAGAGTTTTAATGGACGACCGCCAGGATAGATTTTTATAATATGGAGGTGCCATAGGTACACGCTGCAGTTTAGCAACCAGGTAGTTTTTGTGTGTGGTTATCATTCCGTGACGTAACTCTGATTTCTACGGAAGTGTATATATTATCATATACATCATGTTGTAATGTACATATCTAAGTGTATATTAAACATAAATGCGAAGAGCGATTTTCTCAACTAGTTATTATTTATTCGGAGCGCAGTGTGCGTGCAATTTCGTATCATAAATGTATGTGTGCGTAGATACTGCTACGATTTCCACGATGAAGTCAAAGTATGTCGTGTTGTTGTTTTCTATATTATTTGATTATATAATAAGTTCGACTTGGGGTTATATGTTCTTGTGCAGTTATTACGCTATATGTATAGTTAAAAAAGACGTTTAGATTTAGACGATGGTGGGTGGATACTTGGATTACACAAAAATCAAACGAAATCGTTTACGAATTGTTGTAACAATAATTATAATGTCATCTTATCAAAACTCTTTAGTTACTAGACTTGTTTATCATAATTAAAAAAAAAACAATGAATATTGCAGGTAGGGAATAATATGCATTGAAAGGTTTGATTTTGAAGAAACCCGCCATGTGTCATATAATACTGTGTAGTGTCTTTATCCTGTTGCGATTACTATACTCGAGAAACATATAAATGTTTATATATATATTAAATGTTGTAATTCTTACAGGAATGGACTATAATACTATACTATGTAAACTATATTATTGTACGTTAAGTCGTATATATTTTATATTTCCTGTTAAAAAAAAATAATTGACCAAAATTATCTAATTTTACGATAAAATAGTATTTTTGTTATGTATGAAAAAAAAATACATTTATAAATAATAATAGTAGCCAGTAGGTGTATGTAATGTTCTGAGTATTCATACAGATTAATAAAAAACATAATTTAACTAATTTTAAACCAATATTTATAATGTACATAATTGTATATTATGTAAATATTAAAAATAACAATCAAAACTTAACCATGGACTTTAAATTTGATATAGTTAGCAGGTATTAAAAAAAATTGTATTAATGAGTCATATAATTACTATTTTTATTTGCTTATAATTTACATCTATTGAATAGCCATAATGTTATCAATATAATTAAAATATCGAAAAAAACAATTTTAAATTAAATATTAGAATAGAATTATTTAACTCAACTTGTAACTGTTGACACTCATTGTACACGAATTCGTGTTTTACCTAATACATAATATATACTTTAATGAGTTTTTCATAATATATTTATTATGTACTATACGTAATATGAATTAATTATTTGCTAATTTTTATGTTTTTATTTGTACCATTTTCAAGTACATAAATGTACTTATATAATGTTCTAAGTATCTTGTAAAAATGTATATTGTATGCATTTGGAGTGTTCGACAAACACAAATCTATTGGGCATTACTATTTTACCTACTCAAGTATTCAACTTTTTAGGTTTCTTATGTTCTATATGTCTATGTATAATACATATGTATATGTATTGTATAATGTATATTGTATAGTATGTACAAGCTTGAAGCTATACCTGATATTTTTGTGTCCGTCGCGACTTTAGTTGTCATGGTTATATCAATGCCCTTATTGATTTTATAAAACTTATATTTAATGGTATTTTTTAGCCTACACTCCCTTAGAGAGTCAATATATTATATGATAGCAGTTAGATAGGTATATCATTGTCTTAAATATATTGTTTTATTGACGTCTAATCGATTAAATATTTTGATACGTCTTTATTCTATATAATATAGATATATGAAACATTTCGCAATTCAAACAGCCATTGCTTATAGTTTAAGTTTGAGACTTCGAGTAACGTCAAATTGGACATTCCGAATCACGTATAAAACTATAAACTATATAGATATCGGTAATTGGATTGATTTTTTTATATTTATAATAAAAAACTGTTTAGAGTGTTTCAGTTTAGTAATAACATATCTATAGATTAAAGTGATTAAATAGGTATTTACTATTTACATTTTGTTTACTTTTTACACATATTATCGTGTATAAATACATACATATAATATATACAATCGATAACTTTATAGTTTATACTGACATATTATCCTGTGTATAGAACAACGGTAGAAAAATATTATAAAAATATATACATATCATGTGGTAACATTTTCTCGCCTACCAGCAACGCTCTAAATATATACGTATATACATATTAAATACTAATGTATATTGTAGAGTATAATATATTCACTACAATCGCGCGGCATGTATTATTATTCTCAACTCTAAAGTCTATATCGATCTCAAACACTGCGGTGTATAATATATAAGTATATATAACATTCGTATGTTATTATTGTATGTAACCGTTTCAAACTTCCCGGCAATAAGACCTTTCGTTTTCATTCAAACCTCGTTTCAAACGAACCTTAGTCTATAAATCGTTTGTCGATATACATATTACATATTATATACATAATACATATCACACACACAGCAAACTCGGGTCGTGTGTGAATATCGATACGCTGTATTAATATATTTGAAGTCTGCCGAATATTCATCACATTCACCAAAATGGTATACAAATTAATTGGGACATGTCCTGTAAAATTAAGATACTCTCGCATTTTCTTTCATTGGTAAACCCATTACAATGTGTCTTGTGATACATATTTTAGTACCTCGATTCTTCTGTTTGAGATTATCCAGTGAACCCTGATAATATAGTACATGATGAGCATGATGCATTGATTCATATAATTATACAAAATAATAAACATTGATACATATTATTATAAAAATAATGTATAATGTATGAATGAATTATCATAAATATTATGAAATGTAAATGTTTGTTTTTTTACTCCTTGTCACAAATTTTAAATATACATAATATCAGTATATCACCCCCGCAAAATAGTCCTAGTGACGCCACTGATTTGTCCTTAAACGTAGTAGACATTTAGGCCGATAGTCTGACAAACATATTTTGTATAGGTATATAGCGGCTACAGAAATACAAAAATTACAAGCATTGTCGTGTTAAAGTTTAGACAATCGATTGAAGTGGTGTATTATCTTACACAATACACATGTGTACGTACGATAATAATAATAAAACAATAACAATGCATTGTTATTGTGGTTGCATATTATGTGCGTATTGTGTATGTATATTATATTCAATATGTATATAATATGTAATCATTTAAGTGTATTATAGTAGGTTTATATAAAATATTATGTACTTACTCATTAGTCATTACACCGGACGTTGTTGCACCGCGTTTTTGTCTTGTAAAAATAATTATCTCGTTCGCGATTTCAATATTGGTAAACACTAAATAATGTAAGATATTATCAATACCCGCGAGTGCGTAACTCTTAAAGCCAGCCTATAGGTGTAGTTTGCGTTATGTTATCCGTTATAACCTGAAATGTGCACGCTATTATTAAACGTATTGAAAGATTGTAGGTACTCATCATATAATATATTATAGACAATTGTTTCAACTTAAATCACCATATTAATAATTATAATAGGATTTAAGTAGTTAAATAAGAAAAATAATTTATGTCATATATTGATATAATGTAAAATGTACTTGTATATTGACGAATATATCATTTCCAGAATATATGTTACACTAAAATATTTATTCCGTGGTATTTTATTAAATAGTTAGTTACATCTTACATATTACATTATGTTAGGCCATAACTCATTCTACTTATAAATTAATATAATATGACGTGCTCATATCGAAAGATACCTCCATGAATTATACTATAATATATTAATTACATTTGAACGTTTTTCGGAACATTTACGATAACAATATTGTTGTTTATATTATTTAGAGGATTTAGAATAATAAAACCTTTAAGCCTAATAAGATAAAATGGATTAAAATTTACTGTTCAGTGTTCTCACCTAAAAAAATATTTTCCACAATTTAACCACGTATGACGTTATAACTATGTATAGTGTATACCGCGCATAACACAAAATATGATGTACTTATTTATTTTAAATGTATTATAATTCATAATTTATTCGACAACATTAATAATATTTAGTTATCGATGTTAGAACTTCAAATATTGCCCACACTCAAACACAGTTAAACTAATTTGAGCTATTATTATATTATATTAAGATAATTATTTGTCCATATTCTGTTATTTACTTAATATATTCTACCTTTTTGTAATGTAAATTCTATATTTTTCAAACTTTACCAAGGATATCAGCAATATAACATACAAATGTTCTAATAACTAATGAGTAATAACGTTTCTTGTACCTACTTCCGATATAGGACCTTGAACATGTTATGCAGGATTATAATATAATTTAGTGGTGTTTGAAACCTTAGAACATATGAGTTGACATAAATCCAGACGAAAATATGACTTACCCATTTCCGATGTATAGGTATATAATAATAAGCAAAACATTTAAGTATAATTCGTACTATTTGTTCACCATAATCGGGCTTAAAAATGTCTATTATCTGCTATACCTACATATATTTTATTATTTGCATTATAAATTATAATAGTATTGTTATAATTTGTGTATAATGTTTATAGACTATAGCCTACTCAATTTATAATTATTATACGAGTACATAATAGTTAGTTTTAATCATATAAAATTAAAATTAAATATATATTGTATTTATATCACGTTCCGAGTATAGGTACTTGGTGTATAAGTAAATTACATTTATATAGGCTGTTTTACACATTTATCATCAATATTGTTTAATAACAGTTTTTTGTTTTATTTCAGACTGCATTTTTTACCATAGTTGTTCTACCCGTACGGATAGTGGCCATTTTGGTTTTGCTGTTTATAGCTTGGCTGTTAGCGACCATTGGTTTGACTGGTGTTAGTCAGACCGAATTATCAGAGAGACCACTTACCGGATGGAGACGGTAAGTTTCGTGAAAACCCACCAAACTTATGACTTATGACATTGTCATCTAAATTACGTACTAGGTACTTATATACAATATAAGTAATAATGTGTATAATATACCTATATTTTTCAGTTATTAAAATATTTTTTTTGAACCTATTTTAATACCTACAAGTATGGATCCTGTATGTACCTGTATATGGATTACAGCCCACATGGGTATAAACTAAGCTGAACAGTGATTTTTAATTTAAACTGGGACCTTCGTTTTCTTATTTTTTTTTTAGTACAACTTTTTGATTGGCATATGGCATATGTGTCTATACATAGTGCAGGCAATAATATCTATTCACTCCTCACTAAATAGCACCATATTGACGATTTAGAACATTTATTATATATAATACGCAGTGACTCGTCAATAATACATTATTGTTACCTTTAGATTTTTCAAATTTGACACGTTAGGCTATAAAAAGTAATAACGTTCATTATTATTTAAATTGAACAAGGTTAGTACTAGTTATATGTACCTAAACGAATATCATAATAATCAAAGTTTTACATAATTAATGGTTACAAATAAACGTAATAAATTAATTACGTTTTGTCTTAGTCATTTGAAATAATAATAACTAGATCATAATTCTTAATTTTTATTGTCTCAAAAATTTACAGATACAGTACTAGTCAAAACTAAAATAAATCTATTTTGATTTTGATACCAATATAATATGTCAAAATAGTACTTACCCATTTTCATGCTAAGAATATTATTCTTTGATTTCTTCAGCATAGTATATAATAAAATTTATATAATATACATATTAGGCTATGGTTCAGTGTTAAAATATAATTTAAAATTAACTTTATATTTTATAGTATATAGTGCCTGTATTTGATAAATCGAATTATTGATAATTATAAATAATAATTATTAATACAGTCTATCAATACTGATTCATATAATTTCTATTGTTGCACTGTAATTTATAATGACTATAATGCATAATACGAACTGCATGGATAGATTCCGGTTAACTGTTAAGATATAATATCGATCGATATTAAATTATTTTAATATTAAGTCAATTTTAAAAATTAAAATGAAGTTTTTTTCACAGAAATGTTGGTTTATTACTAGGCGTTATATAAACACGATATTTTATAAATATTTACGGTAACAATAATCAATCAATTCATTCGTTTAACCGAAATAAATTATGATTATAATTATTGATTGGATATATATAATAGGCACTTCAGTTTTTTGTTTCTGTAAAAGGATTGCAGCATTTAAATCGCTATAATATAACAATATTAGGAAGAATGATATTTATAATAATTGCATGTTAGAATTATACATATATTTTATTATCAATGTCGATTGTCCATGCTTAAAAGCTTTCTGCAATACACTATTTATGTTTTAATTTGTGTCTTACATTTCGTTTAAACATGTACGTTTATGTCTTTACTTCATATAAACATAATGCAATGTTATTTTATGTTATGCATCTTTCACATATAATGTATACCAATAAAAATGTTTAAGCAATGTTGGTTTAATTAGTTACTATAAAATAGTACATCTTTGATAACATAAGTGTTAAGAATTAAAAAAGTGAATTAACATCATATAAATCCCATTGAAAATATCTTACACTAATTCTTATTAACTATACAAAATACCTCATAAATTCAAATTATATCTTATCTATATTTATATTGGGCTCAGTCCAAGACCGACTTTTGAAATAGGTGCTAAACAGCAATATTAATATGATTTTTTAATTATTATTAATTACTATTAGGTACATTGTTGTATGTTTTTTAAGAATACATTTATTTATATGAATTAAAATGTTTTATCAATATATCTATTCCTATATTCTTACCGAGGTATGCTGAAAATGTTTTACACTGTATGGCCCATATCATTTATATTATATCACATTCAAATAATGAAGTTTTTTGAAAGCACACTTTCAAGTTCAAGTATAACTTTTGACAACATTGTATATTGACAATATAAAAAAAAACCATTTTCGTGACATTTTTAAATAAGTATTTAACAATTTTCGTAAAAGTTCATGATTTAATTTTATTTAATAACTGTGCCAACTATTGTCCATTTGTGCCCATTAGTGCCCATTATTCTTACCATTGAATTCATGTTATATCTGAACATATACGTAGCTTTGAATTAAATAATATTGTAGTGATCGGCCAATTTTCATGTACGCAGTATAAATTTAGGTCGAAGTATACTTATTATGGGTGTATAATATGTTATAAAAGAACATTTATTTAGTATAATATTACTTATATGACATATTTATGTTTACGAATATATTTTTCTGCAAAAATTGCGTATTAATTGCTGAGGTGTTTTGGAGTTATATATTGAAGTATAATCCATTTAAAACTTTTTTTGTCACATTCAAATAATAATAATTATTCGTATTACGTATTTTCACCGAAATTAAAAGTACAAAAAAATATATACAGAATAGGTAGGTATTTCATCTCAAATAGTCAAATATAATCGAAATTGTTTTCGAATAAGAATAAGATATATTATATTTAAATACATATATTCGAATAATTTAAAAAAAAATGAAATATACAGGCATCGGTACGTACGTGAAGTTGCCCCCCCCCGACTTTGTCCTATCTACTTCGGACCAATTCCAATATTTAGTAACCTTTTAGTAACTAATTGTAACCGACATCAAACAATTTGTAACCAAACAGTTTCCCAGAAAACTTAATATAATTTTATTTAGAAAAAAATCTGTGTTTAATATAAAATCTATATGGAATAAAAAAATCTATATTCAGTAGTTCGGTAGTATAAAGTATTATGATATCATAATTTATGCAGGGATGTTTTATAATTTCAATTGCATTTTTGATCAGAAGTGACATTTTTAACGTTTTTTTCCGCACAGTCTCGTGTCAGACGTTCGGTCTTACGAATCTAACTATGTTAAGTTAGGGGGTTGCCATATTTTATTTTATTTAAACTGTGACAAAAATTGTTTTGTATAATTTTTATGGAAAAATCCACTCCTTTACGGTCAACCATCAATAATTTAAACACATTGTTTTTTCGTAACTAGAATAACAAACACAATGGTCAGTTACCACACACAATGGTCAGTACTCAATTACGACGTACGTCCGTAAGTCAAACACTAACTCAATGTAATTGGAATGAGTAGATAACCGACCAAATTTTCAATTGGTGATAAGTGACAACACAAATTGTCGTGGGGGACAGGAAAACAATGATATGTTGATATAATGATAACGTATTCATCGATAATTATCGTCACCAAGCCGGAAATATTATTTTAAAATACATTTCGTAAGTCAATCAAATAATCAATTAAATTATTTTATCATTTGTCAAAACAATATTGTTTTTTTTCTAGAGATGTTAATGTAAAAGACAAAATGTCAACATAAATTAAATTGCATTTTGATTTCGTGATAATTGGTCGTCCCAAAACACTATCGGGGCAATGGGACAACGGGACAATGGGACGCTATATTCGAAACCGAAACAGTCCCGGTCAAACCGATACAGTCCCGGACAAACCGGGACAACGTATGGCAACCCTACGTTAGATTAGATAGCGAGGGGGTGAACAATTATTAATATTACATAATATAGGTTTCCCCAATAGCTATTTAGTAAATACAATAATATTATTGTAAATAGTTATATACTTATACTTTAATATCATATATTATGTAAATTATGCACGCTTCACGTGTACGTGGTGTTGGGCTTTTAATTGCGTTTTATAGCTGCGTCAGACGTGCGGTGTACGTGGTCGTCCGGCTTATGTTCGGGGCTGTTGGCTTCCACCGGGTCAGGACTGTCGGTGAACAGGCCACGCGGCAACAGGCGCCCGTGCTGGCCGTCGCACCGCATTCGTCCTTTTACGACGGGCTGGCGGCCGTCGTCACGGGTGGTCCAACCATCGTAGCTAAGGAAGAGAACTCGTTCATACCGATCGTAGGAAGTACGCGACGATCCACATCCTCCTTATAGTATTATATTATTGTCTGCATCGTGTGGCATTATTGTTGTAGAATATATAGACGATTGTTTGATTGTGGATGGGTGGAACGCCGATATGATTTGTTTTGATCTAAGATTTGAAAAAAAAAACATATATTACTTGGAATAATTAGGCGCATCCAAATAATTGCATGCTATGATCACCATGGGCCATATATATATAATACACTGTTTAGTAGTTTGAATGCAAATTAAATTATTCTGCGTAATATTTTAAACATTACATTTTAATTCAACTTAACTAATTTGAGTTATTACTTCTGTCAGTTTTAGGTCAACAAAAAGACAGGGATGAAAAATCATACTTCAATGATATAATCAAACTGTATGAATTATATTTTAAATTGATTACATTTCTTAAAACTAAATTAAATCATTTTTTCATAGGATATCATATCTATTTGTTTGGATTATGTATAAAAATAATTTTTGTAGTAGTTGGTTAAAAAATAAGAGAACTATCTCGACTTAATTTTAAATCTTTTCTTTTAGTTTAAGGATATAAGTACCTAATACATACAATTATATGATAAGTTAAAATGTAGTAGGTATATTCCTATAATTTATAATATTATGCCCATGATGATTGTTGTTCATAGCATGCAAACTGATTTAGATATGTGATTTATATCGAGTTGAGTTTTCGCCCATCCTCAATTATAACAATATAACACTTCGTGTACCATTACTTTACCAGTTGGCCGTGACGCATGCACTCCTGTGTCCATCCCGTGTGCCTATGTATGCTTATAATTTATATTATTTACCTATAACCGCCAATTGCAGTCCGTGACTCGGGTCTGATAATAAAAGGCCCCGAACTAATAAACTTTTCACCACGATTTTCGAGAGTCGTGGTACGGCGAACGAAGTTTAAACATTTTAAACAATACCGCAATTTATTCTATTTTTATCTGTTTAATATTATTCCCGTCAGTATGTAACATTGTTACATTTACCTACCTATATAATATGTAAATCGACCCTTGGAAATCATGGCTCATCCTGTTAAAATAATATACGACTACGAAAAAAGTCGTATCTATTGAAGTTGGTATATTTATATAGAGACTTTCACGAAATCCCACTGAGGGATAGGTCTTTTTAGACTCGAGTCACAGAACTAGGCATACAAGTTAAATTAATATATGTGTATGTATGTGTGTTAATTTTGTAACGCATGCATTGATGCTGTACTATATTAAATGCATATTAATATGTAATATGTATATATAGGTATGTCGTATGTTGTATAGTTAGAATTGCAGCGTAGTTAGAATTCATACTGGCGCTCTGCACTGCACGTATTACATCTGTCTTCATCTGAGACCGAGGCTGGCATTTGGGAACATAGTATACCATTGTATAGGTATAGTTAGTGAACACAATAAACATAAATAATATACAAATTTGGTTAGAAATCGCGTACGATAATATTTTAATAAAGTATTATGCGTCAAGTCTAACCTTGCCAACTGTGGGACGGACAAAGTATCAACGTAGATGTCTAAGACCGTTATTGTACAATGTTCTGAATTTAGAAGTCTGACATATACGTTAGTTTAATATTATACAAGTAAACGATGTGTCATATTAAAATGTGTGTAGTGTCACCCCGGTGCACACGAAATGCCACCGATAAAATCGCACAGAGGTCTGAAACAGGGGCGTAATTAAGGGGGAGTGAGGGGGTTATATCCCCCTCCCCTGATCCTTTGATATTTGATAAAATAGTATTTCCAGCTATCACTGTACTTGGAAAATACAGTGAACATTTAGTATTTTGTGCATAAAAAAATTCTATCCCCAAGGACAAATTCCTAATTACGCCATTGATCTGAAATACAAATTTTCGGCGAACAAACGGTGTTGTTATCAACTATTTTTTAAAAACGTTCAAAGTAGTTACTAGTAAAATTTTCATACTACTTAAAAAATATAAAAAACATCCCAAAATAAGCATCTGATAAGCCAGTGCCGTAGGAAGCTTATGATGCAAACTATAAAAAATTGACTTTCTTTAAATGTATGAAAATAATATATATAAGTACCTAAGTATGAAAATATATTAATTTTTTTTTTGAAATCTTGTAATCACATTCGTAGTAAAAAATTAATTTCTTATAGCCTATAAGGCTGGTAATAAAATAATAAGTTAATAATTTGAATCTAAAAAAATTTATAATTTTCGTTTTTTTTTTTATTATACAAAAATCAATCGAGTTAAAATAATAATAAATACCAAACCTACGAATATGAAAATATCATATTTTAAGCGAATGGTTTACTCAAGTTCAAATTCACCATCATTAAATACATTGTATATATTTGTATTTTATGATCGATTAAAGAAATACTTTTATTATTGGTCCACCAATATTATTATATTAACTTTTATATATTATTTAAGTTTCAAACTTTCGTGTACGTGGTAGAATAATGATTTTCTTCCGCGTGACCTGGTGGATGATATTATTATTTTTGTACTTGAATATTACAGCTTTCCATTGATATCACAATATATGAATCTTTAAATCTTTCCACCGTACTCGCTCTCACTTTACAATATATAATATTATGTTTATGTATTATGTGTGACGTGCGCGATTATGTCTTTTGACTCGCTTGATATTCAATCGCAATACGATCCGTCAAGATAGGAATAAACGTGACGTCGTTACCTTTATTATATTATATAGGTTCCCACTAGACTATTGCGATGGGTATTATGTCCGTCCGATTGAATAATATAAATATTACACCTATTGCGTGCGATTGTTTAATGTCACGGGGACCATCCGTTTCGCCGCCACGGATCGCGTGTTATACGTTTTTTGAGGTGCGCTGCAGTACTCAACTATACATCGGTAAATATATTTTACTTAGGTATACTATGCAACGCCCAATCCGCGTTTAAATTACGGCCAACAGCTCGACTATCGAGCGTGAGAGTTTAACGTGAACGCACAACGCACTTATCGTTCGAATTGACGAGAAACATTTTCACACTGATAATTCTCACAAAAACCATGTTCTTGTTGATCCAATTTAATAATAAGGTTCAATTACGACGTCATTACGGTCGTGTTTTTTCTGGTATGAAATATCGAGTAAAGCGTCGCCGGTACAGACGACGTAACATAATACTAATAAAGTGATAGAAATCTGTTAACGATTTGAATTTAAGATTTGACACAGCGTGACATTGATTAATATTTTATACCGGCCATGGACATCGAAACGAAAATTTGGTCACCAAAAGATACAGTAATAATAATTCGCATGCATAGAAGACATTCAGACATTGTAATAATAACGGATCTTGTCTTTTACCAGTGGCGTATTTCTTTTGGAGGGCAAAATAGAATGATCCCCCTTTGCTCTGTATTTTAAAATTGGCCTAAAAATGCCTTCTCTAGAACTTTCCTTTATCCATCAAACAACTAGTAAATTCGTTCTATAAAAATCTTGTTACTCTGGCTCTAAAAATGCTTTAAAAAATAATTACAAATTTATTTGTATTTTAAATTCTGAGCAAAGCGATTAATAATACGTACCTATGTGTTTTTTTTTTTTTTTATTACACCTGAAAGAATAATTAAAATGCTTAGAGTAAAGCAACAAACATTCTTTACGAGTGATTCAATTCCAAATGTTGACAACATTTGATATTTAAACAAACAATAACGATTTTAGTTATTTTTAATGTGATTTTGAAAACAATATTTTTCATAGGGACTTTTTTTGCCACTATATATATTATTATTTACTATACCTACACAGAACAATTTTTAAAATATTTAGATTGATTTTAAGTTAGGTTTATACCATAGATCATTCCATTACCAGCTAGTAATATTTTATAAAATAATGTTATAATAATTATAATACTATATAATATGTGATTTATTTTTGGCAAACAATTTGTTCAACCTACCGTTTTACTAATAGAAAAATAAATTATTTATGGGTAGCTATATAAATGTATAATAAATATTATCCTTAGAAGGATAGGCGATCGTCTATGCTCGTAATCGTTTTTCGTATGCAATGATTTATCATTGAATTCAAATTCAACACATCCATTGTTACAGTGATTTATCCAATAAAAAGGTAGACTTGATACCTATATTATACAGCAGAGACTTCCCTGATTTTCTTTTTAGTTTATAATTATCAATAATCGTGTATTGGATAAAATTACACTAGGTATATCGGCTTATTAAATAAATTATTAAAGTATGAAAATTAAAAAAAAGTTCCAGGGGTCGTCATAATATGACTTTGGTTCCATTCCGGCTTCCACCCGTAAATATGTTACTGTCTTGCATTAATTTTACGGCACATACTGTGGTTGTTTCGTTTGTATACTTACTATATTATGCTGTGTCTATTACTCATTATAAGTTGTTGCTAAAACTACGGTAACGTTCGAATATTTTGGTGACGGAAAACTTAGATAATAATAATGTACACGATTATACAGAGAAAATTATTTTTGTAATACTTTTTTTTATTTATTAAAACGCTCATCTTGTAATATGTGTCATATATATTGTTTTATATTTGATTTTCATTCTGTCGAGAATCGGGATATAATTTACACATCGACGGGTCGTTATAAACGTGAATCCACTATAAATTACTAGGTATACTTAAATCTTTCGGCGGGACCTAAGATATTTATTATTTATTATTAAGTTTCTTTAAATAATAAATGCTAGGAAAAGTTTTTATTTACGTATATCAAATTATTAGTGAATAATTTATTAAATTAAGTTTGCACGGAGTTTTCGTTTGTAATAAATATCATAGTAATTTCATAATTTAGTGGATCTAATTATTTAATTTTTGCATGAATTAGACAGATTAAAAAGTAAAAGTATACCTATGGCTACCTATATAATTTATTTTAGTGTTATTTCTTACCTATTATATAAGTACCTGAATTGCTAAATGTTTAAATTCTCGTAATAGGTAATAGGTGTTCTATACCGTGTCTATTTAAGTGTTAGCCTATTATCGTTTGCATTTAAAAATTGTGGTACTTTTTTAACTGAAAAAAAATTAATTAAATGCTAATTTCATAAATTAATAATAGATTTTGTACGTAAAAAATAATGATTATTGAAACGATTAGATTAAACTATAGTTCGCGTGTAGACTGCAGTAGTTGAAGTTAGGTATAGTGTTATATGTGATATTAATTATTTGTTTAGTGTGAGTGTGATTTTTGTTTGCTTATTATAATTTTAACATTTTTTATTTTTTGTTTTATAGTTATTTCCGTCGTTGGATATGTTTTGTGGGCCGTTCCGCGTACTTAGCAGGTGGCATGAACATTGTTATTAAGGGGGTGAAAGCTTCCCGTCGGGAGGCCCCCTTACTGGTCATAGCTCCTCATTCCACGTTCCTTGACTCTTGTATAAGTTACGTGACCGGTTTCCCTTCTATCATCGCGAGGATCGAGGATGGACTTAACCCTTGGGTCGGAAGTACGTGTCAACGCAATACAATTTAAACACAAACAATTATTCGATAATTATTCGTTAAAAACGACATATAATTGTGAAAATAAAATAGAGAGAGAGAGAGAGAGAGAGAGAGAGAGAGAGAGAGAGAGAGAGAGAGAGAGAGAGAGAGAGAGAGAGAGAGAGGGAGAGAGAGAGATAGAATTATTGTATTCTTATAATAAATAATGACAAAGTTGAAAGTGGTTGAAGTTAAATGTCGTAAACTTTATTATTTACACGTTACAAAGTATTTTATGACAAATACGACGACAATGCATGAGCATATATATTGCAGTAGATATAATATAGTAGTCATCCGTAATAGATTATTAGTAATTTGCGTGCGTGAGTGTGTGTATTTTTTTAGATAAAATAACTTCTATATAATAATATAATATAGTACACTAACTATAGCGTAGGTAGTGTATATACTTTTTTAAACGCTCTGATACGCGCGTATAGGTACTATTCTCACAGACGTAATAAGTTATCTATTTATTACAAAGTCGAGTGAAAATATATCCTGTATACCACCAATCTATGTAATGAAGTTTTGTTTATATTATTTTTTACGGTCCTTCAGGAGTAATAAACTTCACGCAGCCTGTGTACGTCCGGAGAGATGACCCAGAATCGAGACACAACACAATACAGGAGATAATTCGCCGTGTAAAATCAGACAAAGACTGGCCTCAGGTAAAATACTTTTCCAGCGAAATAATATGATATCTGTGTACAGATATAAATATATGCAATTAATTGATGATATGTATATAATATAAATATATTATAATATGATGTAATCATTGCTTGTATCCTCATTTATCAATGAATTACTTATGGTCAACAATCGCGAATAGATTAGCAAACGTTTGAAATAGTTTTTTTAAGTCTACTCAAACTTACGCATAAAAAAAAGTCATAGTTGGTATTGAATACGATTTTATTAATGTCAGATTGTCCAGTGAAAAACAATTTTAACGCAACTTTTACAAATTAATGCAAAGTCTATCTTTGAATGTATAACAATGTATATTATACATAAAGGTAATATTACGGCGTCTACAGGGACGGATCCAGGGGGGAGGGCTTGACCTACCACTGAATTTTATTATACTACCATTGATTATAATAAAAACCATAGTAAATACTGTATGTCTGCATTATTATATTCAATTTATTTTGTAACAAAATTGTAGCCCTCCTCATTATGTGTCTGTTTGTAATATAAATACATATAATATGTAAATGAATTTAACCCAATAATGAATTTGTCTAATCCTTTTAAAGATTCTTATATTCCCGGAAGGCACTTGTACGAACCGATCGTGTCTGATAACGTTCAAGCCGGGCGCCTTCTATCCGGCAGTGCCCGTTCAACCAGTACTGTTGCGGTACCCGAACAAACTGGACACCGTTACCTGGACGTGGGACGGTCCTGGAGCGTAAGGGAGACACAATTTATAAATATATATTATTAATTTATATAATTACCGTGTTCTTGACATGCGCATATGATAATATAATGATGATATTTCGTCATGGTATCGTGTTTAGATTGAAACTTTTGTGGTTGACTATGACGCAGCCGACTACGACGGTGGAAGTGGAATTTCTGCCGGTGTACGTGCCCAGTGAATACGAAAAACAGAACCCAAAAGCGTTTGCCGAAGGCGTTCGTAACGTGATGGCCAAGTACGCATATTCCTACAATATTATTACGTATTAATATTAAATTATATATTATGTTACACCGGATATTTATACCCCCCGGAGGTATGATTTTCCTAGGTTAATAGTACCCCTGGTAAAAATTTCCTAGGATATTTATTACCCCACTGCCAAATTTTACACCGGGGGTAAAAATATCTTAGGAGAATAATTCTTCCACGGGGGTACGAATAACCTAAGAAATGTGGCCCTACCTCCCAGAATTGTATTACCTAGTAATGAGTACCTATTTATGTATTAAAACTTAATAGCGTCCATTAGCTGTTTTATTTTGTTAGGAATATGTACTTAATCTACAGTTTTCTAAAATAATTTTAACTATATATTTAATTTTGGTGAAAAAACTTGTGATAATAAAATGTAGTATTCTAATTCGAGCAGGGTGAGGAAACATTTTTCATAAATCCTTGTTACCTGTTTAGAATATTATATAGGAGTACAGGACTAAACTTAAGTCTCCCTCCCAAAAATCGAAATGCCATTTGTAACTACGAGTACTTTGCTATAGTCGTCGTTACACGCGATGATTGTGTTAAATTATGGACAAGTATATTATATTATTATATTATGTCGTTAGTATTTTTATGCGAATTTCTTTTTAAAGCCGTCTCCATCAATCGTTTTATTTATACTGTTTCAGGGCATTAGCTGTTCCAACGGCAGACTACACATATGACGATTGTAGAGTGGCCGTGAAAGCTGGTCAGCTGGGTTTGCCGATGACCTCAAATTTGATCACTGTCGAAAGACTTAGAAGTCGATTAGGGTGAGAGTATATTTATATTAGTGCAGATCGACGGTCGTTATAACATAACGCATAATTGCATATTACAAATAATATTATAGAAATATACTATTATTATTATTATTTTAATACAGTGTCACGTGTCGGCGTGATGACACATGAATTCCATCATACGATGATAAATCTTTGCTGTGGCGTGAAACTATATGATAATATAATTAGTCATATTGAAAAGTTTCGTTTTAGTTTGCGTAGTTATAATAATAATAATAATAATAATAATAATAACGTGGTCTGACGACTGACACACTGCACAGCAATGGCTGCTGTCATCGCGCTAATAATAAAAAATCTCTTCACGTCGTCACGGTCTTGCAATATTTTTTACAACATCACTTGTCGGCAAGGTACACATTTATCTTATCCGTTGTATTTCTACCGTTTAAAGATTGACGCGAATCAAGATCGAGGACTCGGCTCTGGTCAAGAACATGCTGTCGTTTCAGAATCGAGAGTCTCAACCGTTAGATCTGGCAGAGTTCGCAAACAATTTGAACGTCACCGCCGAGGACGGTTCACTTGTCAGCCTCTTCAAAATGCATTTAGAGGTATAAATCTACAACGGTCTATTATAGACTCTATAACAGTGATTCTCAACTGGTGTGCCTCGAATTGGCCTTAGATGTGATGCTAAATTATTGAAAATATAATATTATAGTGTGTGGAGTGCCCCGGAATTTTTATAAAACATATTAAAAAAACGGATTAAACGAATCCGATGGATTAAAAAAAGGTTGAGAACTACTGTTCTATAATATACTTAATTACTTAATACTTATATTTATAAACATAGTATTTATATATATTTCACCGTCTTCACGCCAAGAGTTATCAAACGGTTTTTACAGTTTGAGAACTGTTATAGTTTCAAATACAAACATAAGTTTTGAAATCGCAAATATTATCAATATAACATGACGTACGAATCTTATATCTCTGAAATCGTACAAATGTACCAATTTTAATTTGAAAATGAAATTGTTATTACTATTTTTATTTTATTCAAATTTGTTTATGATATTTTTGTTCATAGAGCTTAGCCCGTAAATTATAAATAAATAAATAATGTTTATAATTTATCTGATTCGTACTTAATTGTAACAAAATAAACGAATTGTAAACGATATTAAAAACAAAACAACAATCAAACCTAAAAAGTGACAATATTTTGATTTGGACATTTTAAAAATGTGACTATGTTCTTATATATATAATTAATTGGATCATTGCCAATTATTTCGAAACATGATGAAGTTGATTAACCAGACAAGTTAGTATAAGCCGTTTCTAAAAGACTAAACTATTGGTTGTATCAGTTAAACATAAAGGCGTAAATAATGCATTTTTGTAGATAGTTATAGGTTCTTGCACTTGTTATTTTTCTAAACTCTGTCACTTGTTTTTGGCTGCATTTTCCCCATTTAAATATTTTAGATAAACAACGTGGTTAATTTTTTTTTTAGAATGAACATTTGTCGACCATAGATTTTAAAAAGTACTTGTTGGCCGAATACATCTTGCAGAAAGCCACATCCAAAGACGATCTGATCGTATTGGCTTTTAAGGTACCATTTTATGTTCATGTTATGAATATATTATTTATAGGTTCAATGATACAGCCAAATACTTAAACATAGAAGTCAGAAGAGTGACTTTCGCACGCGTTAAATGAAATTGCGACGCACCGAAACGATATAGAAATGTTAATTAAATTATAACGTTTATTTATGATTTGTTTCAGTTGTACGGTGAATATTTTGATAAAGAAATGTTCGAGTACGTGTTGAACCTCGTCTACAATCTTCCAAAATCCGAAGCTTCCGTCATTTTCAACGAAATGACCGACAAACCGAATGAAATAAGATTGGGTAATTAATTGAATTTCTAATATTTTTTGAGACGTGTTATGAAGATGACATACCTTCGTAAAATTTAAAACACAAACTCATACAATCCCGTCGTTGCGTTACAGCGGACTATCAACAATACGGGAAAAAGTATCCTGAAAAAATGGAGTCCTTGCAAAACCACAGTAAAAATTCGGCACCCAGAACAGTAACAGACTTTTCTAGTTGCGGGCAATCGTTCCATGTCGCTACGGACGATAACAAGAAGTATCAATGACATACGGAACATCCTACAAGTACAATCGTACCTGTTGCAGACTGATATTAAAAATGTATTTTTAATTTTATAATAATATACTATTTGTTATGCATATATATTTATACATAGTATATAATATTTTGTTACTTATTGTGTATTTAAGGAATATTTAGGTTTAAGAACTCGATGCATGACTATATTATATGATATAGGCCATAGTTCTCATATCAAACATATATACAGAAGTTTTGATTGTACAAAATATAAATATCATCTATGTGCTTACATAGTCTATAATTTCGATACCTATATTATATTATTATCTTATGTAGAATGCTTATCTTATGCAGTGTTTAGTGCTGTTACCTATTTTACAAAATGTTTTGTGTACTTATATATAATATATTACTTACTATTATGCTACGGTGCTTTTACCAGTTATTTTTTTAAAAACTTTATTGAGAATGTATCGCCAAGTTTGCACAGACCGTTATACATTGTATAATAAATATACTACCCAGAATACTGCCCGGGATTGAATATCTGTTTTTACCACTAATGACAAAAAATAAAATAATATTATTGTTTGTATTCAATTTAACAACAATAGGTACTTTCTGAATATTTGTCAAAATGTTCTATTTTAAACAACACAATATATTAAATATGTTAATATTCATAATGCAATTTTGATTATTTCAACTGAACACCTTAATATATAAATATAATGTATGAAACATTATGCATAAATGTGTAACTTTTTGAAATATGTTATTATGATATTTTGTCCTATGTATTATCAGAGACTTGACATTTAAACTAGTCTGTATGCAATTATAATATAAAATATATCAAACATTGTTGACCGTTTTTCATAAATAAATAAAAAAATTACTTTACTTTCAGATCTAAAATAATAATGTACCTCATAATACACAATTCCTGATGGAATTTATTTTTTAGTTTCTGAGTAAACAATGAAATGAATGTATTGTGGTTTTACAATGACATTTAAAAAAAAAATTGTGTGTTGGACATGACATTTGGGAGTAGTAAAAATGCTTCAATTTTCAACGTTGAGTATGGTTCTGGTAGCAAATTGGTTTTTATAGGTACCTACTTTGGAGAGTTAAATATTTGAAATATCCTACTTTATATTAGTTTTTTTCGGGTAGTTTGATAACATTTTTTTCTCTTGCAGTCGGTTGTGTTAAATTAAAATAGCAATTTAACATGATGACATTAAAGTGAATTTTAAGTGTGTGCAAAGTAAACGAACATAAGTGTGTGTGAGTCTAATCTGTAATCGTTTTCGGTCAGTTTTTCCTTGAAAACCACCAAATATCGTAGACAATGAACCAATTATGCGGGTCATGTTAAGTATCAAAGATTCTTTTACCGCTCAAAGAGTACCTAACTTTTCAAAAAAATCTTGTTAACTATGGACACTACTACTTACGATGAATCTTATTTTCAATTTTCAATCTTTAGCTATAAAAATTTATTAGGTAGCAAATAATTTACAAAAAATATTCGAGATTTTGATAACTTTTGGTCAAAATTTTAACTTTAAATGCTTATAAAACAGTGTACCTTGTGATCTCTCAAATTACCAACTAGATTCGCTTTCCCACCAGGAAAGATACTGATGAAGAAAATTGAAGCATTATGGCCTATGGGTCAAAAAGCTTTTACAAGGTTCCATAAAAGTACTTTTTTAAATAATGATTAAATAATAAATGTCATATATCACTTTTTTAAAGATTGATAATTGTTTATTTAACTATAGGTGTAATGCCTATCATTAGGTATTGAAAATGAAAATTATATTAATTTTTAACTACAAAATAATGTAGCATTTTTTAAGTGTTTTTAAATTTTAACACATTTTATCACCAATTTAATTTCAAACTTTTTATAACAATATAACTGTCTATATATTATTGTTATGCTTATTAATTGCTGCTAGTACAACGTATGAAGAACGTTGCATACAATATTCAAGAACTTGGTTGTACAATGAATTCGAACTTGAATACAATTAACATATTATTATTTACGGATGAAAACTTTACAACCAATATAATATACGCGTCTCTATATGTTACACACGGTAATTTTAACAATTTAAATATAGAGATAAATAGGGATGAGACTTACTTAAATAGGTTAATAATATCAAGATTATTGCCATGAGACATTAAAATATCAATGGGGTGATTGAGCATGTAGTTCTGGGAAAAATCATGAATTTAAAATAGGTGATTATTGCGAATAATGTTGTGGTTAGAAACTTTAAAGTTTATCAAGCTTAATATAAAAGAGTAGTGAAATACATTATTTAATAGTTTGAAGAAAAAGGAGCTGTAAGCAGTAATTCTACGTTCTTTTAACGAATCTATTTTCAAGATTCTTAAAATGCTTTCGTATCCAGTGTGGGGAGTTCTTGGTACATTAGATTTCTAGCATATGAAGGGGGGAAGGACTTTGTTCTGAATATTTTCAATTTGGTTATTATGTCCAATGTTATTATTTTCCTAGATTATTGGTGCACATTCAAGTAAATAGAGGATAAGTGAAGTATAGAGCCATAAAGGCATTTGAAGGTGAAATTATCGTTGAATTCAGAGCAATTACGTTTGATCATACCAAACACAGATAGCGTTTTATATTATAATATATTTCACTCATGGCGAATCCCAATCGTCACCATTCGTTGCAGAATAATAACCAATTCTCATAATCGCAATGAACGAAGAAATTAATAAATATGCCAGCAATAACTATAAACGGACAAGTCGTTAAGCAGTACTTAGTATACAACGTTTGCACTCACATATTTCGTTCAGTTCAGGTTATTTTTATAAAATATCTCAATACTTTCAGCCCAGAGAGAGATGAAGACGGATAAAGAAAGCAGTTCCTTCATATGGAGTCTGCACTCTAGAAATGATACAGCTATTATTAACTGGAAGAGTCGATGTTTACATAAGTTTGTTTCCCTATTCTTTTGGGGCTTACGTTATGAGTTACCTTGTATGGAGTAGGTTGAATTAATTTGGTGGTGTACTCTGTACACATGGCACGTTGATTTGCCGAAAGAGTCGAAGTCTACGTAAATTTGTTTTCGTATTATTTTAACGCTCAAATTTAAATAGATACCTACGAAAAATGATAAGAACTAAGACAAACAAACATTTTTAAAATTCCATCAGATTCAAAAAGTGTGTACTTTTTGGGTAACTCTATGTATAAAAATATAAATGGTAGTCTTTCATAAAGTATAGCAATTATTATACTATTGGACAAAGAGTAAAATATCATAATGAATTTAATTAAAAATTTTTTTTTTTGTTAGAGGGTTGAATAATTCTCCACCATTACCCTAAATATGGCCTTGGCTATATAAATATTCCCGTTTTCTACTGTTTTTGATTAGTATTTCTAGAATATAATGAAAAGAACTGAGAATTTCTAGATACCCGCAACTGGTAACTAGATTCAAATTTGCTAAACGAACTTCATATAATTAAAGATTGAAGAGTCTTTTCTACTCCAAAGTGCTGGTCCTGGGCGGTCCTCCTATGTATCTCTCCCCCCGCATGACCTTTTTAAATATATTCAATAATATTATATATTATTAATATTTTTATAAAGAAAATAATGAGAAAATGAGAATATTAATAATTTTATTAAATGTGCTTTAGGCTAAAATATTTGTATGAATAAAATAAGTACCTATTGAATTAACAATTCAAACCGAAAACATTAATATAATTTTCTTTTATAGTTAAATTTAAAAATAAAAGTTTAAAATATTAATTTAATTCTTTAATATTTAGAGAATGTTATTCTAGAGCCGTCTCAATGGCGTGGCTTGGCCGTTTATTGTGGGGTTGTACATGAAACACCAAGTGATGTATTAGATAAACTGGCAAAAAAAATTGATTGAATAATCTACCTAAGTACAATTGTTGTCCATTTATTAACTTTTTAGTTGGTTTTTAAATTAATAAATTTGATCTATAATCCTCAAATTATGTTTTTAATGATTATAATATTGTGTTAACAAATTATCCTCATCCCTCCCCATGACAAAATTATTTGACTGTCATTGCCCATTGGTATCGAAAGGCTTAAAAAAATGTACATTGTAAAAGAAAGACATTCAT
The DNA here is from genome assembly GCA_022818045.1 of Neotoxoptera formosana. Classification (NCBI taxonomy): domain Eukaryota; kingdom Metazoa; phylum Arthropoda; class Insecta; order Hemiptera; family Aphididae; genus Neotoxoptera; species Neotoxoptera formosana. The sequence goes on from CM040631.1 coordinate 48,108,646, forward strand.
CGCTCTGCTCAAAATTTGAAAAATATCGAAAATCGTGTTTGGCATTGCTATCTGGTGGATGACTTCTAGCTAGCACGGCAATTCTTTTCGCATTCGTATTATTTTTTCCTATGGTAACGATGGCGGGTTACAGATAGCGTTATCGTTACCATCTGACAAAAGAATTTAAAACTTAAAAATTTTCAACATTTAAAAAAAATCATAATAAGGATATATTTTACAGACATGATTGCGAAGCTTGATAAACTTATTTGGATGGGCTGAATCCTAAATTATGTTTTTTAAAAGATTTATTTGATTTGCTTTTAAGCTTTAATGAATAAATCATAACTCATATTAAAAACATTCGAAGTATTATATATTATTTAATATTTCTACGTATGTATCTGAATACATATATAGGGTAAATAAAAATAATTATTAGGTTTACGAATTTTCGATAATGCAGTCAAGCCGTTGTGGCGTGGAACCGATTCCTAATACGAAAACGAAAAAAATGGCAGTCATCTTGTCGTCGTCGTCGCCCGTTCCTTCAGTCTCTATTCTCCTGGGTTTTCCAATCAACCACTCAGCAAGTGCAAAATGCCGATGTTGAATTTACAATATATTTTTAAGTGCAGTGCGCGATTTGGAAATGTTTATTTTTCGGTACGGCGCGCAGCGATCGAATTACTTTTAGCTCTTAACAGTGGTAATAATGTAATATCCAGATACGTGTAAATAAAAGTGGCACAAATGAAAATTCAATATTTCCAAAAAGAATAATGAAGGAAAAAAATTACAACATTTAGATTTACTGAAAGTCTTAAATTACCCATATATGCTCAGTTCGCGAGGTTATTCCTAACCTGCAGAGTGCAGATAACCTACACCGAAATAAAGCCTACCGTTCATAAAGTCCTACGACTTGCAGAGGTTCGACATCGCCAGCTTGATATGTGCGTTTTCACGTCATGCTTAGTTACATACAAATGCGGTGCCGACCAGTGGACCAGTGGTCATGCCAGCAGCTTAACATCGTGAGTGCTTCTACAAGACTACAAAATATGTTTTCTCAATATTATATGATCTCCATAGCGATGCATTATTGTGCTCATTGGAGTCACTTCAACAGAAGTCCCCAGCCCAGATACGTATTGCCCGTTAGTCCCTATAAAATATAGTTCTATCACTACAATAGGTTTTAACATAGTAATATTGGTGTACATACACAATAGGCCCATCCCATTTTTATTATAATTTCCCACTATATGTTATAATAAATAAGATTACCAATGATATTGAGTTAAAAAACGTTGCACAAAATAGAAATATGTTTATTTTATAAATACAATTAAATAAGGCATCATACAAATACACAAACATGAAATAAATTATAACTTTAATTAAGACTAGTTTATAAGTTCATACTATAAGTTTGTGAATTCGTTCATTTTATTTTCAAGGAAATTCTTATTTTAGTTTGACTTTTTAATTAAAGTTCACTAATAAATAACCTTATAAGTTCATTTTTTGTATACAATTTACTACCTTACTCTACCTCAATGATTCTTTAAATTTCGTACCAATGACGTATTTTATAGTCAGTTGTATGGAATTCATTTTTGAAATTGCACATTTTTATAATATGTCAATTCTATGGCTTTCTATTTTACGTATTTCATGAATGTAACATTTATTTCTTTAAAACTGTGAAATTAAAAATTCCGGGTACCTAGTACCTACAATCTTCATGTGTAATTATTCACGTTTACACTTATTCATATTGTATTCACGTTTTCTTGTACTTAGTATTTATGATATTAAAAAATTAAATTGAACAATAAAATAAAATTAATAGTTAGAAAATTGTACATTGGCTGTGGATACATATTATATAATGAATAATGCCAAGAAGTCGATGACCTAAAACTCATTAAATAATGGCCTGGATAAATGCAAATATGACTTTAAAATGTTAGTAAATACCCTTAAAACAAATTTAAAAGCCATAAAAATACAAAAATAGAAAAGGAGGGTTAGTGGGTACTACTCTCCTGTACATTATGTGTTGTGTGGATCACTGTAGTGGATCTGTTAAATTTTAGTTCAATGATATACAATTATTGTACATCACGAAATACGGTTCTAAACAATGTCAGCCTAATTACTAAGTACTTATTTTTTATGATATTATTGCTATGAAACTAATTTATTTTACTATTAAAAATAAATTAATAGTAATTGCAGTAAATACTTTTTCAGTAGATTAAATTAATTTATTCCGAAAACATTGCATTTTAAAAATATTATTGTGTGTATACCGTATACAATATAATAATATTTTTTTAAAAGGTTCATGAACCCACGAGGACACGAATAATATTTGTAAATTACAATAAAATAACTTAAATTGTTGCTCTTTGTAATATATTATTCTGTCCAAATTTTAAATCAAAAAAAATCTATAAAAAAAACTGTGTTTATATATTTTTAGATTGTTTGGTTACAGCATTGATTTTAAAATATACTAGTTTATTTTAAAATCAATGGTTACAGTATTGTGATCTACGTATGGGAAACCTCGTTTTATTAATCTAACACAGAACTATAGGGGCATAGGGCATATTGTTAGACACCTAACAATTTTTAACTCGAGTTTTCTCAATAATTAGTGAGTCAATTGAAGTATTTTTTAAGTATAAATTGATAATTTGTAAGTTTAGTCGTTTTAATTTACTCCCAAAAGTTTAAATTGTGGCCAATTTCTTCAAAACCTGGCCTTTTGTCATTTTCGAGTTTTTGATTGTACTTTCCAAAATGGTAAGTGGTTCTAAAATTTTAAAGTAGCGATATATTTTTAATCAAAAACTTTAAATTTGTAACCTGCATTCTCACCTTAACTAACATTAATTACCAAAAAAAAATTAAGTTGGCCATGTATCATATCTCTTTTCGATCTTTGAACGTGCATTACGTGCCAAAATGTGGTGCGCAATTTGTAAGTATTTTTAAGCATAATTTCCAAAATTCAGAGCTTTTATTTTATTTACTATCATGTATTCATACTCACCAAAAGGTTGATTTCATATATATATGTTTAATGCTTGAATTTGTGCCAAAATGTTGTGTTGTGCGCAATTTGTAAGTCACTGTTAGTTGTTACCCTTCCTTTAATTATCTCTAAAAATGAAAATCACAGTCAATAATGATATAAATAATAAATTAGATATGTATAAATAGGTCTTTCTATAGACCAACAATACAATTATTGTAAAAACTCAAGTATACAATTCAATGCGCAGAATTTTAGCTTGAGTTGTAACCTAGAACTTATACATTTTCGGGCTAAATAATACTAAATCATAGCTTATGAATAGCTTAAATTTTGAATCTATTTTTAAAGTAAAATAATGAGTCAAAATTAAATCACGAGTAGGTGAAAAATTATTTGATTTTTAATTTTAAATTGTTATATTTGATTTTTAATATTTCACGAAATAAAAGTAGTTGATTTCTTTCGATTAGGAAGTATTAAAAATTAGTTTATAATGACACATAATGTCATAAAATTCAATATAAGTTTAAATAAGTTTTAAGTAAAATTAGTTATTAACATTCTTGATTTTTTGAATCACATTTTATTTAGTAACGTATCGTCTAGGACCGGTCATCAACTTCATATCCCTAATAATGAATAAATTCAAATACATTTAAAAACAATAATATTTTTAATTGATAAAATTATTATACATTCAAACTTACCTACAATAAATAGGAAAAAAAATATTAACACATTTCTTTATTAATAGAAAACAGTTTGATTTATTACCGGATTAAGAAGTACTAATTTATAGTTTTTAACATATTTATAGTACAGTTGTTATTACAAAAATGTAAAATTAAAATAAATATAAAATCAAAAAATGATATTATAAATTAAAATAGGTACATAATAATTGTTATATAAAAAGTTAGAGAATATACTTATATGTACATAAAGAATAATTGTAATAATTTTTACACATTTTTTGTTATGGATACAAATATAGGTACTTAGTTAGATTTATTATTATTAATTTATTTATTACAATATGATAATGGGACAATCGGGCCATCTGGGGAACTATTCTTATAGTGTAAATGGTTATAATTTAATTAACTACAAAAATATGATTTTAATGACAAATATAAAATAGTTTTATAACTTACTATTTAATGTATCTCTTCTTTTTGTTATAAGAAAACCAACAAATCAACATTATTTGTTAATAACTTTTTAAAGTATCACCTCGTTCCAAAAGAAGCGGTATGTCGAACAGAGACTGCAGAGTGACGGTAATTGCTGATTTAACTTGTTTACGTTGGTTAATTATCTTGTATAACGTATATCATAAATAGGCAGGTATGTGTTTATCTACTCGAATTATTTCTGTGTGCTCTATACCTATACGTTACCAGTTAAATTATATAATACAAGATGAGCTATAAGGGTATTCAATTTATAAATATTTTATACACAAACGAATTTATGAACAATTATTTTTAACCAAGTAATATTATATTACACCAGTTAATCAAATTAATTCAACTTTTTATGTTTTGACTTTTGATAAACCAATTTTCTATCTGCGAAATATCTTATAATTATTATAATGAAAATATTTAAAAATGTACTCTCGAAAACTGTTATACCTTTTCTAAGCATTTGTTCATTAATTGTATCCTATAATAATCATTTCAACGTTTGTAGTTTACTTACAAAGGTTTTAAGAAATGAATGGAGCATATTCTATTCGTAAATAATATCAAAATATTAAAAACAATTTATAATTTTTGATAAAATGTTACCTTTTGTAATACCTCTTGAGGATTGTATGTGAACGTCTGTGAACGTCGCCTAACGTACCGCCGCGCCGCCACTAAGAAATTTGAACCGGTAACTCGCCGGGAAAACGCGTCTGGCGAATGGTCAGTCTGTGTTGTGACGACGAAGCGAACGTTCGCGAAGTGATCATGTGCACCGGTTGTTACGTGTTTGGGTGTTTTTGTTGTATTTTTATGGTTTGCTTCCTACCAATTTAGGGGTTTAATATTCATTTGGTAATTTAATTGTTATAATTAGTGTAGTTATCATTTACTTGCTGTTATTTTGTATGTGCGAAGTAATTCCAATGAAATTTAAATTAATTTTTGTTATTTACTCGTCAGTGTTAAAAAATATGTTTAATCTTGTCTTAAAGTGTCACTGGATTTTAAAATAAAATATTTTTTTTTTTCATCTCAAAAGAGGTAATGATAATTAACAATACGTTTTATACAGCAAACAAAAGCTGAGTAAAATTGTACAAAAATTATTTTAAATTATTCCATAATTTTATACCCAATTAACTATTTTAATACCTATTTCGAAAATTGTATAAAGCTTATAACAGGTAAGCAATATTTCATAGAATATGTCATGTTGTTATTTCTTTTAAGTTTCTTTGAATTCAAGTACCTATATATTTTTTAAACTACCTATAATGATGATAATTATGAGGTAAATTCTAAATTGTTATGCATAAAGAGGTCTATTTGCACAAATTTAAGTTTTAAGTCGAGTCTTAACTTTTAAGTATAATTTATTTTTTTATTAGTTTATATTATATTGTATAGTATAAATAAATAAATATTGTAAAATTAGATAATGTAAAAATATTTACATTTGTTTATTTTATTTTTTTATTAGCTTGTAGCTTTATATAAATAATACAGCATTTCGGAGAAATATTTTTTGATACAGATTTAATTTTTGTTTATGGACATACAAATAACCATAAATTTTTTTTTTTATATTGCATTATGCATTTTATTTAAAAATAATAAATTGTTATTAAATATTTTAAATACAAAAGATAATATTATAGGGATAAATGTCGTATGTTTTCTCGTTGCAATCATAAACACCTTTTGTTGGTTTGAGACTTCAGTGGTCTGCAACCGTACAAAGTGTTGTTCTGTATGGCATGCTTTAAATCTCAACAAAATCACCTGGCATTGAATTGTTCCACTCATGTTTACTGTAGTGTATCAGGGCTTGTCTCAGTTCTGTCAGATCTAAATTCTTGTAAGCACATCCTATGTTGCCAGTGACTAGGTGACTTTTTCCATTTTAACGTCGAGGTACACAATAGTGTCAAAATCGTTACATTTAAATGGACTACCACATTTACATAATAATAGCTAATATTATACGTTATAACAATTAAACAGAATTCATTGCCCACACGGTTTTTGGGGCTCTACTATATGATTCTTATAAATTTGTTTACCCATGTGTGTTACACTCAACTGCAGGTACAAAAGAATATTGTTCGCGTGGGGAAAATAATAATAATAATAATAATAATAATATCTAATCACGTATGTTCATTCGGATCGTTTCCCCGCTGGAGTTAATGTTATGGGCGTAGTGAGTCACGGACGGACTTGAGAAAAATGCAGGCGTTTCTCGTGTCTGTGGCGACTGGATTGGCCTGCAGCTGCACAGGTTCGGTGCACGATGGACAAAATTACAGCGATTAAGTCCTCAATTAATATGTTTTCAGAACATTACCGGTTTGAATAATACAAATTTTAATTGGGCATTTTGACAAAATGCACTTACAATTCACGCAAAGAAGTTATTTTACAGACCGCATTTATTTATTAATTCTATTAAACCAGTTTATACTATTTTTGGTATTTATTCAACGGAATACGTTTTTAAAACTAATTAGTTGCTAGATTTTGTAATAAAAGAAAATCCTTAATAAGGAGCCGCAACCTCAGAAGTAAAACATTTGTAACGTTCAAGAGATAGATTACAGTTTAATATTTAATTTAATATTTCATAGAATTAAAATGCAGTAAAATACCGCTTTTAGCGAAATTGAAGGGAACAGCATTTTACTTCGTTTTTACAAATGATTTGGTATAACTTATAATAAATGTTAGATAAAATACACATTAAATATTTTTGAAAAAAAGTAAAATGATAAAATTAAAGTCAGATCTTGAGACTTGAGAGTGTTATTATTATTATCTCTGTAGTGCATCCGTAGAGACCACTAGTATGCCAAATTGATCTTAATTCGTATTTCTGGTGCAGAATTAAAAATAAAAACAGGCAAAACTTTTCTCAGAATTTAATTTCATTATTGTGTTTTTAAAATTGAACTAATACGAATAAGAAAATAAAATAGGTGCTTTGGTATCCATAACAATTTACTACATTAGATATACGTCTTATTTAATATAATAATTAATAGTAAAAAAAAAATTAAAAACTAACGATTTTGTATAATTGTATTGTCTATATATTACTGTTTGCTATTCTAATTTGTTAACATAATTAGGTATGTAAAAAATTTTTTTATTGATCTAAAATATCGGCAGCCGAGGCCATTAGTAAACGGATATAACATTTATATAGTTGACCAATATATTTATTGTTGCATACGTTTATAATTTATAACTAGTTAATTTTAATTTTAATGCCTAATGTTTTTTAAGCACTCAAAATAAGATTTGCCTCACGCAGTTGAATGGGATATTTTTCTGATTTTTTTTTCAACAACAAACGTAATTTCTAAGATTATCAATACATTTTGTTGATAGGCAATTTTTTTATGTTTCTCAGGTTATCTAATTTTTAAAATTATCTTATTTTTTACTTATTGTTAAATGACGAAAATCTCATTGATAATGATTTTAACTATGTTTTTTAACTACATTTTTTTCGTTCTATTTTGAAATACCTATTTACTAGAATAATAATCGTTACTATGAGTTGAATTTGATAATGTATTTCATTGTGTCTATTGTTATAAGTCTTTTGCGTATTAAAATAACACATATGTTTTGGTTAATAAATAATAATATTCATGATTTTGACATATGTTTTACCTATGTACCTACCTGGCTATCTTACAATTTATGTATAGCGTATAACTATAATGATATTATATGTAACTAATTATATTATCACAGTTAAAAAAAATACAAATAAATAACAGTTATTGTGAAAACCATTTATGTTGTATTATTCATCTGTTAAAATAAAGATAAAGTATTTAATTATCTTTTATAATTCCATCTGTTTTATGGCTCTTAGACCGCCCTATAATAATACCCTCAATATACCCTAGCATTAGAACACAGAAATGAATTACTCTCAGTAACAAGTATATAATTTCGTTTACGTGTATATTTAATAATACGTTATGTTAAAATAATAATTTTTTTGTATTAGGACTTGTTAGTTGTATGTATTTTTCTATAGTACAAAATATAATAATATATACTAATACGATACTGGACAACATACTTAAATAGTTAAATGTCTGTGTGATATCGTTCGGAGGTTTTTGATAAATTAAAATATATTGGTTTATAATAAAATATAAACAATACCTCTAAATACATACTCTGAATTCTGAAACATACTAAATTAATTACAGCTATGGTGTGAATGTTATATTACATTACATTTAATAATAATTATAATATACGTTGTAATAAATCATAATATTATTATTAGAATCATGTACCTATACTCGAATTTGTAAAAATAAAAAACAAATTAATAGTATTAAAAAGTTTCATTAGTTGAAACATCTTTTGTTAAATTACATTTACATTTAGTTGATTTTATATATCGGTACCTACCTACAATTCTTGATTAGACAGATTTCTTAACATTTATTTTTATTTCACGAAGTTGGGGACTTGTCGACGGTTATTTTATATTTTTTTATTTCCCGGGAGTCAAGTGGTCCATCCCGTTATAGTTATCAAATGTATAGTAATACATATTATAAAGGTAGGCACTAGGCATGCAATTGTATAATTTATACCGATCCAATCGGAAGGCAGTAACTTGTCGCATTCTACTACTGCACAAACACACACTCGGTTCGGACTGGTTCTGAATACGATTCAACTGTTGACCGGGATAAGATCAACATCCGTTTAATTAATGATGATTATATCCCAGTCAAGTCCTCTTAAACTTCTTTTTGTTTTTCAACGTCGACTCGTTCTTTTATTGTTTCTTTCTACTGTCTTAACGTTTAGCTACTGTATCGATGTACTTTTTACTTAGGACTTAGGTAATATTATGTATATTGTATGATGTATTTACTAAATCACTGGCATTACAATTCCAAACAAATTAATTTTCTATAAACAATGTTTCTATATTTTTTAATCATGATACTTGATAAATTACCAACTACTATTAATGCATACATTTATTTTTATAGAATATGAAAATTATTTTGATATAATATAGATTATAATGTTTGTCATAATTATTATTAAACATATTAATATGAGGTTTTTGATTTTTTCTAATAAAATACACTTGGTACATTTAAATTATACAATCCACACTAAGTATCATAGATAAGTAGTTTTTGGGAAATTTATTTAATCGTAACATATATTTATTTTGATTATTAATTCGTCTTATTTATATTATAGTTTAAAAAATTAAATTATAGAACAAATATTTTTTGATGACAATATGTACTGTTAATTTATTATTTTATTTTGATTGGATTCATGAAATTGATAATACACGGAATGATAAATATTTATTTGAAATTAAATTTATAAAATATAGGTAATACACATGATTACATAAGTATACATTGAATACAGTTTTAAGAATTACTTTAATATTTGAATTTTACGGGCTCTGTTATACCGATAAATAATCAAATCGAAGATAACATCGCGTGTTTCCGTTTTCCAGTTCGTTAATATCTAGTAACACGTTATTACCTCTCCTACGCGATGTCGAAAGAGCACAAAGAAATAATATGTTCACAGCTTAATTTTACCCACAGGTTATATTTAGATATATATTTTTCCTGGTATGCACCCTGCAACTATTCTCATTGTAATTGACAATGGGGAAGAAGATCATCCCCTCCTTATTTAAATAATAAATATTCATCACTAGACGAAGAAAAATGTTAAATAATAAGTTTAGTGTTTGCTTTTGATTTTGATTGATTGGTTATTATAACTGGCATTTGATGTTGAGATTAAACTATGTTTGATAAATATTCAAACATTTAAGGTTAAGACAGTTACATAATATTATACAAATAATATTTAAATAATAATATTTTTTTTCGAATACACACTTAGTTTTGGTAACAATATATTATTATCTATACTACTATACCTATAACTTATAAGGTGTTATTTGTATGTTGTATAAGAGAAATGTCAATATAATTCACTGGAATTAGCATTGCATTTGCTAACTAATAAGGTATTTAGGTTTAAATATTTTGTAATGTGGGTACTGTGTGGTATAAAAGTGAATTGTTTGTAATAATAAAAAGAATATATAATATTGGAAGATTGGAGAATTGAAACTAACATTTTGAGATTTATTTTGAGGGTTATTATTATTATTATTATTTTTGTATTTTGGTAGTGTATAACTGTATAAGTAGGTAAGTCATAAGAAAATCAATAGAAGATCTAGTTAGCAAGATTTATGTCTTTGTGAAACAATGGATGCACAACATTTACATGTTGACCATATGTTATAAATGTATAGCATAACTTACTAGTGGTTGTGAATGTGATGAAATTTAACATTATTTTAACTTGGTATACGAAATTAGCCCTCCAAGACGACTATTGTGTGTATTATAGTTGGTTGAAAACTATTATTGTTATTAAAATATTAAACATATTATCGTTTTTATAATATTAGTAGTCTAACCAATATCTATTATCCATATTATCCATATTTAGTATCCACATTATTTTAATCATTCATTAGTCTTTTCAATAAATTATTTTAACAACAGCTCTAAGTTGAAACCAATATTCATTTTGGTTGATCAAGTATTATTTAAACTTATTTATTTCTTAGTAATAAAAGCAAATTAAATATAATTTAATTAAAGTTAAATTCTTGAATTCAAGTATCCAACAACAGTATTTGTACATTAAATGTTCTAACAAATCAAAAAAGCTTACAAGGTTAAATTAAATATTAGCAATAATATTTTTTTAGTCCAGATATTGTATATATAACTGGTTAGTTCAATTAGAAATTACAAACAAAAGTATTTAAGGGTATAAAAATACAAAAGAAGTAAATATTAGCATTAATCCTGGCGTTTATTTAAGCGTATTCAAACTGATTAAGTTATTTCGAAGAAAACATTTTAAATTTCTGCAGTGTATGGAAAAATGTTATATTTATCAATTTAATTAATTGAATGTTCAAATATATTGATATTGTTATTTGAGTGATTGGCTTTCAAAAAATATAATATTAAGACACTGCAAATATACGAAACTATATTATATATTTTGAGTTGGTCAATATAGTTAATATAAAATAAAATAATTTTAACCTTTTATTAAAAATCAATAATTTAATATTTATTTTCAGAAATAAACGAAATGTCCAAGTGTAGAAAATGTGGCAGTTGTCCAGAATTTGTTCAACATTTTTGGAGGTAAGACTCATGCATCACAGTTGTAGCTATAGTATATAGTTAATACAAATAATTGAGAGAACTGCCAATGACCTGTATAACTATTAGTCTGGACTATGTGGAAAACCGTGAAATTGAAATTAATTTTTTTCTTATATTTTTTTTAAGATGAACCATCAATCTCGGTATTCGATACACATTTATCATAACGCAACATAGTTTTGTTAAGGATATTTTTTATATTGGGATATAAGATAATTTAAAGCAGTATATTTGGTCGATGGAGATGAAAATAAAAAAAACCATGTTAGGCACTCATATTATATCGTGTAAACAGTAACTGTACTGTCCGAAGAGTACCGATATCAGGTCACAAGGTAATCAAATATAGAAATGAAAAAAATTAAGTATTATTATTTGTTTATTTTATGAATTTATGTGTAATAATATATGGTTAGTCTAGGCCTGACCTTAGACCATTCGTATTTTATATGTTTATTCCATAGGTAAACTAACTCATGCAAGTATATGTTTATCAAATGTTAGTATCACTCAATGACTAGATTGTATTATTCATGTAATTTGAGTTTAAAATCGGATTGAGAGACTTACATACTTTGGTATTTCAAAAATAATTATACTATATAAACCATTACAGATTTTTAATAATAAAGTGAGTTAAAAAAATCGACATAATTAGACAGTTTTTTTTACTGTAATTTAGGAGCTAGTTAGTAAATTAAAGAAATACACTGATTGAAGTAACACATTATTACTGAATAGATAGATTGCGTCGAGAAACAATAATTTTTAGTGGTAAATTACAAGATATTGGAGAAAAAAGTAGCTACCTAGTGGCTAGTATAACACTTCAGTACCAAACTACATTGTATAAACTAGATTGATGTATATTGTATATTATATTCTATTGTGAGTGCTCAATTAGTTTTACAATGATGTGGGTTTTTTTTTTGTTAAATCTTTTTAAACCAATATGAAAGCTCATAAGTTTCAAGTATCACTTGTGTAGATTTTTAAACGTAATCCAGCTTACATAAACTAAAATATAAATTTAATAAGGTTTTTAAATCAATGTTTTTAATTAGGTATACATAATAAACGTCTCATTTTTCGTTTTCATTCAACGGCTTTAAGATTCGTTATCTTTATAAATTTGTTATTTTATATTTATATTGGTAGCAGAAAATATGTGCTGCCTAATTTAAGCTCATTAGTCATAACTCATTAGGTAATATCCATTTTACATTCAATGAGTTGTAATTGTTAATCTTTCACAGTACTAATTAATAATTATAATACTTTTAGTGAAAAGTGCTGTGATGTGTAAAAATTCATAAACGTGTTGTTATTTTTCCATGTACAATATCCGTAACGTCTAACGACTAATGTCTAACACCCACAAATACGATCCTTGCGCATCACTGAACCCGAAATAAGAAAAAATAAATGTCGTTAATTACTATTTATTAATATTTAACACCGCATTATTCCACTGCGGTACAGTTGGTGTATAATATAAATGTATAGTTGTTGAAACGTCAACTTAATATTATAATGATTAAGCATTTAATATTTGAATACATTGTTCTGCGTCAGTTAATTACTTGCGGGATAGTTTGAATAGAAAAATCGATTTTCGAGAAACTTGTCAAGATGTGTTGTTCTATACAAATGAATTCGTATGTTCATGTCTACGAATACATATGAACAACGTTGGTTTCTGTCGACGCTCTAAGGTTGATGTTAATCAGTCATGTTTTGTCGTGGCACCCGGAGACGTTGCTTTTGGCCCTCAGCCGTATGCCACGAGAATACATTATATTCTGCCGCATAATTCCCACTGCAAACACTCATCTATCAACGATATTCTCCGCTGTTACTCTTCTCTTGTTCGGGCTTATTTAAATCTGGATTTGTATCCTTAATTTTTTTTTTTTTTTGTAGAGTTATGACTATATCAAACATAATAATCTAAAACCATTATTTTGTTTATGTCATTTTTTGAAATGTCTCTTTCAAAGAGTACCTATAACTATGTTTAATATTTATTTAACTGAATATAATAATTATACATTTTAGAATAATTTTAAATTAATCTACAGAGAACATATTTTAGATTTATATGAAATAGAAACATATAAAAAGACCTAAAAAAGAAATGAATCGGTATAGTGTCAACTTTGTAATACCTATAGTATTTATCATAATATTCTGAAGTCTACTTAAAATAAAAAAACGAACAGGTTACAGTTAGTTCAATGATTAATAACTATGTAAAAATATCGAGATTTTGGGTGCAAAATTAAAAATAATTTATCATAATTTAATAATATTAAATATATAAATTATATTAAATTACAAATAAAACTATAATCATGTTCATAAGAAAATATTTTATAAAATGTTTGCCCTCTTAAAAACGTGATATAAGAATGATGACTATAGTGTAGGTGGTAAGTGAAAGGAATATGATTACGATGTGAAAGGTTGGTTGACGAACGATGGCAAAATACACCATAGTAATATTCTGCTGGTTGGTATAAGTACAGGAGGTTCGAAGTATTTTCAATTTGACTTATCTACTCTGTTTATTAGTAGGTACCTATAAAATTGATTCCTTGCCAACAATGTTGACAGAATATTGAAGTTTAAATATTTGAGCATAAGTGAATATCAAATACTAACTATTAAGTAGTATTATGATATAAACTAATTCAGTAGAAATAGTAAAATAAAAATAATTTAAAAACGTGAGTGGGAACTGCTTATCATTGATTGTTATATTAAACCACTGTAATAATATAAATTCCATAATTCCGTCTAATTAACAACGTATTACTTTACAAATTACAGTTTTAATCAAGTATGGTTAAATTAGGTTTATACTATTATTATTTTCACAACATTTAAATATTACAAGTTAGTATTTACTGTAATTGATGCCAATCATACAGAAGCACCGCTATATTATGACGTTTTTGAACTCTCGGTACTTATCCAATATTTAGATTTGTGTAGATACGTCTAGATAGCCGAAAAGTCAATCGAATTCAAGTGAATTAAATTTAATAAGAGTGATTTTTCTGAATTTATACAAAAAAGTTTGGTACAGTGAGTGTGAGATCAAAATATTGCTTATTATAAATAATATAATCATTAATCACTATAATATAATTATGTAATTGAGTAAAAATATTTTTTTTTTATTTCGTTTGACATAACATCACGTAATATGTAGGATGAAAAACTGGTTTTAAACTTTGTTGAGCGTTATTATTTATAATTTGTGCGTGAAATGTATTGTTTTAACAACGATTCATTTTCGTTTCACTGTTAGTTTTAAAATTTATTATACACCTAGTTGGTACTTTGGACGTACGTACCATTTTAAAATGTATATTCTTTTCCCACATCCCATAACGCAAGAAAATATCTAATTAACGAACACTCATATAATTGAATAATTTGTATTTGTTATTGGATTGTCGTGAAATGTATTAACCAAGATATATTTTGATATCAATACTTAATTGTTCAAAAGAGTTTTATACGTATTTTCTTTAAACACTATACTTAAACCCACAAATTTTTAATTTCTGACCAACCACTTTTACTTATTTAATGGAATACATAAAATGTATGTTTTAATAAGTATTAATAATGCTATTTGTTGTATAATTTTTAATATCATTAATACTTTAAGTAAATGTATGGCTTGAGTGATTTTTAAGAATCACTAAACCTTAATTCCCTTAACTATTTATCCTCGTAATCGTTTCAATCAATTTTGAATATATTTTATTTTTTTTTGAAATTTATTTTAGTAGCTTAACAATCTTACTGATACCTTTATGGCATTATAATGGCTTTAAAATGCATCAATTGATTGAATTCTGTTTCGTAACCGTAGCGATAATATTTAGAGAATATAAATATATCAGCTGAGGCTTTTAAAACCCATTACTTCGTGAGTTGCTTACTATAAAACGATTGGGATTTTATCATATCAGATTACAGGTAAAATAAAGTATTTTTTTCAAATATATACATTTTTCAAATAACTTGTGTATGATAATATTATAGTACAATTATACATTTTAATATCTTGAAATAGATACATTTTTCATTAAATTAAACTTTATTTAAAAAAAAAAAGTTCCAGCACAACAATAAAATTATATAATAATAATATTAACTATTGTTGTTGTACATAGAAAGAAACTATATAAATGAAAACGATCTTATTATTAACGTGACAAAAAAATAAATTGATAAAATAATTTGTTTTGGATAAGTGTACACATTGTTCCTTGATGCGAGATGTCCTCGTGCATTATGTTCCATCTCATAAATAAAAATAAAAATTGTATCCATAAATTATGAGTAAGTATTGCAATTGATTACTATGCATTTTTATTTGATAACGTTTGGTGATGGAGCTGTGTTATAACTTATAAGATTCAACTGTTGTTGATTTTTCTAAGTAAATATACTTAAGTTAAATGTTTTAACTTACATTATTCTGACTACAGACTAGGGATGGGATTTCGATGCGCTTTGCATTGTTTTCCAAAGCTAGATGCTCTTTACATAACATATACGTTTCATATATTTTTGAATCAGGGCATTACATTCCCAGCACTAATCATGACCAATAAAAACGTTGACTATCGAAAATAATAGTTCATTCATTATTAGATAGATACTGGTTTATATTATAATATAAAACAATATAATATTTATGTATTAATATTAGCTGTGTGCTATACAAATATGTGGTGTTCTCATTTAATTCTTTCAAAACTTGAATACAAAATTTGTTAGAACTTTGCTACAACCATAAACATAATATCGGTACCGACTTTAATAACAATTTGAATGAGTTATAGGTAAATACCTAACCTATAAGTTTTTTTCCATAAGATGTAATGTACTAGGAAAATGCATATGTATAATGAGAAACTACAATGAGCTACGTGACGTTATATCCCTAACGAATCTAAATAAAGTCAACATGGAACCTTGGATATAATTTGCATTTATCCTGCAATGGAACAATTTTCCAAAACCAGAAGGATATAGGGGGCGAAAAATAAAACATTCTGCAATACGTTTTAAATTAACAACCCTTTAATTTTACTCTAGGGACGAATAAAACCCATTGTTTGAAGTATTTAAACGATAAGAGTGAAAGTAAATATAAATAAAAAAATATCATGGATTTTAGCGGTTGTTTCGTACTGCAAAACTTATAAAAAATAAATAAATGTCCATGTCAAGTTTTTTTTTGGGGGGTAGATACTAAAGGAAAATCACATTCAGAATTGTTAAAGTTTATTCAAATACTTGAAGTGATTTATCGTGGTCTTTATTATCATAAATATATAAATGTGTATGGTACGACATCTGATTCAGCCACATTATTAAATGGTATAACATTTAAATATTTGAGTTAATTTTAGAATACTGACTAATTTATAACTGAAAAATATGATGAGGTATATATTATGGTGTTGGAAATTAAGTCTTTCAGTATTTGACTATTTAATAACTCAAGAATTAATATAACAGTTTTTTAGTGTTCATTACGTTTATTTTAATTTTATATTTTGTTAGCTATCAGCAAGTACAGAAAAAAAATTGTATTGAATAATATCAATGATTAATGATAAATGTAAATCATTTAAATTTTAATTAATTAAAAAAACATTTAGTAGGTATATTTATAAACTGTAATAATTTAATATTGGTTAAACCTTTCAAAATAATAATATGTATGTATACAATTGTTAAAATATATCGGTCCATTATGACAGGGATTTACGAGTAAATAAGAACAAATATTTTTTGGTTGATCGAATTTTAAGTATACAAATACTTTAGTGATATTTAATGATCAGTTTGATTTTTATGATGAATATAACATGGATTAATGAAAGTTCAAACAATTCTTATTATTATTAAATATTTTGTTTATTTATTGAGCGGTACCTATTGAAAGAATAAAGATGCTTTATTTTAGTTAGTTAGTGTATAAACGTGTTCAGAGTTTTATTTCAGAGACGGATGACTGATAAAGGTAAATAATAATCTTTATGAAAATATAGTAGGTAAAAGATGTTTGTATGCTAGGAAAAGTCAGAAGAACCCTTAAGCATACTTGACAAATTAATATAAACAATATTTAGGTTTAAATTTAAAATTGTTATTTATTAATACTTCTTTATAAAATGTTTGTTAATGTCATGCGTATAGCTCGTATTGGGTAGGCCCTGCCATATTATATCATAGAATAATATGTGAATTAATAAAGCGATTAAACGTATAGTATAGTATGGATCCCTTCGGAAATTTAAATTAATTTTGATGTTAAAATTTTTATGCTTGAGTATTTTAACAAAAGCTTGGTTTTTTATTGTAAATATGTAATAAAAGTTTAGGTACATAAAACATTGTCTTAACACGTGTTTTCCTAATAAAATACATTGACTTCGGTGTGTATATTTAAATGCTCTCGTCTTAACACGACCTAATCATTATAATATTATAGCAATGGTAATAATAATCTGAACAAGCCGATACATGATTTAATAGATTTGTGTAAGAAATTACAATGACCTGCAAGTGATATGTTGTATATAATGGACACGGGGTGAACACAAAACGAAAGTTAGTGGAGGCCGATTGGATTGCCTTGCATGTGTACAGGAATGTTGGGCGGCTGCTAATGTATAGAAAGATTGGTGAAGATAACGCACGGAACGGATGGGAAAATAAACTATATAAAAGGTGAACTAACGCATGAGCTCGAGATAGAAAAATAAAATAATAGTTTATAGTGCGAAATGAGTCTCTATAATGTAGCATGTTATCGAGATAACCGTAGAGAAATGCCCCAAGAAAAGCTTTGATGTATAATGAAACACGCCATTCTACGTGTAGATGTATGTTACGTGCCTACATAAAATTGAGGTAGCGACGAATCGCGAACAAACTGCTAAATGATTATGTTTTGCGTCTTTTACATTTTTCTAGTTTTCTGCAAAAAAAGTTTAAAGTTTATTCGATAAACAGTATAATATTCTACTATTTGTTATGATAATCTTATTCACCAGGTATATACAAACTCAGAGTTCGTTTAATTAAAAGAATTTTCGACTTAACGACAAACCATTGTACACATTTAAATTATTGGTTTGTCCTTAATTTTAACGGTTTTACTTTTATCCGAGCTTAAATTTTGAGTAGTTAAATAAACTTATGCTTCTGTATAGGTATAAAAATGAGGTTCGACCGTACTCATTTTCTTAACTCTTCTCTTTCTTTATACTGGACTTAAAATTGTAGAACTCACTTGGAATTATGATACTTGACTAATTAACTCGTGTAATTATCGATCAATGGATTTCTCTAACATGCAATAGTAAAAATGTGTAGCATTTAAACAATGATCATTGTTTTTTTTCTTCACTAGCGCACAAATATCCAGATCATTATTACGATTCAAACTATACGGGTGGTCAAAATGAAAAAAATGAAAACATGTTAACATTGTAATACAACAAAATTAATTAGTGACATAAATATTTTTCAATTTTTGTATTCTTCGTATGTAAATTACATTTTTGTGAATATTCAAATGCTTCAAATAATAATAAGCATAGATATACCGGAGAATAATTTTAAAAATAATTTAAACTAATAGTTATATATTTTGAAAATTCAAAAATATAAAAAATGATTTTCATGTAACAAAAACAGTTGTAATATTGTAAAAATGAATTTATTTTTTCACCACACACTTAATATTTATTATGAGATATACTAGAGTAATATTTTGTTTTTTAAGTGTCATGATAAATAGCATAATATGTATTGTAAATTAAAATATAACTAAATCTTTGGGCTCTATAAATGTATTTTAAGAGAGAACCCTGACATTTGATTTTGTCGATGTTTTGTTACTTGTTATTATTATATTTATATCTTGTTATGTTATGAATGCCTGAAATTACGCGTGTCTTTTAGCTAGCGTATCCAATCGTATATAGAGAAAAGAGAATTGTACTCTTGCCTTATTGTTGCTCCGAATCTTTGTGTGTGGGAAACAGACGGGAAATAGCACCGCAGGAATGCCGAACACCGAATTGTCTGATTTGTGAGAAACAATAAATTAAAATAGATTTTTATTTTAAAGTAATAAAAACTGTCTAAAATTTGTTCCATAAATAATACAATGAAGTAAGTATTATCTTATAGAAATATGTATTTAATGTAATTTTACTATAATTGAATTACATTCCGTTAAACAATGTTGATTTAGTATGCACTGTACATATTAATAAGGTTCATTAATTAATGTAGATTTTATTCAAATAGTTGTTTTTACATTTAATATTGTATATTTATAATATTTTAACCGTTCGAAAAACTTGGTATTCATAAAAATATTCAAACAATTAAAATATGTAAAATATTGCTATAGAATTCAATTTTAAATTTGATCAATGACAGTTTGGATCTTATCATAAGAATAAAAATAACCCTTCATAATAAAAAAACATGTGCACAACAATGCTCACCGTATAGTATTCCTCACTGAATACTAATATAGTCTTAGCAGTATTTTTAATAAAACGTAACAAACTCGCCAACTGCAAAATAACCAGTCTATATGATTCTGAGAATTTTATAGAGTACAACTGTCTCGTATCAATTGCACTGACGTAAGGAAGATTCTCAGTTTATTGTTGTTCAGTTTATTAGAAAATTACCTAATTATAATGCATATTATACTTTATTTTATTTTATCTCAAGCACCTATCACATATGTATAAATCATTAACTGTTGAGGTTTAAACGTATTTAATCGTTTTATATATCTATTTTTAAAGTCGTATATATATTTAATCAATTTCGTTCATTTTAAGAAATTGAATATTTTTTCTTCTTGTGCTGTTTGAGATCCAAAAATAAGATGATTGGGCAACCCTTTACTATAATTAATCTGGTGTTAAAAACTTACAGTTGTTGCACATTGGGTCTTATTTTGCATGTATTTGGTTGTGGGTTTAAGGTTAAATGTTTAGAATGTCTATGTCTAAGGGGCGATTCATCACTACAATTTAGATCCTAGACAGAGCGATGAATGTATTAGTATCACAATGATGTGTTTAAAAATAAAAATTATTTGTTGTGTCTATCATCATCTTTTATAGCAGTAAAAATATTTTAAGCTTCACGAGGCAGGGGAATATTTAGACATTTTTTGACATTCCCATTTTTAATGAAGGCAAAAACGAATGGTTTAAACTCAGTCTTTGCATATCATTATAAAATATTTATTTATTTTTATAAGTATGTTTTAAGAAAACGTCGTACCCGCATGTGTTGTCTCCGTCGTAGCAAATATTACATTGTGATTAATACATTTTACTTTGTTATTTTTAATATTATTACATTGAATTGTAAGAATATTATTTAGGGCACCCCGTAGGTTTTTTGTTGATATTTAAATTTTGCAGCAAACTATGATTATTTTAAAGTTAACAAAAAATGTACAATCCTAATATGCTAATAACTTGTTTTATAATTGAAATATTAAAACAAACTTCCGTGGGGGTCCTCATTTATATATATTTTTATGGTAATTTGATAATAGATCAAATAGGTACTCTAATAAATATTTTTTTTTTTTTGGAAGCAATTATTGCCATTAGTATTATGCATAAGTACACTTATTTTTAAACGGAATTTCGATTATTTATAAAAACATTATAATATACCAACTATTATAGTGTATTTAAAAATAATAGTATGTAGTTGAGAACATTTTTATAGAAATATTTTAATTCTAGTTTTAATGTTGCAGTTTTTGGTTGATTAAATTAAAAAATATTAATTTTACAGTACGAAGCTTCGACTGCCGTTTATCCTTTGGTCACTGTCAATAGTTCATAATATAACTCAGAATATAACTTGTTTGGCTAGTAGCCATCGCTGTTTATGTAGCATTAAAAACCCACCGACGCCGCCCCTGTGATGGCCAAATCAATAAAATGTTAAAATTTACGACTCTGATGATAATATTCTTTCATAACCTTTATAAAAGAGACAAGTATATATATAAAGTGACTAAATAAATGGGTACACATAACATTTTACGACTAAAACACGTTATGTTAAAGATAATATAATTATTATTCAAAATAATTTTATTGTTTCATCGTGAATTATGTACTCTAGATTGGAAGAGAATTTTAGTAAAGAGGGAGTGAGTAAAAACTATAGTCCACGATTCGTTGTTTGGCTTAAATACATTTGAAAATGAAAAAAAAATTGAAAACTTAGGTCTTATAATTGAAAGACTGACAGTGGGTATTGCTTGACATTCTTGCTGCGGGGAGACATTTTGTTTTATAATACGACCGTCATACGTGATCCGCATATCTAAAGAGAAAAAAAAACGACCTTCGGGCGTTGCGCATTGTGTCTCGACATCGCTGTCAATACAGGAGAACTGGCGACGACACTTGAAAGCATTGTTTGGAGATAGAGCAAAAATTAGTTTTGTGTCTGCAGAATGGTCTGGCCGAATGTGAGACTAAGGTGTTTGGCAGATATTCGGATATTGTTATATGTATTCCACTTTAACTACTATCGATTGTTGTTAAAATTATTATTATTGAAAACAAATTGCATTTATTTATATTTAATTAAAATTCTAAATTGATAAAAATTCAATTAGACTTATATTCTTCTAGTGTGCATAATACCTACCTAATATTTATAGGTAATTATTGTTTATGATCTCTAAAGTAAAATGTATGGAATTAATATACTACATACCTACTTATTTTTATTATAAACATTTTTACAGTTTTTATTAATTTTAAATAAGACGATTTTCACCTTAATAATATATATACAGATAGGAATAATAATATAAAAACTTTATTGTTCATCCATAAATATTTAAAATAAAAAAAGATTATTAATTTTTGTTTACACGAAAAAAAATAATTTGGAGTTGATGAAATAAGTTTAAAGTTTAGGATTGATGGATTTATTTTAATAAGGAAATATATATTTTTTTTACACAGTACCTACCTGTTTATATACGTTAAGATCTTTTGAGATTTTAAATGAATAGTAATTTAAATAATAAATAATTATTAATTATGCATCAATACATACTAAATAAGAACAGGTTAGATTAACTGATTGTTAAAGTATCACGATGAGTATAAACTGCAGATGACAGGATACAAGTGTATATAATACATTAGCTTGTATAAATTTGCACGAAACAGTATAAACACTATAAACTAAACCAGCTATTTGAACACGTTTTGATAAAAATAACCAATAAGAAATCACAGAAATACCATAGGTGTTCAGGAGTTGATCACCTATTTGTAAGTTGTAATGTAAAAATCCGACAGTAAATTAATCATTTTATTTTAGACGCAGAAGTCATTTAGGAATAATCTGTTAAAAGTGTATAGTTGTCGTATGTGGTGTTATTGTGAATCTGAAACAGAAATAGGTATAGTTAGACGACTAAATAAGTAGATATTTAACTACAACAAGTGCACAGAAAACTAGTTTTCTGTAATTTATACTTATATATAATATATAAAGTGTCACACGAAGATTTACCATTTAAATTGAACGAGTGCTGTAATCATTTTACCCACTACTGCATATATGTAATTAACATCATCATTTAAATAACAAATACATACATAAATATACATTGTATCATATTATACAAGTATATGATACCGTAAAAATATTATCGGCTGCAGTCTTGAAAATAGACATGTAAAAATAGTTTTTAATATTTGGTTTTCAACGATTATATATTTGTTTTATATCATAACTAGTTATATTATTATTATACTCTTTAAGTGACAATATTATGCAATATCGTCAAATCGACCTAAATAGTATTACTGTTCGATGAAAAAAAAAATTACACAGTAAAATATTTAATACGAACAACTTTTTAACTTTTTAAGGTTAACCTCTTGAATAATATAATATATCGTATTACTAAGTTATTAATACTAGGTGCCCATATTAAAATTATGTGAAGTGTTAATCGGTGTCGATTTTGGCATTAAGATGATTAATAGTCGTGATTACCGCCCGCTGCAGGTAGACACATTCGTCATATTATAGCCGATACAAAAATATAATTTTGGTCTCGTTATATTTGCGTCTATAATATTATATTCGAAGCGTAAATCATTTTTTTTTTAAAAACTTTTTAACTTTTTTTTAAGTGTGTCTGATATTACAGCTTAGTGTAAATTTATGCACCGTAATAACAGGTGGGTTAGTGTATACCGTACAGTGTATTCACGATAATATGTAAATTATTTTTTAATTGTTGTACCTATATGAAAACATAAAGACAAATTATATGCCTCAACTTCCCGGATAAAACGAGATCGTATCTGTTTTTACTCGTATTTCAAACTGGCATATCGGAATATGTTTGGTAACTCTTTTCTCGCCTCCAACTAATTGATGACTATTAAAATTTGCCCTTTGGCCTCAAATAACTCATACCAAATTATTACCTACAGGTACAATGCACCTGGTACATATAGATATTTTTAAACCCTATATTAAGGAGCTACGCCGTTTGTAGTTTAGTAGGTTTGTTTGAATAAAAAACTGTTAATTCAATTTAGATAGGTAATAGAAAAAACTATACGATTCTAGTAAGATACAACATTTCACGGTTTCATATTGTACTATTGAATATCATACTATTTATTGTATGATACATTTTCTACTATATTAATGATATAATATAACAATCAATTTATGTATGGTTAAAATTGAACACACAGTTTAGTTTTAAATTATAGTATGTACATATAGCCTAAAGGTACCTATTAAGGACAAATAAAATACAATAATATTATACACGATTTCAAAGTACTAAATAATAGAACACATTAACGGGTAGGTTAAACGGGTAATTTAACAATACATGGTGATAATGACACAGAAGATTAATAGGTACACATTGCATTAAATTTATTTTTTATGTACTTTTTATTAAGTAAAATACAATTTGCAAAACAATTTTTACAATAAGTATTTATAGGAGCTTGATTATAAATACCATTGGGTAGCGTAAATAGAAAAACCATCCATTGATGTCTGATGATACCGCTGGCTTGAGAAGCATGAAATATTTTAAGTAGCTTTTTGATTTAAATTTGTTGATATGTTTTCAAAATGTAAATGTTTTTTATTTATTTGTAATTCACAATATATAAATAAGTCAAGTACCTCTTAAAGAATTTTACTCAATGGGAAAATATAATCGCAAACTATAGATCAACAATTAATCGTACTACAGAACATTTAGGTATAAAACAAAATCACTCATCACATACATTTTATTTAAAGTGTTTGTGTCTAATACCTTACTATATTACAATTTATTATAGATAATTAAAATTAACAATAATGTTTTGGTAGGTTAATTTTTCATTTATAAACCTATACAAATTATGTTATAGGTATTTGAAAAAACCTACATCAATTTACCATAGATTAGATTATTATCAGTTCCAGACTGGTCATTTGTTGGTTGTTGGTTCAAAAACAATTTTATTAAATTACTGAAAAACATTTTTTTTTTTTTTTTTAAATATTTTAATATAAAAACTGAAATACATTTTATGCATATAAGTATGCACAATTAACCTTGGCCTGCTTTTAGACGTTTTAGTATGAACGTATAATAAACATTGATTCATTACAATATTACAACATTTTTAAACGATTTGCTTCAATAGTTTTAATTGACAAGCATGTAACATCATTTTTTTCTTTTTCGATATGGTCCAACATCATAAATCATATTGATTAGCACATCGTGGTCTCTCAAAAACAATACAATAATAATGCCGCCTAAAAACTTAAGATGTTCATCCCGTCATGCTGAACTAACAGTATTAGTTAGATTATAATATGATGATAATCGATCACATGTCGCCACCAGGTTAAATAATAATTGACCTTTCATTAAACACATGGGTTTATAACTGTTTGAACTCGTTGGTATTTTTTAACTTTAAAGAAGGGACTGAATATTTTTAACAAACAATATTAGACCCATTAACTTTATAAAGTGAATTATGTACTGGTATACTACCGACAATAAGTCACTTTTTAAATATTTAAATATATCCTAAAATATTCATTCCTTAAATTGTAAACATTATTGCTGTTTAATAAACGCATAATAAATTATTTAATAAATAATAAATGTAATTAGGAATTGTTTCGTATACGAACTAAAATTTGAGACTTGTAATATTTTACGAGAATTATAATTATAAAATGCATTAATATTTAATATGTACCTTACCTACATTTCTGTATCTAGATGGCAACAAACTATAATTATAGTAGAATTTTAAATAAGATTTTAATCTAAAAATTCGATCCATTATTAATTGTTATTTTAGTAAAAATCTCATAGCTGCTGTAAAGTCGTGAAAAGGTAAATTCATTGACATCCAATTTGATTGTTAGTAGTTCACGAGTATTGAGAAATTTGCGATAATAAGAGCACGGAGGTAGATTAAATTAATATGAACTATCAGTTTTAATGATCATCAAAACGTTTACAGGCAAAGGAAATCTCTAGTTTAATTAAATACAATATATGTAGGT
Organism: Neotoxoptera formosana; assembly: GCA_022818045.1. Lineage (NCBI taxonomy): Eukaryota > Metazoa > Arthropoda > Insecta > Hemiptera > Aphididae > Neotoxoptera > Neotoxoptera formosana. The sequence goes on from CM040631.1 coordinate 48,134,853, forward strand.
ACCATTATATTATGTGCACACGTACATTTATGCGTATAGATAAATTCCCAGGAAAATACATTAGGTACCTACAGATTATTTCATCATCTTTTACGGTTTACACTTGTGGGTAATTTAAGGCTGAACAAAGATTCGTGTTACGAAAATGGCGGATATTTAATAAGAACCATATTGTTATTTGTTATATATCTGCGATGAATGATTTTTTTGTGATCACTCCTTACATAATATTGATTGAGGGCGCTCTTTAAATTAATTCAAAACAAAATTATAGTTATCATATTTAATCTTGATTATAATTTATTCATAACTGCTTAATATATTATATTTACATATATTTTTTTTATTAATAAAATACGCTTCAGCAACAGCGGTTATTAGCTATGTAACGAATCTACAATATATAATTAAACATTATTTTTTACAATTTTTATTTCTTAATTTACAAATTAGTTTTTATAAATAGGTTTATTGCTTCTACTTGTGGTCCTAGGATTTCGCGTAGTTGATCGGGAACCTATATTGTTATCTTTTCTTTGTGATTTGTATGGGTGACATTCGCTTGGTATATGTTGTATTTTAAGTTAAATTCCGTCGGTTGGACATGTCAGAGGTTTTTATTTGCAAATATCCATGTGTTGGCTTTTGTGGCCAATTCTTAATCTATTTATTACTGTTTTGTATTTCCTATTCTTGTAATTTATGGGGCACTTGTTCGTCGTTTAATATTATTCAACAAAGAAATAATATTGTTTTAAATACACACTAAAACCAATTTTTTCAACAAAAAAAATCCTATTAAATATTAGTATGATATTACAAATATGTTTTGTGTTTATTATGTTGGTAAGTAGTCAATAAAAATGAATTAAATTGTTCATGTTACATCAAATGAAAATACATATTTTCATCCAAATTAAAATGTTTAATACACCATTTTATTACCTTTCTTAACACTCAAATCAAAGTTTCTCGATTAAGTTTTATCGAACCCTTAGGATTGCAATTTAAAAAGTCTTATATAGTACTATAGTATCACATTTTTGATTAATGTTATTCGGAAATATAACCTTCTACAGGAAATGTATCCATAATTTAAAAGTGCCTGTATAGTGTAGGTCTTTGTTTGAAATCATTTATTTATAAATTTATTAAGTCACAGTACGTCCAAGGGGAAGAGTTTATACAATTAATTGTACTTTTTAATAGTGAGTTATGTACTAAATTTGTTTTTAAATAATAAATCATTAATATTTTACTTATTAAAACAAATTAACACTCATTGAATGCTATTTTACTTATATTACTTCGTATACTCGTATATTATATTTATATATATTTTTTTAAATTAGTATTACATATATGTTATATATTCAGGTTGGCACTAGGATAATTAGGTACGTACACTAAAATATTGTAGAACATTAAAAATACTTATTAATTGCTTGATAAGATTTTGTTTTATTTGACGTCTACACGTCTTTCACTATTTAGTACTATATTTTTAAATTCCTTCACGAATTGGTCACGCCTCCATATGTTTTGAATGATAGAATTAGTAATTTGGTATATTGTATAATAATATTTTTGTAATACTATACAGTTAATTCTGAACAGAGTGAGGAAGCTATTGGCTGTACAATGTATAATAATATATTTTGTTTTATCTGGGATCACGTTTTTGCTCATAGTGAAACTAAATTATTTTTTAATTTAAATGAGTAATAATATTAATAATTGACTATACATTTTAAAAATTGATGTTTGAAATTGATTTTTTCAGGTTTTATACCTCGTACTTATAACGTTTAATATTTATATTCATAAATAATAAATATAATATTAAAAAGATAAAACATATAAGACAATAACTCTAATAATCATGTTATAAAATTATTGTGGTAAGAAAAATAATAATTAGGTACCTTATTACTTCTACCTTATTACTACTAAAATATTACCCTAAAATAAAGTAGACTTAGATATAGATATCTACTATTATGAAATAAGTGATAAAAAGTCCTTCTAAAAGCGTGATAACTTTCTAGTGTCGAGAAAATTAACTAAAGTCTTATTTATAGAAATAGAAAACTATGAAAGTACTTGGTATTTTTTTTTAAATGCTTACGATAAAGAATTCAAATAACATCAAATTACAATATCAAAAAATAAATTAATAGTATAGAACATAATATCATAAAGTAATATATAATCATATAAACAAATTATAGATAATCGCATTAAATGACAAAATGACAAAATGAAAAATAATATCAAACGAATAATCTAGGTAGGACCGAATTATTAGAACGGAACGGATTCAGTGCGGGTGAATTACTGTTTCTATTAAATTAAATATTAATAGAAGTTAATATTCGTACTGTAGACTTTTGAAATCCTACAATTATTACAACATTTTACTATAGACAAATAAAATGTATTGAATTTAGGACTTTAGGAGTGATGGTAGGAAATAAGTTTACGAAAATAATGAGATAAATAAAACAAAGCGCGATTTAAAATTTGCATAGAATTTGAATAAATCACTTGAGTATTCCAAGGCAGTACGTATACAGACCACTCTTAGATGTTTGACTCTTGTCATTACACTTGCAAATAAATCTGAATACAGTAGGTTTCTATATTTCGAGTTTATACGGTATTATATATTGTTGATTGTTTTGTAAATGCACTGCGTATGTATATTCCACTTGTATTTATATACTTACGAAAATTGTCACTGCAATGACCATTATCATTGTATTTACTATTTATAATAAACTGTTACTGTATATTGCCCCTTCAACAAAGTCAGTCAATATACTTGTAAAATGTATGAATGAAACTGATCTCCAGCAACAAATTTATTATCTATATAATATTATATTATAAAAATGAACGTACGTTTGTATGGGGCTCATAGACTTGGAAACTACTGAACCAATTGGCACCAAATTTCGCACACATATTCGTAGTCACTCGTGGAGTGTTCTTTGTTTCGTTAAAAAAAAAAAAACAGTACTTGCATTTATCCACAAGTTTTTACGATTTACAAGAAAGCAGAGACAAGAAAATTTCCCTTATTTTTTGTTTATTTATTTATTCTTCTAGTCTTCTAGAAGATAATAGGCCACCGAGCAAGTGCAAAGTGCATTATACAATTTAGATTTGCATTAAAATTTAAATCTTCACAGATTAAAATATAAAACTAATTCTAGTAAAAACAATTTGTATTTTAAAACTACAGTATGTTCGTTGTAGAAATAATTTAATTTTATAAACTATATTTTGACTTTTTGAGTACCCTACCTTCCTGTTATTTATTAGACTTAAAGGGTTTGTATACATGAAATGCATTTATAATGTGTATATAATATTATTGACATTTTTGAAAGGGAAATAATTTGCATCCATTTGCATCGAGTGAGTTAAAGAAAGTTTTATACTCAGTCCTTTGCAGTCTCTAGTATCACAAATAAAAGCTGAGAATTGACGTTAAAACGGCTTTAAGTTTTGAAAACTTTTGAATGAACGTTTAATATGAAGTGCCTGTCAGGGATATCGTGTTTAAATGAGTGTTTGTTTTGAATAATGAATATCGAGAGATTTTAATAATACCAACAATTTTTTTTCTATCTGAGCATTTAATTTATGATCTAGGACAAATGGACGTAGTTGTTTGTACATGATCGAATACACGTGGCCATTTGACATAAAAAAATAATATATTTAATTAAATATTATTCATAATAGTATAAAATACACAAGAAGTATACTATTATAACTTATAATTATTAAAATATGAAAAAAAATTATTTATTAAAGAATTGGGAAACTTGTTATGTTTTTGTGGGTATTTAGTGAACTTAGTGATTGAGTAGGGTACTGCACTACTGCAGTAATGGTCAATGGATATGTTAAATTATACAAAAAACAATTCTGATCGAAGTTGGAGTGTTAGATTCTATTTCTACGGATATTTTATACAACTATAATATGTAATTTATTTTTCTATTACTAATAATGTGGATTGAGTTCTAAAAATTGACGAATTGATAAGACAAGGCGTGTGATAAAGATGGGGGATGATGTAGTGAGTGAAGTAAAAAGGTTCAAGTACCTACTTATGATCTGTGGTACAAACGAAAGGTGGTTTTGAAAATGACGGCAGAAATAGTATTATGTGTAGATGGATGAAGTAGAGAGAAGCGACAGGTATTTTGTGCGACAAGATGATGCAGTTGAGAATTAAAGGTAGATTTTATAACGCAGTCGTGAATCCTGTTATTTTGTATGGATCGGAATGTTGGAAAATGGACAATAAAACATAGCAGAGGTTGAATGTAGCAGATGGAGTGTGGATGTGTGTAGGGACTAGGAAGAGTAAAATACGAAATTAATTCATTATGGGTAGAGTAGGAGTGGCACCAGTTGTAGGCAAAATAAGGGAGAATAAGTTGAGATGATTCGATAATTTTATGAAGAGGGTAGGGGGGAGTGACACGGAGGCAGTGAGAGACTATAAATGAATGTAGAAGGAAATACAGGGAGAGAAAGACTAAAAAAGAGATGAATAGACTGAATAGAGAATAAACACAAAAATAGTTGCAGTGAAAGGGATGTGGGGGCAGAGCCCTTTGGAGGTTTGGTATAAGGGTGGCCGACCCCATATAGTTGGGAGCAAAGGGCGTAGAAAAAGAAGACTAAAGTTGTGGAATTGGACTAATTTTTTTTAATATAATCGAATATTAACGACCTATCATATTATATTATTTTTACCAACTTATAAAATTACGTACCAAATAATGATGAGAAATGCGGTGAAAATAATTTTCTAAGTATTTTGAAAAACTAATTGTTTACCTAAAGAAAAAAAATATTATATGTAACAGCAAAAAGTTTCAAGTCTCAACGATTAATAGTTTTTGAATTACAATAAAATAATTAAAAATGTCATTTTTTATTTAAATACCTATCCAAATTTGTCAATATTTAAACTTCTGCTGAATTTTTTCTATAGTATATACTATAAACAAAAATTGTTCCTATGCATTTTTAAAATTGTAAGATTGTTATTCTAAGAATAACTTATGAGAAACCTTTTATTAAATGTTGTATGAAATATTTTGATTTGTCGGGTATACCTAACTAATTTTTATTTTGTTAAAATAAAACAAAATAAAACGATTTCATTAAAATCACGTGATTTTTGAGATTAAATCAAATAACGGTGGTCAGCTGTAGTTGGTAGTTTACCCCCACGCTTGAGAAAACAATAATGAAAAATAATTAAATAATTACCTCTCTCTTGAGAGAGACAGATAGAGTGCAATTGCAAGACGATTTCTTTTATTTCTTTGTTTTTGTTTCTTATAGTCATATGTACTCGTATATAAAATTGAACACAAGTATTTCATATTATGTGTTTCTCGTGACTATTATTGTAAAATATTGACTGAAATTGTTTTTTCGGTGTTTAAGTTTTCCACTAAGGCTCATTTATTATTGTCATTTTTTTGTACGTCTATTATATTACATGATGGTATATTTTTATGTATATATAGCTTTTGCTTCTCGTCTAGTAAGGGTGGTTGGGTGGTTTCACGGTTTTGATATTCGTCGGGTGTCTGCTGTGCGTAGCAATGCCCTTAGGACAAAATTGTTTCTCGCCAATAGAGTCGTTCGCGTGTATACATAGCGATAATATGATTTTGTGAGCTTAAAGTGCGGAGAGTAGACGATGGGCTTAAAATCAAACTCAATATCACACGATCACGTACAGAGGGACAGAATATATTTTATTTGGGTGTTTATAAATGATCCAAGACACGGGGTATAGAATATTGTCGTATGCCCACGACTATAGACAGTAATTTATTGATATTTTATAAGAGACGGGGTAGAGCATAATTATGACTGTAGGGATTAGATTTTAGCAAAAGCAAGTTCTTAAATGTAGGTCAGGCCAATGAAGCGAATGTGCTGAGAACACATAAATTACAATTTGATTGTAACAAAACGGTACCGACACGACGCGAATACGGGAAGTCCCGCGGCTGCTGTCGTATGGCGTTCGGCAGGCGTGTGTGTGACGGTCGTTTGCACGGACTAGTAGCGATTGTGCTCCACAGACAAGTGAATTAATTTATGTTTGTTTTAAATCAACAATAAAAGTGGTGTTTCCGACCGAAAACTACGTTGAATTTTGCTGTAATCGTTACGGTTAAAGTAAACCTAACCTAACCACCACCTTACCTTTTAATTGCTTAACCGAACAACAGCGCTATAGCCTACCTATATACCTACGACGTACTTTGAGTCGATGAACAAGTTTTGCATAAACTGAACATCGCGCTGCGGTATTCGCGAAATATAGAGCGACTCTGTTTCAGAAGGAACGGACGTAAAACAGGCAAACGTATGCCACCACCATCGTATCTCTCACTAAAGCTAACAGAGCTGACCCAATAATTGATTTTGGAGAGAGTCAATTAGCTTAGCGAGCGTACGAGGGTAGGACGATAGCAGCTGGTTTAGCGCCAGTCACTCAATAAATAGAAGTGATACGACAGAATAGTACGATTTTGCTTTATAGACATGTACGTTAGGTTGCGCGACCCGTATATTTACGGAGACGTGCTTGCGTGTTTTTTTTTATTGCAACGATAGAATATTTAACCCCTTTTGGATTAATGTGATGTTGTTATGTTTGTATTATTATTATTACTATGTAACATATTATAACACTAAAAAGATTTCATTTGTATCAATTTATTTATCCCTGTAAATTAGTTTAATATTAATTCACACAATTATCTAGGTATTGTTGCTGTCTTCGAAAGTAAATTAATCACATAATATAAGTCAGAAATCAATTTTGAATATTTTAATATAATTAATTACATATATACTCGTACTGTAGAAATTGCTTAATGCGACATCAAAGGGGGCCATACGTAGTCTGGTAGCGTTCAATCGTACAAAACAGTACGAATAAACATAGGGAATTCAACAGGGACTTAAGATTTTGAGTGTATTAACCGATATGACGTGCTAAACGATTTCTACTGTGCTATACTAATAATCCCGTAGAAACTTGATTAATTAAAATAGTTTAAATATTTTATTATAGACTTTAATTAGTTTGGTGATTGCATACAATTTCAACTACGTATGGTTTAAATTTTTAATTATACAACCGAGTATGGCTTAACCTAATCGTTCATGGGCCCTCACACGAGTTTTATCTGTGGGGCCCGGTATTCATTGTATGCTATTCAAAAAAAAAATAAAAAAAGTCTAACCTAAACTAGAAATAAATTTTTTTTTTAAAAGCATTTTAATAAAAATAAAAATGTTTACAAAAAACAACGATTTTTTATTTTAAATTAAATTTTAAAGTGTGGATAAAATAATATTTTATTACTCAACTGTGCAGATATTCACGCAACAGCACATACATTCTACCTACCTGTGATATAATTATTGTTGACTTGGGTTTTAGATTTCTTCTAAATTTTGTTCCTGGAGAGTTGACTCCCAATTTGTTAGCATTTTATATAACAACTAATTTATTATGACTATAATCATTTAAAATATCATGCTGTTTTCCTTTATAAATCCAAATAAATTATTAAGGATTGAAATAATCCACATAATTGATGTAATTTAAATTATTATTATTACGTACGTATATATATTCTTGTTTAACATTACATTTTACAAATTTATTTTTATTTTCTCTTATTTAAATATCATTTATCATTTTCTTTTTTTTCTTTCACTGTCAATCGACCGTGGCGCAGACTCCCGGGTGGCAGCCGTACAACACGCGCCCTCGGCAGCACGTGTACATTATATTAAATTGTTAGTGCATCCCCAGGCCTCACGTAGATCGGTCATACGTTGTGTTAGCGTTTCCCGATCGGATTTTTGTTTCATTCGGATTTTTAATCGAGTCGTATTCTTTTGGGTGAGTTAATTTATTAATATAATAATTCTAACAATAAAAATGCTTACTATAGATTTTAATATTAGGTATATTAACTAAGTAGGCACACAACTTTGTAGGTAGTACCAACGTATGCATTTACAATAACATCTCTTAGATTTTTAAGTCGTGTGATACATAATGCGAATAAAACTGTTTTTAATTTTAAATACTAAATTTTCGAATACAAGATAGTACGTCTTTTTATTTAATACTATTGGTTATTTAATTGAATTTGTATCATCAGTTATTGATTATTCTTTTGAAAATAATTATTACATTTCTAAATTGTTATACGACGGTCGATGGTTGTTGAGAGTGTCGGTTTTATTTTTAATAATAAGGACTACATATTATCATTGGTTATAAATACTATAGTATTTATTTTATAATCAATGATATTATGCTATTTTTTTAATTATTAAAATAATTTGATTTTGTTATTTCAATATAAACAATATTCATTCAACTTACAAGTGGGTATAATTGATTGTATTCATTAAAACCGTTTGATTTACAAGATAATAATGATTATTCCATGCATAAAATAATATTGAAATATTATAAAATAGTAATAGATATGAACTTTAATATTCAATTTTTTAAATTCTAAATACATAAATACAGTTATTATACACAATTCCTTCTTTGGTTATTTAATAATAGATATTTATAATTTATCAAGTATGAATGTTAATGAAAAAATTAATATTTTTAAAAATAAAGAGATTTTTATGGGCAGTTGAATTAAAATAGTCTTTGAATTAAAAATATTAAATACCATTATTTAATTTTCAGGGATTTATAATCTCTACATTTTATACTAATTATTATAGTGTCATATACTTTTGAATTTTATTTTGCAAGATATCCCATTATATTATGCGTTCTTGGCTAATATCCTAAAAACCTGAAATCTCTTTAAATACACATTTTCTTTATATTGTATTCCAGAGACACTTATATAAAAGTAAATAAATTGAGGTGATTTATAGATATCAGGTTCTTTTTTTGTCCTCGTTTAAGACTTAATCTTTCGAAATGTTCTGGCACGAAAATAGCATTGTAGATTTGTCTTAAGCGGTTTTTCCTCACAATACATCTATAGAAAATAATTTTCTCAAGCTCCCAATGTCTTGCTATTAATGTATTTCTATTGTATGCAGGCTCGGGATTGGGCCGGTGAGCAACGGAGACAATCGCGGTAGATCGCACAAAGTATGGGTCTATTCGATTTTTGATGTATCATTTAACTATGTAGGTTCGTCTAGACTGTAAGTGTAATTTCGTAGACTTAATTAGTAATCAGTACGACGATGTGCCATCAACAATTTAGTTTAATATATTCGTTATTTTGAGTCATTGCATCGAACAAACTTAGGATTCATGTCTATAGTGTTTTCTTGAGCCATGATCTAAGTGATCTATACAATCAGCTAACACTAGCTGAATGACACATTCTGTGATGGAAGTTTATATGATCCATTTTATTTTATATTTAGTATAATAAACAAACTTTACAATTAATAATTTTTTATTGTTAAAATATATCCTGAACAAAATTGTTACGATATAGACCTAATAGTTATATTATAACTAGGTAGTTAAATTATTTTGTTTTAAACACATATGCAGTAAAAAGTATTTAGGCTTTTAGTTTTAAAAAAATTATGTAATTGAAACTAAACATTTTAATTTTGGATGGATAACTATATTTACCCGAGTAATATGATTAAAAAAGTGTATTTATGTTATATTAAAAATGTGCAACTTTACAGAACTAAAATATTTTGTGTTTAAAGCATAATATATTAAATATTAAAATAGGGTTTATGTACATATCATATATATACGAATATATATTATCTCAGTAATTATATAATTGAATAAAGGTATACTTTCTATTTATATATACGTTTTTAATTAAAGATAGTTATAAAAGCTTAGTTTCTTTCATTAAATTATTTCTACTTTCGTGCACATTCAATTTTCGATGATTACTGAGCACTTTTTGACAATGTGCTCGATGGATGATTACACAGAACTAAATAATTTTTCGACGATATTTGAATGAATCTCAGTTAAAAATTACAAAATGATTTATTTAGAAAATAAAAGATGCTCATTAAGCAACGCCATTGAAACTATTTGAACTTTAAACTGAGACTGATGATTGATTAATTGCATCTATAAAAACCATACATTTTAAATAAGGTCCATCATAAAAAGATACGCTCTGTCATATATTTTATATAAAATGTTTGAGTATAATTTTAAGTTAGTAAAATATTTTTGAAATTAAGAGAGAAAAAACAGTATATTTTAAAAACAATTATGCAGTGGGACGTATTCATTGTCTAGAGGTTGTCAAAAACAGAATCTTTTTATCTATATTATACAAACACAATATGGGTATGAATGATTATTGATTAGTATTAATTTCGGTAAATGATAAACATACAAGATATATAAACTATAATGACAATAATACATTTTATGTAAAACCACTAACATTTACAACAACTTTCAATTAAATTAATTTATAATAATATTTAGGTAAATTGCATACTATGACAATACTTGAATATTGTAATATAGTTTTTGTAACTGTAAATTATCAATTGTAAATATAATTCATATTTTATTTACTTTTATAGACTGTAAACATATAATTAAACTAAATACATTTAAAACAAATAGTTAATATTAAAATGATCATCATTTTTGATGCAGGTACATTTTAGTTTTGTATTTGTATTGTTCACAATTAAAACAGAGATTTTTCTAATAATTAGTTTTCAGTTATATTACATAAATTGAAGATATGGATTAAAAATATTTAAATTTTATACGTACATTTTTTTTAATGGAATATAACATTATATTTAATTATTTTAACTGGGTGATTATTTAAACAGTAAACATTAACGATCTTGAAATTGTTCAACTCGCTCTAGTTTACTCTTCTTTACTTAAAACCACACTGTACAAAACTACAAAGCCTATGTATTATATAGAAAATAAACAGGACTCACTGTTTGTTGGAATTAAACTTTTTATTTCAAAAGCGTTATTTATATAAAGACTTTAAAAATATTGTTTTCTAAAAAAATAATACTATTTGGACAATGAATGTTTAGTGTTTACTGTTAAAATAACCACCTTGCGATAAGACTATGTTAGGAAATAATTTACTATGATGATTTTTCAGTCAGTATATTTTTTTAGATTTTATAGATTATTATAGTATTGGAATGTACTTTTATAATTAGACGTGAACAAATCATGTAGTATTACATTTAGGTGTTAGGTATGTATACGATAATAATATAATCCCGATTCCGGATGTGTGCGTATTATATCATTATTTTATGGGGCTTTGGTTTATGTTTATGTTGAAAAACAGATGTTGTTCTATTTCGGAACGTTATTTTATTCTCCAGTAAACGTCCAGAGCATAATATAAGTTACAGTAAATGATTATTATTAACTATTAAGCCACTGTGGGGTACTTCGGAAAATTGTGTGTTCTCATTATTAACAGTATTTGTCTGCTTATTCACTCGTACATATACACGGTTTTGAATGGTGTGTGGGCATTAACTATTTAACTGTATTTTTCAATATTTTTTGTGCTAGTATATAGGTTGGATTTTTCAATGAGAATTCATTATAGGCGCTGTAAGCATTGTAAAATACACAAAATAAATAACGAATAGTAATTAACAACCATAATGGAGTGAGCTAGGTAAATGTGTTCTCACGTCAGGTGGTATTTAATTTAGTTACCAGTAACCGTTTCGTTCATCGTCTTTTTTTATATTTATAATCTCCTATAATCCAATATCGATGTGTTAAGAAATGTATTGTTTTATTTGTTCAAAATGTAAATATATATATATATATGTGCAAAAGTAGATGCTATTTCTATGAAACTTTATTATTATTATCACAGAAAAAAAAATTGACACCTTTCAAATCATTTGTTAATAACTTTTATTACCTCTGTTTATTTTTTGTCTACATTATTTGCATTTATACACAGAACAGACGCGTTCTACCATTCATTATATGTCCGCAAGTCGAACCATCAAGTTTTCTTTGGACCTTTTTTTGAATACAAAACCCATTCCCCTCTATTTTTTTTTTTTTGCACCCTTCGTTGTCTTGCAAAACCTTTTAACCGGCCAGTCTGGCGCCGGAACTACCCTCGGAGAAAAGAATTCTGCCAAATGTGGAAAATCGAAAAGCTCACTGAATCAATAATACATAGAACAACGCATGCCACTTTTAAAATTATTATTTATTATCGCATGTAAAATATTATTAATATTTCACGTGTTTGCAAATAACGTTTTTAAACATGACATTTATTAATTTTAATACTGGCACTTTTATTTATATGAAATTCATTTTAAACTCGTAGCAAATGGTGAAACAGTAAATTTTAAATCGATTTCTTTTATTGTTCAGTAATTGTTATTCTAAAATTCGTAACACACCTTTTGATAACCATTTTCTTATATTCTACGCTAAGGAGCCATATTATGGTGCTGCCGAGTTGGAAACTTTACGAAAGATTTAATTTTATTAGTCGTAGGTATTCTCATTATTCTCATTAATATTTAAACGTGTAGGAAAAAAGAAAATTTAATTTTCTGAGTTGCCCATTTTTATATTAAATACTCGTATAAAGTCATGATGTTGGTTTTGGATAAAAAATATATCATAGGCTCTCGTAAAATACTAAAATATATTATATATACTCTATAGTCTTATAATTTTTACTGTAAACTAGATGTGTAATACCTATTAACCAAAAAACAATTTTTTTCAATGCATAATCTTTACATTTTATTAACACGTTTTTACCTTCCAAAGTATTTTGTGTCATATTATGTCGATAGTCATTATTTATGGGAGTTAATAATTGAACTATGGTAATTTTTATTATACTAATGCATTTTTGTATTACATTTTCATCTAGACACTGAATTAATTCTATTGGTTTTACGTGATGTCCGTACGGATTAAAAGCAAAAATTTTGATAACAGCATTTTTGCAAACTTTGCTTCTTGTGTCTGTGTGTTATGTTTTATTGTATTTCTATTTAAATTCACTGTACAACTTACCAGCATAGGATATAGGTGCGTTGTACATATGAGTTACTTAATAATTTAAGATATGTCAAAATTGTTTGTTTACATTTAACATACCTATAAAGAACATTAAAAAGTAAGGTATTAAATGTGCATTGCTTATTTTGGTTAATTAAAAATAATATATTCTTTGTGAAAAGGAAGTGAAATTCTTTTAATGTTGTCATGTAATGTTTTGTAAACATAAAAGTGTTATTAATCATGTGCATAATATCTCTCAGATGATCCAAAAAACCTTTTAGATACTATATGAAATGTACATTATGAATAGGTAGGTATATAATGTAGTTTCTCGGAATGCTGTATAAATGGAGATTAATTGTAACTGATCTATTGGACCGTAAACTATTATGTGTCAGACCTATTTCCACTATTCTTTTTATGTTGTTATCGTTGAAGATACATTTTTTAATTTTTTTTTTCAAACTAAAACATGATCTCCTTATATTATGTAGCGTAATGATTATAGACATGACCATGTCATGGGTGTTTGTACCGGAAACCGTGACAGGACATTGTCAAAAAGCAATTACACGACAGATGATTTAGGTACAAAAAAAAACAATTATAAACGATTATCGTATCGAATTTGAAAAAATAATAAAATAAAATGGTTTGTATAAAATATAATGAGGAAGGAAAAAATGCTATAAAATCGTCAATTAAAATAAAGGTTGGCACGTACATTCGTAAACAGCCCTTAACTATTTTTATGTCGACTCATATTATTGTTATTTTCAAAATTAAATTACAAATCATTTCTGATCTCATTAAAAAAAAATAAATAAAAGAAACATACTTCGAATTATTTTGTAGTAGGCAGAGTATGATAGTATGAAATGGAATTTAATTAAATCATATAACATGTGAAGTATAAAATAATGTGGAAGTTATTATGGTATACTTCTCAAACCATGGGCAGATAATTGTATTAAATGAGAAATTTAAGCGGTCATTCATCATATAACATTTGAAAAAAAATTATTATCATATTTTAAAAACATTTTTGAACAGAGTTTTGCAGATTTATTTTTGTATTTTTATAAAATTAAAAGAGTTTTTTATTTAGATTAAAGATTTAGATTTTAAAGGATTATATAGTGTAAATAATTAACGTTAATACTTAATTCTATTATAAACTAACATAGTAACATAATTAATTATAAACACCAATTATACCAAATTCAGTTAAAATTATACTTGGGTTCTTATGTATAATTAGGTACCAACTCACTTGAGTTTTTTTGCAATATTAATCATATTATTAAAACTATATTTAAAAGATGTTAAGCATAATGTTTTTAAAATTTTACATAGGTCTTAATTGTAGAGCCAAGTAAAGGATTTATTGGTTTTACATTTATACTATTATAATTTACATTAAAATATATTATTATATGTTTGTATGTTATTATAATATATAATATTGCACTAAATATTAAATATAACAGTTTTAGAGTTATACATAAGAAAACAACAATAAACATTCGAATGACGTTTTGGTTTTTCGTATAATTTTTATTAAATAGGTTTATATCATTAGGTACAAAATAATGAAAATTCTAATGTACTTTTTGGCTAATACAATTTTACGTTGTTGGGAACAGTTTTCAAATTCAATTCCCAAGACGTCCGGTGACTCTGTGTTTGGACAGGGAAAAGGAAAACCTCACCATTCGTTTCTGTGATAAATTAGCGAATAAATTAAGTTATTACATCTGTAGAACATTCTACACTGTAGTTGACCGGTTTTCCGCAGTCTGTTGATTTATAGCTACCGAAATTGTGCCGTAAAGTGCTTCAATTCTTATTAATCCTATTTGGTGTATTCGAATTTAAAAACAAAAGATCGCAGATTTTTAATTTATAAAATATATATTTTACTGTTTTTTTTTTCATCAAAAGTTTTTATATTCACATTTGTTTATACACGGTTATCGTTTGATATACAATATATTGAAACTCAACATATTTTGTTTTACCAGAATTACAAATTTATCAACATTTTCCTTGTATATACAGTTTTTAATATTTATAGTATTGACATTAATAAACCATAGAAATTGAAATTGTATTTGTATTTAAAAAAAACTTAGTATAATATTTAAAAAAATATATTATTCCGTTTGAATCTTAAAAATAATTAATTATCAAACATTACATTTCCGGTTCAATATGCCATGTTATTGTATTTGAGAAAGTTAATTATGATTGCATTTGATATTTTTAAGCCATGTAAATTAATTTAAGTTAATTAATTTTAATATCCTTTTAAATGTCT
The DNA here is from genome assembly GCA_022818045.1 of Neotoxoptera formosana. Taxonomy (NCBI): domain Eukaryota; kingdom Metazoa; phylum Arthropoda; class Insecta; order Hemiptera; family Aphididae; genus Neotoxoptera; species Neotoxoptera formosana. The sequence continues at coordinate 48,150,284 of CM040631.1, forward strand.
AGTTATTTGCTTGATCGTTGTGTATTCATGTAATTATATTACTAAAGCTCAAGAGAAAAAAATCAATTATAATTATTTTAGTACATTTTATTTTATTTAAACGTGTTTTAAAATGAATGATTTTAATGTTGTATTTTGTAATTCAATCCTAAACTCAAAATAATAATATACATAATTGCATAATTTTATTGTACATAAAAATTGTTCATAGTAAAGACATACAGACAGATTATATTATTATTATTATATTATTATAGTATGAATTCTTATAGTATTGTAGAATCTTCTAAATTGTCCAATAATACTAAATAATACGTTATTTATGTATAACTGTGTTGAACAAACGAACATCATTTGAGAATTATATTGGTATTTAATACTGTCCAATGTGAATATTTGAAATAGGTACCCATTGTTATAGTTTCTATAGTTAAACTTTCAGTTTTAAAGGACGGGTTCACGTTTATAATGGAATTCATCCGTATTTTGTCTTGCACCCAATATATATAGTGTTCCCAGGGACCAGGGTTGTCTAAAAGGGTGCACAGTTTCCTAGTGTAGGCGGAGTAAGAGAGGTTGCCGTCTGGGAATGTTTCAAAAGTTTTCTGGATGCCCGTCGGATACTCAGCAAAAATGATGATGGAGAAAATCCATTTGCTTTTCACACCCAAGCCTTTCAGTCCACGTGCATGACATTTTAAACATGTTAGTGGGAATGAGACAGACAGACTACGTAGACACATATTACTCGAAACGTTCTTACAACTAGTGCAAGATTCACTATCACTAGGTACACTGTCCAAAGCTGTCATTAAAATCATTTACTTGAATTCCGTGTTCTTAAAAATAGAGTGTGTGCAATTACAGGATATGAGATTTAAAATTAATACAACTGTAGTAACTTTATGATACAATTTAGTAAAATCAAACAATATTAACTATATTATATATATTACGTTCTAAATAAGACTAAATAATTTTTAAATAGAATTCAATATTTAATTTTTCAATATGTTAAAATTAAATGTTTTTGTTTCAGGTAAGTAATCAATAACCATATGTTATGTTTGACAATAAAACCAGAAAAAAAAACTGTAAGTATTTCTCGTGTTACAGGGTTTTTATAATTTTTATAAAATATATAGGTAGTAGGTATCCAAATTCCAAGTAAACAATAAATGAAAAATGGCTGTTCGTAATTTGTAGTTTTTTTACCCAGGACGGTTATGGACGGTAGTACTATATATTCTATAATATCAACCCGTATATACTATTTATGTATAAGTATTTAACATTGTGTATGTCAACAGCGGCTACAGAGCATCCCCGTGATTTATATGGTGTTCAAAAAGTTGAATACAAAACTACATTACACACGCTTTGTTGTGTTATTGGACTTGTATGTAATATGTTAGTAAATGTGGTCGTTATTAGTCTTTATATACTTGCTTGTACCCATTGCTTGTAAACCGGTATGTGCAGCGTTTCATTACATAATTGTAAGGTGTGAATGTGTGATCCGGAATTGTGGTAGATTAAAATATGTACAATGAAATTCGGTAATATTTGAAAGATAAAAAATATATGTTAGATGTTGTTTGGTGAATGTTTTCGATTGATGCATATGCATCACATTGTGTTTAAAAGCTTTTAGAAATATTACCGTGTCCGCGTGTGTCGAATAATACACCTATGCGTCAAATTAATAAATATCTATGATTTGTAGATAATATATTAACGCATTAAAAAATAAAATAAAAATATTATGCTTCATCACAATTTGGATTCGTGAGTAGATTAAATAATGCTTAAGTTGTATAGTTTGGTAATTGACTGATGCAAATAATATTTTATAGTATGAGTAATTAAGTAGTTATATTAACACATATTTCATTATATGCTTTAATATTACGAGTTTATTAGTTAAAGGTTAGATAATATGTAATATTGTAGTATTATTTGTATTCATTCGGTTTAAATATTTTGTTTTTGAACGATCAAAAATTGTATCGTATACTACTTGGAATTGTATCTAACAAATATAAAATGTTCGTCCCAAAACTGTTCAGTTTTCTCAAGTCACAAGTATATAGGTATATATTGCAAAGCTGATTTAATTATAGTTAATTCGTTATGTTAAGTATTTACTAACTAAACTAATATTATCATTAAGAAGTTTAAAACAAAGATATTTAGACAAATTGTTGTAAATAATATACATAAAATATAATAGTAAAAGAAAAATAGATTTGATTACAATATTTTGATAAAGTTCCAACAAATGAACTTTAAAAAAAAAACTTTATTTTATAGGTGCATTCAAATCTTAAATATGATTTTTGTTTATTGAATCATAGAATATTGAATCATTTATTGAATCATTGAATCATATTTATATACATTAACAATAAATATTATATATGGTTATTATGGTTGGATTTTTTTTTGAACAAAGTGTGATCTCGGTTAGTTGTTTATGTATAAAAATAAATAAATAAACATAAATGCAAAAATTAAATTAAATTTATATACATTCGACGTTAAATCTGTCTTTAAAGACCATGTAGAATGAGTTAAAAAAATTAAACGAATAAAATATTTCGACATATTTTAGCATGGCGATAGGTATCCGGAATTTCAATAAATTAAAAATGATTACAGTCGTTCGACAATGATGAAAGAAAAACTACTTTCAATCCTATTGGTCTAATGTCAAACCGACGTTATTATTTCCATTTTGTTTCCCTCGTCGACCGTAAATTTCGAATTAAAAGTCCCCGCTGTAACAGGATATCGCTGTCCAATTGCGTGGAATCTAAAATAATTATTATAATTTACGAGTGACGGCGAGAGGAGGGTAAATAAAATGGTACATTCGGCAGCATTCCGACTGGGTGGTCCACACCTTCAACGACTGTGCTCGGTCGACCAATAATAATAATCGTCACCAGACATTAATGTCCACCCGGTAATGCACCCGGTACACTAATCTAAATTATTGTCCGGTATTGATCGTAAAGACCTCAGTATAACGATTTTCTACCGACACATAAAAAATAACCAGACGCCTGTACATCGGTTAAATGTTATTAATTCACTAAATGGCTGTCCGCGCGACGGTAAATTTATTAATACAAGACAAGAAGAAAAAACAATGTTACTCACTATTTATTTTTTTCCTCGCCTTTTTGTAATTTCAGAGTTATTAAGTAGGTACCTTCCTAACTATAATACTCGTCAGTATTAAACGTAATAAAAATATCGTTAGTTCCTTGTTTAACAGGCAGTTTTTTTAACATTAAAAAGGCTAGTTTTACGGGTATTTTAATTTCCACGGTAATTGTTGTTGGTTTCAATATTTAATAAACGTCAAAAGAATTCTTTTGAAAAGTGATTTTATTTTTAGTAAATTTGATTTTACAAGCGCACGTTTTTTTTATTAGTAATTATTATCACATTTTTTTTTTTTAATTGTAAGAACCGTAGTAATAATTACATAGTTTAGTTTCTGATTATTTTCCAGTTTTCCACGTTGATTTTGTTTTACATAATACCTAATTGTAATAACATCTAAAGATTTCTATTATTTTCCATTTTTTCTTCTCAGAAGTAGATGTTTATTTTTATCCTCTGTAGTACTACCGAAGTAATTCTTAATCCTACTCGTGAAAACTAGTCGATCTCCACAAACATATTATTGTACAAATGAATTGGTAAGAAAATTACACCTTCAAAATCGTAGCATGAGATAGCATCGTTGTTACATGTAATACTATACATGTTGTATGTGTCTCGTACACCTGCAGCTGCAGTACTATCCCCGCCAACTTGTGGTTTGACAAGTGACATGGCATACAAAATTCTGACAATAATCACTGGAATTTACTCTGAACCCACAGATAATTTATCTAAACATTCTGTTTAAAGTCAGCATTACCGCATAAGTAGTATGTTATATTACTATACGACTATCTATATGACAAAGTCGTATGCAGATCGCATTCAGTATTTATGATACTTTGGTATTGTAGATTGAATATTAATTGTATGTTTTAGTTTTTAAACACGTCATAATATTACACGTTTGAATAAGTTTTATTGAATATAAAAAAAAAAAAACTAGACAACAACTCAAGATGATAATCTACAGATGTGGACCAAAAATAAAATTTATAAATCTTAGAAATACCGAATATTTTAAATATATATTTTAGTATATTGATCCTTTGTTGTTTGTAGCAGAATTAAATTATTATTATAGTTAATAAAAATAAAAATAAATTATTTAGTTTTGGATTCTGAGTATAGCAGTTATAGCGATATGATGAGTTCTATTTATTTTTTTAAAATTAAAGAGCAGTGAAAAGCTCAATAAGTTTTATTATGCAGCACTTCTATTGAATACATAATATAGAACCTACACTAAGAGATATTTCTTTTTAATTTTCTAGTAACTATCAATAAAATCATAAAAAGCTGCAAAAACGTCAAAGAAATTCATACAAACCAGCATTAATTTTAAACAAATAATTTTTTAAAATATAATTATCTACTTCTCGCACATTTTTATTCAATACAATGATATTACATAGCTTATCAATTTTCCTTTCCTTTTAAGTCTCTATTTTTAAGGATTACCTATATTTTGAAAATAGAATAACAAAGAATAAAAATAATTTATTGATTAATTCAAATGTATATTATTTCGATTTGATTATTTTATAAAAAAAAAAATAAGATAATATTATCATAAGACTTCAATGTTGAACTTATTTTAAGCATTGGTAAAATATATTTTATTTAGATTTAATCAGAGTTTTGAAACAATTTATTTAAATGTATTATTTTATAGAGAAAAAAAATACTCTTGTCATAGTTTTAGTCATTTATAAAGCCATGCCATATCTTGCTATTATAATCACACACCGGAATTCCTTCAAAAGTTTGTTTACTGTTCCAGTGCACCACCATGAATACTTTACGGTTGCTCGTTTAAAGGGATGACGTAATATCAACGGTCTCGTGTGATGGACGGACTGAGGTCGATAAATTTGATGAGTAGATAACGGAGGCGAACAAAAGTTTTTCCCGTACAATAATTGTAACTCAGTGGTGACAAATATAGTGCGTCAACAGTATACTTACTTTGTTCACTATCGTCTATCACCCTCCATGTTTTACGTTGTCTAATACATATCGAACGATTCTTAAAAAAGGATGTAAATATTTACCAAGTTTTATAGTTTCGAATAAAAACATATTATTTTTGAACAATGTGTACAAAATTAAAGAGCTGAAGCATCATCTTTCGGGGTTTCTCTCAAAGTTGGTGGGGAATTTAATAAACTTTAGTACTAAAAAGAGGACGAGTGAGATTGCTCGAGGGTGTGGGTGAAAGATAGAGAGAGACAAATAGAGGGTAAGAGAGCGATGATTCAACGGAAAGTGGAAACGTGGAGGGATCGAGGGAAGACCTAAACCGTTTTCTATGCTCTCCTCCTACCAATTAGGCTCATCAAATTTAATTACATCAGACCCTCGCATAGTAAAATATAAGCTTTTTCACACTATCTCAGTTACTTACAGACGAGTATGGGGATCGATTAAATTTGTCTACAGGGGGAATGTGATGCCAAACAGACCATTGAAATAATTATATATTACATATCCAGAAACAATAATATTATTATTAAATATCATAATAATTTATTAATAATAGTCGATTAAATGTATTTTTTTCAACCCAACACGAAAAATATACCTTTGGTCTTTGAAGTTATCGCTACATTTTACGGAACATCATAAGTCCCGTGCCTTCAGGATGCATACTGAATATTGTCCTAACAAAATATTAACAATTTGTGAAGTTTTTCGGGACAAAGAGTTGCATTTTTGGTTCTTCTGTGAAATCATGAAATACTGTTGGTTTTTTTTCGTTTAAAGTAATAAGACGTTAATTATTTAGTATTGCTATTTAACGAGCACAAAAAATGATAGACAATATCAAATATTTTAATTATTCCATTATTAACTAAAAAGCTATTAGAGATTTGTGTTGTAATAAAATCGATATTAGATTTTTATTGCTGTCAGTGTTTAATAAAAATGTAAGTTGTAGAAAACCTTTTTTTTATAGTTTTATAATCGGCATATTATTATTTATTGTTAGATTTTCTAAAAAAAAAAAATTGAATTACATTTTATAAGATATTGATGACAGTACGTTAGTAGACTATTTATGCTTATAGTAATATAAATATAATATAATAATAAATCAGCTATCCTTAGAAATAAATGCTGATCCACGCCTGACTCCAAGCTCAATCATTTTTCGTATACAACGATTTATCATTGAATTTAAATCTATCACATCCGTTACAGTGATATATTCAATGACGATATACACTAGAAACCTACCTATTATACAGCTGAGTGAGTTCCCTGTTTTTTCTTTGGCAGTTTGTCTCCAAATTTTATATATTAAGTATAAATGTCACATTCAGTATATTCACTGTAGATACCGTAAATAAATGAATAAAAAAAGTGTTGAGGTAAAATCTTTTTATTTTTACTGTACTTTTTGAAAGACATTTAGTTTTCCTGTTACCACCAAATCTGTATTAATCCTAAGATGACACAATATGTCTACAACTGGAAAACTTATTAATTTATTATGTTTCAACAAATATGACATTTTTTCACGTATAATCTTGTTAGACGTAAAAATGTGATTTTGAATTACATAATATGTATCAGTTGTGCATAGTATCGATTATTTATTGTATTGCAATATTATATTGATCTATAGTATACTTAGTTCCTCCGACAGACGTAACAAGATTTTTTCAAGTTCCACGAAGCGCTAAGAATATATAAATTAATATTGTAAAATATCTCTATAGGTATTGACTACTGGTACTAGTAGATCTTTAGTTACCGATAAAAATATAATGACTTTAAATCGTTGATAATCAATACATTTTCAATCTAAATTTGTTTTCATCTGATCGGTTTATAAAATTATTAAAAAGGTATTATTCTTGTATACGTAATATATATATATATATATATTGTTACGACGTATAATATTGTTCTTGACTTTTTTCTTCGCGAGCAACACGCGGTAAACAAAAATTACATGACGCTTCTTGTAACATGTAAATTCTATTTAAGACGATATTATTGCATCAGTCCGTTGTCATTAAATTATCATTATTATCCTACGTATTGCAGATTTATATGAAAATTGCTTGGTAATAATATATGTCAACGGGCTCGAGTTGTGGACATGGCCCGAAGCGTAGATGAAACGCAGTAGCACGGTCTAGCCGAGGGAGATTATTAATTCTATCATGAGTCGGCACGCCGCGGGTGGTGCACGAATGGTACAGAACGAAATGAAAGGATGTTACCAGCTGCGAAATGCCACCGTTGAATATTTCAAGTGGAACGGCACCAAAATAACAACACATTTGTATCAATTGTCATTCGTAATTTTCCCGTAAAAATCTGAATATTTTACTTTAAATATATATATATATATATATATATTACAGACTAAAAATAATATATTAGTTATACGTCATAACTAAATGTCTATTGACCAATCTAAATGTAGAAAAAATATTAAATTCGAAATAGTTTATTTTTTACGTACTTGTATGGTAAGTAGCCTTAGTGAAATATGAAACTAAATATTTAAAAAAAAAAATGCACGACGACAAGCATTAAGCATATGAAATAGTATGAATATCAACACAAGTATGAAAAGATTAAAATATAATAATTGACATAAACGTTACTACTTGATCATCATAAGATTTTTTTGAAAAGAATATTCCTAAAAAGTATATTAATTGTACTCATTTTAGATGTCAAGCTGAATTCGGAATGTATTGATTTTACAATGATATGTGTTTTTTTTATCAGTATCTTTTCTGTCGAGAAAGTGAATCTAGTTGATACTTTTAAGAAATCATTTTTGAATATTCGCCATAATTTTCAAAAGGGTCAGAAAAAATAAAAACAAAATTAAGAAAACGGTATTAAAACGCAAAATCACTATTAACGTTAGAAATGTTAGAAAACTTGAAGATTGAATATAAAGTTCCGTTTAACTTATTGTCAGTGAAAATTAAAAACAAATTGAGTGAATGCGTTTACATTAGTTTTTTATAAGCATCGAAATTTAAAATGTCGACAAAATATACATACAATATACAAATTACAAAAGTGTGCAATTTTTTTTATTTAGAAATTCACTAAAAATTTTATTTTCTGTTTTTAAAATTTAACACAAGATTCCTAGCTCATACGTTTTTCTACCTTTCCCCAAAAAAATAAGTTTACCGGAAAGTCAAACTTATTTTTTATGAGCGTTTGAAATTAGACATTTATTTTGATATTCACCTGCAATCTTTCAATTTCTCATGGAACGATTTTCTTATTTTGTTGTAATTTCAAACCAAATACCCAAATAGACACTTGAAAATTTTCACCGAATGTTGAAATAATCGTTTTCTATGCACCATAAAAATATGTTGACACTTTTTGAGCTAATTGTAAGCATAGACAATTTTCGATTTTTAAATTTTTTTTTTCATAAATATTAGTTAAAAACTTTTTGTTGAGTCAAAAAGTTAGAAAATGTAATCCAAGGTTTGTCATTAATTGTTATAATAGCAGTTAAAAATTATTAAAAATACATAAGCACACTTTTTTTTTATAAACATTTAAAGTTCAAATTTTGGCCAATATTCATCAGAATATCGAACATTTGCAAAATTATTTTAAGACATCATTTTAGACATTTTAAGTTCAATTTTGAACAAAATTAGGTATCTAAATGAAGAATAACAATGTTAGTTATTTTGATGTACGTATTTTAAAAATAGTTTCATGTATACTTGAAACTTTTAAAGTATATTATTAATTTTATACATTCAATGACATTATCAAATTCAATCTTTTCGGCAAGAATTAATTCAACCTGCAGTTATTATTAATAGTAAAATTAATTACTTTAACAGGAATAATATCATAAAATGTACTTAGTAATGTTGGCTGTCAGACCGTCTCCGCTCAGAATCGTTTTTCGTATGCAAAGATTTATCATTAAATTAAAATTTAACACATCTATTACAGTGAATCAATTGATACTTACTGTACAGCAGAGTGGTGTAATGTGAAAATTTGTTTTCAACTAAATTTACTTAATGATATTTTTATTAACATTCAATTTTTTTTCTTCTCTAATGTATCAAAATCAAATAATTGTCAATATTTCTAGTAAAATTGTTCACATAATCTGTAAATTAACATATATGACTAGTACCATTTATGCATTTGCTAAAAGAACTACATTAACATTTTAAAGTAGGTACTTTTATTTATTCAAAAGTTTAAAGTTTTTTTTTAAAAAAGAAAACATAAATGCTATATTTTAAAACCAATTTTTTACCGCTAAAAATGTGAACTCTTCTTGATTTAAGGTATTTTTATTTTAGTTGAATTATGTTAAATTTAGTTTGAGAACTTTGATATTTTGAATACCTACTAATTTCCTAGTACCAATATATTATTTATAGCATTATGATTTATTCTTTCATAAAATATACAATTTAATGAACTTTTGGAGAATATATTATTTGTTAAATTTAGGCATACACTAATAATCATTGAAGTGTAGTTTAATTTACATCTTGATGCATATCCATTTTAATTATATATATTTAATTACGTGTCAAGTATCACTTTCTAAGCATTAATCGTTGATATCACGTTTGATCCTTCTCGTTCAAATTAGTCACGTAATTCCGACTTCAGTGTCGAAGTGAGTAAGTTCGTACATCGTAAGCTGTTGACGCCGTCTGCGTGACTATTACGACACACGGGTTTGCTTTTAGATAAGTGACTTATCGTACCACACAATAGGTATACATGTGATTGATATACAGATTTCCAATAAAATTTGGTTTCTTGTTTCGTATAAATGTATATATAATTAATTTTTCACTATTCATAATTAAATGTAAAAAACTAAAAAAACAGGATATGTTTAAAAATATTTAAAACTGTGTTTGATTCAAATAAGATGAAACAATTAAAAACGTTAGCACTTAAATTAATATCGACAAAAATCCTACTGTAGAAATTATAAATACATTTTTTTCTTATTATAGTATGCGAGTTAAATGTGGGCATTTTTGTACCAAAATCGAGTAGATTTCTTAACTATATAGTTAGTTCCTACATTTTAGTTTGGTTTTGACATTTTTAATATTCAATAACGACTTCACTTTATTATTAAATACGTGTAAAATTTGAAGACTTTACATAAGTCAGGGTTTAAGACACTTCTGACATTTACATAATCAAGTTTTTAAGTAGTTAAAACTTTGTTAAAACCAATAAATAGCTCCGTAAGCTATACGTCGGTCTGGTGCAGGTAATATATAGATATAATACAAGATATTAATATGAACATCATCATAATAGGAGCGATAAGTACCATCTAATCACCACAGTGCAAGTAGCTGCCAGCAAAGCATCGATTTCAAGGCCAGAATGATGCCGTTATATCCGCCATTTCCGTCGGTGTTCACAAAATTTGAAACAAAAGCTTCAGCGTCCACATGTAAATAACTCCACCATACGTATTTAGGTATAGACTATACAATAGGATTTTACTCAAGAATTATTTACGTTTTTGAAAATAGTTTTGTTTTTACATATTTGCAGGTAATAAAAAAACAAATATTTTCTAAAAAAATTATTTTTTAATGTTTTTATTTTTTTTATTACGACGACATACTATTTTAATTTTATGTTTCGAAGCAGGATATTATTTTGAGTATATCGATAATATGTAGAAATTAAATTTCGTACAAGTCGTTTATGTGTTAGAGGTAGGTATTTAAATTTTAAAGTTATGATGAGCGAAGTAGTAGAGCAACATTTTGTGGGGTACTCCGTGCCAGTCCACTCAGCTCAACAAAACTTTATATACTTATTAACTACTATTTCGAAATATGATTTTTACACCTCGATAAACTCCGAATAATATTACGCTTAGGAATACGAAACTAAAAATATATATTATTGTAAAAAAAAGTAAAACCAAATTAATTTTACAGATTGCAAAAATAAAAATGTTTATAATTTAAAGACATATTTTCAAAAACGTTAATAGTTTTTGATAAAATTAGTAGTTCATGATAAAAGAATCACCTGGTATAAGCAGCGTCCATTTCCTTTTTTTTTCACAAACACACTCCTTCGCCCCTCGTCTGTATGACCGTATCGCATTTAGACGCATTACAGAACGCAAATATATATTATATAGATATACCTAAATATGAGCCCGCACAAAGACCATTAAAATCGGGTAAAAGCGGTATATTTACTTCCGCCACCATCCCTGCAGCTGATATGTATGGCTGGTTCGGGCGATGCATCTTCTGCTGCTGCTGATACGGGCGCAAACAGGGTCATTCACCAAGCATGGTGACCTATTCTATCTTTTAATCACCTATGAATTTATTCAAATTATGATTTTTCGAATTTGTAATTATGTACCTATACCATTATAGAGTATAGCATAGACTATATTTTTAAAATATTTGGATTTTATTTTATGGTATTTTAAGAGTGTCCTGTGGTACTTTTAACTTATTTTATTTATAAAGACGAGTTCTCCCTTTATTACTATAAATTAATTTAATAAGTTTATACTTAATTTATGTATAAATGATGTACATACAAATTATTAATTTATTTCTAAGAAGATGATTTTCTTGTAAATTTGTATGTGCTAATCTAGATATAAACTCGACTGAAGAGATTTTAGGCAATAAACTCTTATATGCTTAGGATAATTGTTCAGGATAATTATAGGTTTAAACATATGGAGTCTATGTCACACATTATACATAAAATATATTTAATATTAAGTCAAGAACGAATTGCTCTGACATTATTTATAAATTATAAAATTATAATAGATCTATGTAATATATGACTTTAATTTTCAAATCACACTTTCTACAATATCTTCTAAGTTTATTATCTAATATATTAATAAGAATTTGAGTAAATTCAAAATTAATGGATACAAAAGGAGTGAGCATGCTTGGCAGTGAAACATCCAAGGAATCATACAATATATGATCATCATCATAATCATTGGTAAACAATCGGTATACTTGTAAAGTGTCTTTCCGCGGATCCCATGTGCATCAGGCGATGGAGTTAATCGTCATTGTTTTCTCCGTTGACGATGATAAATTAACTCTGTCAACGACGAGTACGTGGTTATCTACGACGAACTGACTGCTATGGGGTTGGGGGCTGCAATAGTCGAAAATATTTTTGACGGCGGTCGACATCGGAGATATAACTGCGAGATAATCATAATATTTTAATATCATACACGGTCGTCAGTTATGTATTATATTATTTATTATATAGTATGGGACGTGGGTTTTGTTTTTGGGCAAGATCTTACTTCAGTATATAACATATACCTATGCATAACAGACTTGTACACACGATAATAAAAATAATAATAATTTTCGTTTACGGATAGTCTGGAAATACTGCGTGAGAAGGTATTCGATTAGATTTTCCAAAGAGTGGATGCAAGAAATACACGGTTTATGGGCACATAATAATATAATAATATATTATTATATTCTTTTCCCGAGATTTACCGATTGTGTTCATCATTTCAACCGATTAGTCTGGGATGTAAATCGTATATTTTTACCTATCTGTTTTTGATTATATTTAATTTTTTTTTTTTACAATGAGCTGAAGTAACCACTGGTGGTTGACAAATCTCAGTTGACGTTCGTCACATATAATCATTATGATGGTAACTATAAGGAATGCATATGTTTAAGCACCCAATTAAAATGAATATATATTCACGTATTCAACAATTGTTTGTTTTGTACCTACTCACGATGAATCTTTTTATCTATGAATAAATCAACTTATAAACACAAAATTAGTAAACATTTTAAAATGATGTAACTATTTTTATAATTAGCATATACATTACGTTTAAATAGTTAAGTTTTTAAACTGTTCATTATTTGTATTTTGTAATATTAACAAACTTAATGATTTATTCTAAAAAATTAAAGAAAAACTAGTAATAAATAAAATTAAATACCAATATATTCGAATTGATTTTAAATTTAAATTAAAGTTTTATCCTTGTTCGTTAACAAAATATTTATTTTGGTATAAAATAATTTTAAGTATCACTAGGCTATATTTTTAAAAATAATAAAGCAGTATAATATGACTGATAATTAATATTTACTTCCAAGATTCTACCGATGTAGGTAAAAATAACAATTGTTAAATCTCTTAGTAAATCCATGAACAATGCTGTTTATATCATTCATAACAATTTAATGTATGCCGAAATTGATACACCATTCTAAATGGAAAATGTTTTCATTTTTATCCTATAGAAAAGCATTTCCAGCTAAAATACTTTTCTACATTGTATATTTGAAACAGAGACCAAATACTTTATGATTATTATACAAAAAATGCAAATTAAAAATAAATGTTCTGGCATTGTTTTTGTTCTTGCGTTAAATCATTCTTTAAATTTAATACAAGTCGATCCGAGAAAGCTTCGAAAAACTTTGTTAATTTCTTGGTTTAAACTACCAGGTCCTTGACGTTTATGCACGGAAGTCCTACAGTGAAAGTTCTCTACACTTTGCTGCTTTCTACATGTCCATAGTAAGTGAGGGTTAGCAATTCTTTACAAACAATATTTTTAAAACAGTTCAATTTTATGTCAAAATGAAAGTCATTAAATACACAGTTTTTTATATAGTCGTTCAACTATTAAATTTAGATTTTAATTAGTTTACGATGACGAGTTTTTTTAATTTGTTGTTGTTGTGCTGGTCATCGCTTTTTAGAGCAGTAAAAATACTTCATTTTTCAACTTTTTGAGGATATTTCTGGTATAAAACTGAATCTAGTTAGTACTTTGAGGGAGTCAGAAGTAAGAAATTCGTAATACTTACTTTTCAAAATAATCGGGATGAACTCAAAAAAAATAATTTTCACTCAATTACACTTTACGATTAAATTGGTTTTGTTTTTTGGTTGTAATTTACAAAAATATTAATTATAGATTTAAATTATTCTAATCACTTAAATTATAATTTACTAATTTTCTAGACATGGTATAGTTTTCAAAATATTTTGGATCTTTTTGAGAAATGTATAGATATTTTAAATTTACAACTTTTTTTTTTTTTGTTTTATGTCGATGAGTGATAATATTTTATATCTGATTAAAAAAGCTTGAAAATATAATACAACATTTTTCTATTCATTTAATTGTTTTTTTTGCACGATTTATCTTCTATAATGATTTTAATTATAAATAATTATGCTTTTTTTCAAAAAACATTTATCGTATGGACTTAAATAAAGAATTATTTTTCCATTGCGTGTACATAATGTTTATTACTATTTTATTTACACAATGCTATTTATTCAATAATCATGCTCCCTCTAATTTCACGGACCTTCTATAAACCTATTCACACCGTTCCACGGAACGTCAATATCGACTTCTAAGTTTATAACAAAAACATACTATGATATAATATTATAACAATTATTATGCAATATATTCGATGTTTTCAGCAAAAATTAGTTTAACAAATAATATTATAAGTATCTATTAAATTATTTATTGAGGTACAATTAGAAATATGTAGGTCGTATATTTGTATTAGGAACAAATGTCGGGGATCACTGAAATCTGGTATCTAATGTTTAATGCAAACACATAATGTAATTAAAGTAAATATATAATGTTTTCTAATTAAAAAATAAAAATACCTATATAACTATAATAGTAGTCTATACGTTTAAAATAAATTAAATGTTAATCCTCAAATACAAATAGGTATTCCATGAACTAAATTACCTGTTAAAATAATCCAATTGTTTGAATGTACGTCGAATAACAAAGGATTTAATCTGGAAATGTTGTAATTGAAAATGTGGAAGCCTTTCTATCCACTGACACAATTCATTATCCTAATTAAACTTTAAAACACATTCAAATATTATACAAGCAATCGTCAAAAAATGTATGGGAATCAGTTTAAATAAAATGTTATTTTAATCTTCATTATGAAATGATAGGTTTTAATAACTGATAAGAATTTACAAATTGTTTTAACATAATCAAAAAGAATGCTGTTTATTTTGGTGCAAAACTTACTTTTTTGAAGCTTGAATCCAGAACAATATAATGTAATAATGCATGGCATTTCAAATTATATTAAGAATTTCAGCTTTAAAATAATACTCATAATAATGCGTTACCTACCTATATAAAAGGTTTGAACTTTATATTAATTACTTAAATTACTCGAAATAAAATTACAATTAAATGAAAATATCTATACCTAGTATTCGTTTACTGTTTGCATAAATTATAGTATAAATCATAATAATATGGCATACCATGACATACCTATAACTCTAATTTTGTTGTTTGGATATTAAAATATTCAACTTATAATATGTTAATATTATAGGTTAGGTTAGGTACGTATGCTATGAATTTAGGAGATATAATAATACGTAGGTACATAGTATGTTTAATGTGGACTTTGGCGTATATTTAAAATAATGGATAATAATAGTCTAATAATAATGTCGTCAAACTATGAATATTATATTTAGATTTGTTAAGACGAGATGAACTTGAAAGTAAGTCCATGCCGTGTTTCTACGGTATATCGTCATCGTGTTACACATTGACGTATTGCACTATGATTTTAACCGAATACAATTATTTCAGATTGTTATGTTTGTGTATCTGTTTGTATACGCTGTATAAACTATCGATCATAGTATTCGATAACATAATATATCGGTAGGTCACTATTATAAAGTATATTGTTATGCCCTTGTTCTCTTCTTTAATGTATTGCCCGTGTTGCGGCTTGTTTTATTAGTACGTTTTGTATAACAGGCAACAGCACTCATCTTCGTCGTCGAGAAAATTTTTCCATTGCGCATAATATGTTTGTATCATGAGGTGTGACATATTATGTGACGCAGGTGCCACTGGCTTCGGCTGGCATTACGCGCAACTACTCGCGAAGTTTTTCTCCAATGAGGGGGGGAAAAGCTTTTATGATATTCGATTGTGTATGTTGTGACCAATTTTCTAAAAGCATCTTTAAACTAAGTTTGACGGCTCGCAACGCGTTCACAACATCGGAATAATATGATTAAACTCGTGACAAGTGTGAAATTATTTTTACATTAGGTTGTTCTCGACATTTTATAACATGTATCTTTAAAATCTGTAAACACGCGATAATGTTAATAATATTAATCAATAAACTGTATACGATTTGGCTATATTTCTGTTTTTAAACGTTAGTGTTTGGTCCAAAATTATTTATTTAATGACCGGCGAGTACCTAAATTATTTCACTCAAAATAAATGAAATATCGAAATAATAAAATATAAATAATCAAGTCTGGTAATCAAACTGGAAAAAATGTTTGTATTCTAGATAATTTTCAAAATTATTCGACTGAAAAACTGTTTTTTGTATTGGGTAGTCTTCAATATTTTAAAACCTGATAAAAATATTGAAAGTATATAGTTAGTACCTACCTATAAAGTTAGTACTTTTCACCATTCTCATTGAATTTACTCTTTTATGAAGTTAATTATACATTTTCAACATTATATAGCATATTTATTAGATCATAAACGTAATTAACTTAAGGTAAGCAAAATTGTTTAAATGATATATAATATGATTTCCATTTACCGACAAGGAAATCGTTATCTTTCAACATGCTCGAGTGAACAATTTTGATATTAACATGGATATCTATATTGGTATCAATTTCTCTCACCCGCGTGGAATTTAGTCACACACATATATATATATATAAATGTCCCTGTTTTGTGTAGTGGTCGTGGTCACTATTAATTCATAGGTAAATGGGTAGGTAGGGACTGAAAGCATTCAACCGGCAGCTCTAGTATCTACTGAAATGACGAGCCTCTGGAAGTTCTACAAAACAATTCGTTTCTTATACACTATGCAGCTGTTCAAATAATAATAATATTAACATTGATAATAATAAAAAAAATTAGGTAGGTATACACAACTATTATTTACTATCATAAAAATAGTCTACACGATATTGTGAAAGTTGAAACTTGAAATACTTACAACAGTTCGTAAAAAATCATAATACTTACGTAGAACAACTAAAAAGAAATGAAATTTGATTTTAAAACAATTAGTCTCAAATCGGTTTGTGTATTGACTTTTTTTTTTACATTTTTGCGATAGTTGAGTTTAGATCTTGTCAATAACCAACATCGACGCTTTACGCGTTTCGAAGCAACACCAAGTTTTACGTTATTATATTTTTATAGTAGTTAGAGGGTTATGATAGTACATTTTCAAGTATAAATCTTTGAGTAATAATTTTTGTTGTGTATTAGTCTTTTGCAAAATATAATGAAAATTGTAAGGACTACCTAAATTGTTCAAGCTGTTCCAAGTATGAGGTTGGAGATACGTGAAAAGGAGCTTTAGTAATTTGCCTTTATGTCTTTGACTGAAAAGTCTGTATTTCATTCTGAGCCCTACACTTGTAAGGCATAAGTCCAGATTGGTTTTAGCAGGAGTCTATGGATAATCAATTTGTTACTGCGTACTTTGTACTAGCTAAGTACGTATCTGCATTTTAAAATATACGGAAAATGTCCACGGAATAGGTACTGCCAAAATCAAAGTAATGTAACTTCTTGATAAGTAGCGATTTTATTGTAATCAATTATAATGGTATACGTCTTAATATTTTACACAAAGATTCTGTAAAATAGACATTATTGATCTTTAAAATGCATACACCTAATCAAAAAAGTAAGCTAAATTTTATACTAACTGTGCGAACAGAATACAATAGAAATTAATAACTTTATAGCAGACAGGGAAAAATTATGAAATAAAATACTATAATATCGTAATGTAATTTACAGCATGTTTTTTTGTCTCCACTTAAAAATTAACTCGATTTAAATTTATTGAAGATAATAATATTATTAAATTATCTGTATAGAGTTTAGCTATTTGTACAGTATTATAATATCATTGTCAAAAATTATTGTTGTTTGAACGACATCTAGTTGTATTGTATGCAAGAGGTTAACCTATAAGTACAATTTTATCTTATTAATTATTCTCTTCTGGACGAAGAATTACATTAAACCAATTTTAAATTGTAAAAAATAAAATTTCTTATTTTGTTTTTAAGGGTGCTTAGAAAATAATTATGGTCGGTTTTTAACAATATTTTTTTATTATAATATAATAAAATAATTAATAAATGTATTATTATTATTCGGTTAGTAGGTATTTAAGTATTGAAATGTTTATTCTCCGATAAAATTATGTACATTTGTGAAAGAATTTTAAGCGATGCAAATAGGTACAAATTGTTTTTTTTTTAAATAATATATTGTTGCGTCTTAAGAAGAATTAAAATAACCACCTACTCCGAATACGAATTTTGTATAAATTATTACTTTTAATGCGTCAAAATAAAATAAAAATTATGTAAAACCATATTAATCCAAATGGATTTTATTCGAACCCGTTCGTTTTAGGTAAAATATTGTCATAGTCTTTGTCTGTATTAAAACGTGCATTTACATAATTATTTTAATGGAAGTATTCGAAGTATGTCTTACGCGATGCTTATAAATTATATAATACTTACATTTCATAATATAAGAACTTACTCTAAATGTGATTCTTTTAACAACATTTCAACCATCTCTTACGCACACATGCCTATTACAAAATATAGTCTAATGGGATTTTTAGTTTAATGTTAAGTCAATATTGTTCAGAAGTTTATCGGTGTTTCGGTGTATTTATTGATTCATCTTCATACTAATGACTACATGTTTTTGTTGGAAACTTGGTTGCACGATAACATTTCGAACAGCAAAACAACATGTATAGTAATCTGTTCTAATGTATATATTATCATGAGTGTAATGGTTAGGATGAAAATTACTTAAACCAGACTTCACTTTACGGAGAATATTAAAGATGATGTATGATGTGTATATTTTAGATTCTGAGTATATAGAAACAGATAAGTACACATGTATTTCAAGTTCTCCATGAATTTAGAACCTAGATCCATATTTTGGTAGATTAATGTTGAACCCATTTTTTGATATTAAAATTGTTAACATAAAACTAAGCAAGTACCGCTATATTGATTTTATACATTTTTAAACATAATTAAATCATAATAAATTGTATTATAAATATTATATAACGTGATATTTTACATAATAGTATACTACAGTAGCACAATTTTTATTATAAATATTTTTTATTACACAATCTGTTCAATAAATTTAGAACAATAATTGAAAGAATAAGAAAAAAGACGTGATTCACAGAATGATAAAAATCTCTCAGTGAAGGAACTTCGATACAGTATAGTACAATTGTAAATTTTAATTATCTCATATAATTTTGTTAAGACTATCACGATAGAAATTAATACATTTTAGGTTTAAGATTATAAACGATACAATTACACTAGGAATAGATATACCTATAGGTATTAAAAATTAAATAACTTTAATTTAAATTAATTTGGAGTTCTAAATAATTACACAAATGTTTGTAAAAATTAAATTAAAATTAAGCTAATTGAATGACAAAATTGAAAAATTTACTATGTTATCTATTTAATACACTTTTTTGGTTTTTAATTTACCAACGATGATTTTCATACTTATATTAACATGATGGACT
This sequence comes from Neotoxoptera formosana, assembly GCA_022818045.1. NCBI lineage: Eukaryota > Metazoa > Arthropoda > Insecta > Hemiptera > Aphididae > Neotoxoptera > Neotoxoptera formosana. The sequence continues at coordinate 48,170,164 of CM040631.1, forward strand.
GACGAATAATATCAATAAAATATTTTAAGACTATGATGTGATAATATTTTCTCATCCAATAATTTAAATATTAATTTATGGAAATATACGAACAACGATGTATTGAGAACTCGAAATAAAGAATTTAGTTTTAGTTTTATGACTGGGTTTTCATAATCAAGTCATTTTTAACATTATGTTAAATAATACTATGCATTAGGTTATACCTAATTTTATATACTATATAAATTAAATTAGCTTTGCCTATATACTACATATAAATTAAATTAGTTTTATACACGATTATATTTTAGATTTCATGGTACCTATATGATACTGTATAGGTTGCACTAATTGGTCTATTCATTATTTCAACAATAATTAATGTATTAAAAAATTAAATAACTACAATTTTGACATATTTTTTTCATTCATACATATAAATAGTATTGGTGTAATTTTCAAGGGCATTGGTGTTTTTTCTCACGCGTTATACCCAGGTTCCCCCCGACGTCTGACCATCAATCTCGTTTATTCGTTAATTTGTTTTTGGTGAACACGACTGTAGTAGTACTTTGATATATAATATTACGTGTACACAGCGTAATATGTTACACCTTTTCACATTACGCCGAATGATATCCGAGAAATTCCGGTATAGCCTCTTCTAAGCGATGATGGATGCAATATATACCTACACTATATATAACGCGAAAAAACGTGACTAGTGAAACGTCGGTCCGAATTATAAGAAAATATTTATGTAACGAACATAAATTTAATTTTACTACTTTTGTACTTGTTTATTGTATAAGACTACTATGTGCAGTGGTTTATGTAAAGAAAAATTAATGAACTTCAATTCAACGTAAAAACGAGGTCCAAGGCCAACGATGGCGTACAATATTATTATGTAGGTACATAATGTAAATAAAGAAATCTGCAATGGAACTCTGTGGCTTTATATTATTTTTTCATAAATTACTTATTCACTTCCATATTCAAATAAACATAAATTTCGACCCACTAAGTTATACTGAACACAATTTTTAGTATATATTATTTATTGTAATTTCACACGGTATATTATCTACGGACCAAAAAAAAAAAACCAATAATATTATATTATATTATGTAGTAAGTGTTACGTCAGATAAAGTGCACTAATATATTATATATATGTATATTATGCATATTGTCAATATATAAACAATAAATTAATGTTAATCGATACCTATATGTGTTATTTTTCAAACATTATTTAAGTAGCGCCGTATAGACTCATACTTTTGCTAGCCGTATGTATAGATTTTTAATCTACTTAATATGATGGAGAATTTATAGTTGGAAAAGATTCTTTTTAAATGAATAAATCTGGACTTGTGTATTATTTTAGATTCCCGTGTCAGTGTACACAAAATATAGAGTTAAATATTTACGGTTTATCTTTATAATTATTAATTAATTTAATTTTAAATACTTTATTAATTTTAGACTTTAGAGTTGAGATCAGTCGAAGCTAATTTATATTTTGATGATGATAAAAACAAATAAAATATTGAATACATTTATTGCAATTTTATATGTTCAGCTTCGCTATACTACTTAGTTTTTAGACTAATCACTACAGAGCAATTAGTTATTTTAATAAAAAAAATATTTGCTTTCATACGATTTACTAGACAAGGTGAAATAGATAAATACGAGCACACATATAGTATTGCTTATAGGGTCTTCGTTATCGTTAGCATTAAGTTATTTCCAACTGGATGTAACTACAAAGAGGTCCCATACATAACTTTATTTAATATGATACTCAAAAGGTTTAAACATATGTTGTTTGTGTTATTATGGTTACTGCAAAACCATGTGCAAACAAACGGAAAATTCATTTTGTGGTAACCCAACAAAAGTTTACATCAAATACGTATATTGTTGACCGTTGAGATGTGTACGATTTCTATTCATCTTTGTTATTTACCTTATCCGCAATTCAAATAGATCAGTAATAATAATTTTAAACGAATAAAAAATAATATAATATGTTATATTGTTATTAAAAATAAAATAAATATATAAATGGATGGTTTTTGTACCTATTATGGAATATTTTATTAGTTATAACTTATAACATTACTATTTCAGTTTTATTACAATATTATATTATGTTCAAAGTAAAAATATAGTAAAGCGTAATATATTGTTATATATACCTATTGACTGAGTAATAATGGACACTTCTAGCTTATATTTAAAAGCATATTTTGCTAAGAGTGTCCCTATTAAATAGTCTGACAGTGATTTATCCAATATTAATGGAAAAATTAAAAATATCAAAACTCTTAAATAGGTCTAATATTTAAAATTATGAAACGAGAAAAAAGTGTAATTTAAAATATGAATAATAATAATATTTACTTTTAGTCAACTTAACTGTATGATTATAAAAGTTACGAACTATACGAATATTGCGATTGAAATGAATCGCTGAAATCCGTCAAGAATATTTTGTTATCCTATAGTTTTCTCATTTCTTTTCGGTGCAATATTCTGATAACTAAATTCTTTTGTAAAATAATAAGTACCATACTTACGCTGCAGTACCTACAACGATCTCAATAGGCAACAACATAATTCCTGCTGCATTAATACTTTTTACCGTTACATAGCTGTTGAACCGTTGTTCGATTTCAATCAACGCCCGATAACACTATAATAATGTAATAATGTACAGCCGAATGCTCGAGCACAATGGTGAACAATGCGTTGCCGATATAATATTCTCCACCACTAAATAGACGGTAAATCACCGATGGATCGACGCGCAGAGTTGGGCCGACGACTCACTGCTGTTGTGCGAATCGCCAGAATAATATGTTTTACCGCGGTGGACGTGCTTGTTTGATACGCGTAAACTTACCTGGCGAAGTGAGAGAAGTGTGTTGATATCCACCGGCGGCGGCGGCGTAGGATACGTGTTGCGTATAAAAACGGGCATTTGTCACGTATCACGCGATAACGTACCGGGTCCGAGAGGCTAATAAATAAACACTTCACGGCCGTGGGAAATCTCGATGGACCACGTACTACGTGATTTCCTTCATTTTACACACATAATATTATAGGTATACGCATCACTATATACCGTGTACACGGACCGCAAAATAAACTTCAATCTTCGATAACACAAGTGGGGGTATTAGTGACGGCGTGCAAAAGAAAACACTAATTTTTCCATTTCTGTTGATGATCACAGCTGTTCTTGTTGTCGTCGGGGGGAGGGGGGAGGGGCGGTATACTTATGACCGTTGTTTGTTCTTAGCTGCAGTAGTGTTGTAAGATTTGAAATAATGATAATCGCGAATAGAGGGAGTACGCGAAATACATTTTTTTGTAAATCGCGGTGGTCTTTATTTTAAAGACGGAATATTTTTCGACATGAATATTATAATAGGTATTATGAAAGGCAACATAAATTCGAAATTATTGCTTTTATTTCCGTATTGAATTGATTTTGCAGTACGAATTAGATTGGATTATTATAATACAATATTAATACACACTGTTTGGTTTTGCCGAAAAAAACACATATGATGTATTATATTATATTATAATATTATGCACAATTAATAAACTTTAACGTTGCTGTCTTTTGTACATTCATATTTTTCGACGATTCATTTATATGTATAAGTTACTTTACACAATAACTACAACTACAGTTCTAAACCTCTACACCGTTTATTTTTATTTCGGAAAACATAACTATATTTTTGAATCCAACAACCGTCGTATGTTCCTTTTTTTAAATCTCTTAGATATGCGTGGCTATACGGTTTGTGAACGAAAAATTACTGTTTATTTTTGACAATATTATGATTGTGGAATGTAGTTTGTTGTTACCGGCGTATTATGTCTTAAACGAGATACCGCACTTGTGATTTATAATTTTTACACCAAGGTAGTAGTTTATTAAACAATTTGATCAAACCAATACTGGATAATTAATTTCACATGCTTATAACTAATATGCATACTAATAATATTATAAAAATCACATTAGTTCTCGTGACATTAATTATATTAATTATTAATGCATTCGTTAAAAATAAATAAAACAACAGTAAGTATCTTACCTACAATGTACATATATTATAATAATTAATAAAATATAATATTCCGATGTAATAAATTAAATTAATAGTTAAGTTAAAATAATGATTTTGTACTCAGAGTTTAAATGCCTTATTTTGCATAAGGTATATTAAACGATGGATTTAAATTACTATGAAATGTTCTATGTGGTGTGAAAAAATCAGGGTTGGCGAGAACGATAATAAATTAACAATATTATTGTTGTAGCATATGAATCGTAATGAAGCGCCTGGTAATAATAACGTTCTGTTTACACACATGCTCGTGCGTATTCGACTTAAACCAGTCGGCTACACCGGTCGCCTTCTAAATAAAATACGACCTACCGTGAAGTAATCCTCAGTATGATAATATTACGTATTAACGTATTATATACCTATTAGCCTATTTAAATGTTGATATTTTTTTCCCATAATATATTATTATAAATGTTGACGGTGTATTATTATAATTATAATCCGTGTGTATACAAATATTTTATTAAAAAAAAAAATTTTTTATACAGCAAACACGGGTTTTTGTATATTATTATTATTATTATTATTCGTCGGTTTTAGATGGTGAGTGTGATAAAAAAAAAGGAGTGTCAACCCGTGTAATAGTGTTTTGCCCGGCCACCGGCGATATTTATGATCGGGAACTATGGCGATTAACATCAACCCTCGTGTTAGTGTCAACGTCTTTGACATTATTGTCCTACTTCAGTACACTTTTTATGGTTATTTAATTTCCTTATAAACGTCCGATTTCTCGTCGTTGAGGTACCTATATAATAATAATCTCCGATCCGTTTATTTTTTCACCTCGCTTTTTCTCGCGTCATTAATGTCCGAATGGGATACGGTGCTGACAATTTATCTGGCGGTAACGTATATTAAGACAGATTTACACAGATCGAAATAATTTTATGTGCGTGCTGTAAAACTGTAAAAGGGCCAATGACAGGACGGGATTGGTTTTTTAAATATTCGACGTATGGACTTTTAAATGACATTAAAGTTATTAAACTCATTTTGTTTAGAGTCAAATTAGTGTTTATTACTATTTATTTTTTAAATTCTTTACGTCTGTCGTTTGACGGATTTTAAAGTGACGCGATCATCGTATATTCTAAACTCCAACAGATATTAATTAATCACGTCACTGAGTACCGACATGTTTTACTTTTGTTACATAACAAACTGTTTATAATTATCTTACAGTTTTATTTTATCGCGGAATTCTTCAATACTCGAGCAGCTTATAACCTATATAATATTAGATATACTATTCAAGAGTTTCTCGAAGATATTGATATTTAATATTTTTAAATGACAAAACTTTGAACTCTGCAACACTTTAAGTTACCTATCTATATAGGTATGCACTCAAACTCCGAGATGATTGTAAAATTAAAATATTATTAATAGCTATGGAAATGTACAGAAGGTAGGTACCTGCAAAATAAACAAACCAGAATGATGTCAACCAAATATTACGATGATGGTAAGTACATTCATTCTGTAAAACTATTCGGTGAACGTTTTCGAAATTACGGACGTGCATTGACTTTATGACAACAGAAACTCTTGAACTTTCGAAGCCCACGAACGTGTCAAAGTGGGAGTCCTGGCATATATGCCGTTGGGAATTTCTCTGCAAATCTTCAAGCAATGTGCTTAGGATCCATTAGAATGCAGATTTGAAGAGGTTAGAGTGTACCCATGTAGCGAAGGAATAATACGCCGGTATAAAACTATTTACTTAAGGGTGTGACAATTTTATAAGAAATAAAAATCAAAAGTTTTTCTTCATTTCCTATACTATGTATAGCATTTTTCTTTAATATCGTACTTAAAAAATATATATATATTAAATTTACTTTTTGATTGATGAAAATTATACTTAATAATACTATGATATTATTTTATGTCTATTTAATCGAAAATATGAGTGTAATGACACAGATAATATAATGGTATAAATGTATGGTACGGTACATTTTACTAAACAAACAGTATTGTTGACGAATCATTTGAATAAATTTCACTTAAGTCAACAAGTAGACCACAATACCGACCGAACACATCGACTTCAAAATATATTTTTACCCAATCCGATTAAATTAGATTTAAATAGTCATCCAAAAGTATTATAAAGCAATTAGCAACGGATGAGAAAACTTTACTGCATAGTGAAATAATAAATACTTTAGACTTACCTTTGATATATAAATTTAAAACATTATTAAAAAACTCAGGAATATTGTGATCTTTATTATTTTTTTTTACAATCGATAGGTAGTACGTTAACTTAAATTTTGGAGAAGTTAACTATCTTTGGAATAATGAATTATTTCTTAAAATCAGAGTTTATAAAATTGCATTTTTCACTTTTAGGAAAACAAAAATCTAAATTTTCAATTTAAAGTTAATTTCATTGTGTTCCCATTATGGTTTCAATACTTAACAGAAAACCTCGTTATACATAAATATTGCAACACCAAGCTATAATAGTACTTTGCGTTTTAATAAAATCGTTGGAAAAATATGGAAAAGTTGAGTTTAAGTACATTTTAATTAGGTACTTAAATCATTAAACTGAACGTGTTCATTGTTCACAAACACATACGTAGGTATATCACATAGATACCTGAACATTAACAAAATTGCAAAAATCTTCCAACAATAGAAAAATAAAATATTGTAGTCTAATAGGGTTGTTATTGTACTGTATATATTATATAATATGTTTTTATATTATCATAAAACAATAATATAATGCAGGTAATGGTACGAAATAAAAAAATAAAAAAAACGTTGATCCATAAAAAATGCTACGTAATCCAAACCCATTTTTTGTGAATATCACATCCCACGTCGTTAAGCTCAGGTGTGTAAATATATATGAATACAATAAAATACATAATAATATATATATATATATATATATACATAACGACGTCCATCGTAATCATATTATTCAGTATAGAAAATAACTACGTTCGATTCATTAAAAATACAACCAGCACAATATCAGAGTAAAGGTCGTATAATGTCGATAATGCGATTTATATGACGAAAAAAGACTTCACACCGCATACAAACTATACAGCACAAGATTCACTATTTATATACGTCACTAATCAAAAAAAGTAATTTTCGATAAGACTTCAGGAATGATTGATACCGAATGTGTATTTTTATGTGGAATATGCAACACTTAAAAGTGTAATATTTAAAAATGTCAAATCATTCTCCTGAAAAATCACGTATTTTGAGTATTATGTCACTATTATTAATCATTAACGATATGATGTGCCTATACATTATATTATTATTATATTATATATAGTGTACACACAATTTTAATTCGTATTTCATTTTACTGATGTAATTTTTCTTTTTTTCAGGTAAGTGTCGACGAAATAATAATACGACTTAACGTTGGTTTCGGTCTACCAAATCGTGGTACGTACTTATTTTATTATTAAGTAATATTGTACTTTCTTAGGTACCTAATCTCCGTCGTCGTATATAATATTTAGGTAGGTACCTATCATGAGGCTACGGTACAAATAATATTTTTAGGGAGTGACGACTGTTCGTGCACATTTTGGAATTGTCACCAGTAATTTAATAGACGGTTTTCGCCCATAAAAATAATATACGACTTGTAAATATATATAAATATAGCTGTAAAAACCTCACTTCGCCAAGGGTAAAGTTTTGCCATTTTTTCCAATTTTTCCAATTTTATTTTACTGGACAGATGGCGCTGCTGGTGTAATTTTGTTTATCGCTCAATATCCCGTAGACAGGAATTTAGTCCATAAAATGATGTCTATAACCTGCTTCGTTGTATGCTCTATAAATTGAAAAAAAAACCCGTTCGATTTTGTTCTGTAGTTTCCTAGATTATCTCTGACATACAAAAGTTATTTTGTTTTATATTTATTAAGATGTTATATTAAAAATGCATACATTAATAATTGTAATTACAAACGAAATCGAATCGTTAATTTGATAATAATAATATTACGTATTAAAAATAGTTACAAGAAAGTTTTAAAGTATAAATTATAGAATATAGGATATTTTGTCAGTGATTAGTTCAAGTTCATTAATTAATGTTGTTTTATGTGCCTATCTATAGGTATATAGTGGTAAAAATAATAATTGACACAAAATTATAATGGCTGGATTGTAATTAATTGTGAAAAAAAGGTGCATGATAAAATAATATAGTCATTAATAATAATTTAAATGAAAAATATTACTATACGGTTGGAATTAAAAAAACAATAGTTGTTATTAGATATCTACTCTCGATGGTCGATTTAATTAATGTTGTACTCCGAGCGTTTTTGATATATTCAATCATCATAATATGACAATAATATCATTTATTTTACGAGTCTTACCAGAATAAAATCACATAAATCGTTGGAGCTAATTTTTTTTTCATCACTCTATTTTTTACGCTCAAACGGTCTTGACGAAATCGCTCGGCCGGTTAATAACATCGAAAAACGCGCTCAAACGGTTGCGGCGGGTTAGGTTCTGCCTTATATTTTGTATGATACGTAATACAATAATATTATATTATTATGAAACCGCCTCGCCGCCGCCGCCGGTTTACGACTGCCGCCGCGGCTATAATTATTATTAGGTATTATTATTATTATTATTATTGTACCGTGCGCGACCGTGTAATGATCCTATGCTGCTGCTGCTGTAAAGTGGCGACGGTGCAGGACAATCGGACAATCGGCGCGCGTGGTCCCGTGTAATCGCACAATAATAGTCTAATGCCTTTTCGTGTGTATTATTCCGTTCGGTGTCGCCGTTCGACATAGGTACAACATTAATAATATCACGTACATAACGTATATAATAACGATAATAATATAATAAAGTAACATTAGTAACTTTATACGGTGCACGGAATGTAACCGGGCGCCCAACAAAAACATCGAGCCGGGTCGGTCCGAATACGGAGCCGCGTTTTCGAGAAAAATAAGACCAACACGCACAAGTTGGCTATGATCGTCGTCGTTATTATTATTATTATTATTATTATTATCATCATTATCATTATTGTTGTTACGATGATTATTATTACGACGTGATTGATGGCCAATGTAAAATCCGTTGTGGGACTCTGACTACGCATATTATAATATTATATTTATTTTGATTATTTATATAACTCGGTATGTCTATACCTAGGTATAATATTATGTTTTAACTTATAATACTGTACTATATAGTGTGATTCGTTGACTCGAACATTTTCAACATTTGCATTTAATTTTGTGGTAATGTTTACGTAACAACTATTAAATCAGTAGTTTTTTTTTTGTTTTTTGTAAACGATAAGCTTTTACGTTTAATTGATTAAGTTAATCAAACAGGTTTTCTCCAAAATGTTTTGGTGCCATACCGGCATACAACGATGGTATTTAAACTTTAAATAATTTAATGCATAGATAGTATCTATACACGTAGGTCTGTCATATAATTATGGCAACGTTTTCGTAAACATATTTTTTACTTTTGAGTTCAGATTATGAAATCAACAATATGACAATATTGCAGGTCGCCGTTTAAAATCAAAAGTCGATTGTGATTTCACCGACTACTGCAAGTACGGTCGTGAAGGAGAAAAAAGAGGAAAATATTAAAATAATCTTAGAATATTGTTAGAATATATTTAATATTGTTAGAGTATTGCTCGAACTTGCAATTTTTTCGAACGAAATAATACGATTGTTCGCTGTTACAGACGTAATCACTCTGTATGTTCTACACCTATATTTTATGGGAACGTGCGGATGCCCTTCACGTATTATACATTTATAATATATAAGCTATTATTGTAGGTATAAGTAAATACCGCAGTCCTACGTGTATTATATTATGCGCTCAAAAGGTTACACGCCGACGGATTGATGCGTCGGACCGTGTTTATGATGATGAACAGATTCCCGGCTACTATTCGATTTCCTTTAGTGATTATCGACGTCGTTTAAATTATGTTTATTATTATTATTATTATTATTATTATTACGACATAGTATAATTGGTATTATACAGCTATTATAGAGGTATGCGCGCAACAGTGAAATGTGTGAACCCCCTTGCAAGTTGTAATCAAGAGTGTTATTATACAAAATATGACTGCGGCTCGAGAATGAATAATAAGACGTATACCCCAGCTACATTTTATTTTATTTTTTCTTCACATAACGACACGTCCTAAAGCACCCGGAAAGACGCGTGAAACGATTTATTGTTTGTGATCTCTACTGCCTGCAGTATATTATTGCAGTATTATCCCAGTTTTATAATAATATTAATATAATAGCGGAGCTCTGATATGATATGTGTACAAATATTATAAACAATTACTTGGCAGACATTTACGGAAAGCATAAAATTACTTAAATATTTATCAATACTTTTAATTAATGTACTTACTACATAGACCCGAATACCTGATACACCTATATGCAATTTAACGACCAAGCTAAAATATTATTGTTTCATTATAATACCAATAACTATTTAATGTTTGAAAAAAAAATGTAATTTAAAGAGAATTGTATTTCGGGAGAGGGGCTGCACCCTCACACCTCCCTCAAAGATGCCACACGACGAATGCTATTGGTTATTGAATATTAAAAAGTAATATCGCTCGGCTCTTCGTTTTTACATACAGAGTGTATATTATTGTGTATACAATATGCAGTGTTCGTCAATGATTATTTTTCATAGATTTCGTCGTTTTTTTTAATAATCGGGTCCAAGGAACTTACTTGATGCTTATTGAGCAGTCCAAAAATATATATTTTTTTTAATATACATCAGCTGTATAATATATATACGTAACTCGACTTAAGTATCTGAGTAAACAAAGATAGAAGGAGACTCATATAACGTAATAAAACTTCGAATAATATAATGATGCTTGTCATTACCAAGTTAAAAATAATAAGTACGTAAATAACTTCATATTTGCTTTCAAACAACGCATTATTATTGAAGATAAATATTACGTGATTTATTATTGTAATAATATGTTGACAATACCTGTTTGAGAGTTTTAGAATGTTCACGATTTTAAATTAAATATAATATATCAACAATGTTTTGATTTTGAAACAATGGTGTAAACTTTACATATGATTTTTTTCCATTTTACATATATTAAATGTTTTCGTATTTGCTAATTAGATTATATTTCGTGTTTAATTTAGGTTAAACAATATCATTTTTGTATAATATGAGCTTAATCGATGTTATTTGAGTTTGGCTTGATGACTCGAGGGGAGAAGCCACTGACAACACTCGTGATAAAATTATATAAATAATTTTTTTGAATTTTGTTCTTCAACATTGCATAATATATTAAAGATTTAAAGCTCATTTCAAAATGTTTCCGTGCACATTTTCAGTATTATATTAATGCTTATCAAAAATAAAGAGTTAATATTTTCGTTATATGTTTATACAATTTTGTACGTTTAAAATAACTTTTAATCGTGTACAAAGTTGTTTGGCACAGAGAGTATATACGAAACATATCGTACAAACTAAATTTTACGTTAATACGAAATGTTTGAATAAATAAATTGTTAAACTAAATATTATCAAAGTAAGTGATGGTGTTTAATGTTTTGCCAAGCATTCAAAATAACGATGATCAGTCAAAGTAAAATTAAATCACCCGACCCACGCCCTTCATTTACACTGTAATAATACACACACACACACACGCACACACATACGCAGAATTATTGAGGAATTTATAATAGTACAAAGTAGACGCTTAGCGGGACATTTTATGAGATCAGTGACTTGACCTGGAAGCAATGGTGGTAAGAGTGGCAAGACCCAAGGCAATTATTTGAAATTGAAAAAATAGCGTAGGTCTTTTGCTTCTGTAGTTTAATGAGTATATAGACAATTTGTTGCTGTGTTCAAGTTTATAATAAATTTTTTCGATCATATCGAAACGTGTTAATTTTTTTTTTTTAAGTGTTTAATAATTATGTTTTCTAATATAATAAATTAAATGTAGATACAATAATAATAATTATTCTAATAATTAATAAAACGTTTCACTCAAGCGAACACCAGTACCTAGTACCTACACCATAAATATAAAATAATAATTAATACTTAGATTGATGTGCAGTCATGTTGAATATCAAAGATTTATAAGTCAAGTTTTTTTTTAACATGTATGATGTGTTTTACTATTATGAAATAAATTGGAAATTTTTTTTTCTTATAGAATGGAAGTAACGTATTTATTTGTGTAAATGATTGATGGATATTAGTAATTTCGTTGTATTATAGAATATTTATTCAATTTAAAAACTCTACTCACTAATAATTATTAACACGCTTGTGATACACACTATAATTTTTTTAAATATAATATAATATAATCAAAATGACAATTTAATCCATACTGCAGCTGGCACTTGTAACTGACATTCTCAAATCTTGAAAACTATTTCACGTTGATGGAACTGTTTTTGTATGCGCTGGCATTTGGTTCACAAAACAGCCCCTTTAATTTAAATTCGTTATACACCCAGGTGCGCGTGCTACATGTACTCGTAAGAGGGGAGCAAATCACTACCGCTGAGAGAACAGAATTCTGTCCCACGACATTTACCATTTACGCCCTTTTCACGTTCCGGGTAGAGATATAAAATGGCCTATAATATATATATTTGTCAACAATTTTGAACAATTCTCTTTCATAATAAATAGCTTTCCCTTTGTTTTGGTATGGTTTCGTCTTTCGTGATGAAAAATGATTCAAGTTTTTCATCGTCGGAAGTATAAATTTCAGTTTATTTTAAAACGTTAAGATTTCTTTTTCTAAATTGGTCGGTAAAAAAATAATCAAATCAAAAACAAGTTCGGACCACCCCGTGATAGTATAATAAAATACTCGTGAACTGCATGCGTTGCGTTTACTTAAAAAAAAAAAAATTAGTATAAATCATTGCAGTAGTCTGGTCGCGTGGTCACACGGTATTATATTTTGTGTGTATATATATACAGATAATTTTATATCCACAATTTAAATTATGCATTAATAATATTTTTTTTAATTTTCAAATATTTTGACAAAGTTTAAAACATTAATTCATAGGTTAATAAGTACTCTCGTATGACACAAGTATTCACTTATAAAATATATTGCAATATCACTAGGAGTATAGGACACCCAAGTTGCATTCGGTATTAAGAAAAAAAATAAAACGTGACCTAGCTTGTGATTGTTCTTACATCTTGATTAATAACACATGTGAATGTCGGCAATCATAAATATAAAGCATTGTGCTCATCGAGTTATATTAACGGTTAGATTTGATTCATACCATCTCTGCATGAGTTTTGTGTTGTATAATGTCTAAAATAATAAAAATCATTCCATTTGGAAAATTATAGTTTGAAATTAAAAAACATAAAATAATAATAATAATAATACTGACAAAAAAAAAAATTTAAAGAACAGGTACTAAATTACCTTAAACGTTAACTTTATTATATTTATAATTTTAAAAAACTTGGAGCATTATTTCTCTTTGTGTGCTAAAATATTATTACTTATGCCAGCTATACCGTAGGTTCTAAGTGAAAATCGAAAACTTTTAAAAAAGAAAATTAAAACTTTTTGATATCGTAAATAATTCATTATTAAACATTTAGCATGAAGAGATTTTATAACAGACTCAATGTGCAAGAAAAGTTTAAGCGTTCCGCTTGCAATTTTGTATATAATTATTTGTTGAGCTATACGTAAGAACTACGCGTTAAATCAAAAGTCTAAAAAAAATAATACAAAAAAAAATATTTTGAAACAATATAATAGTAAATAGTAAATAATAATCATAGGTTATAGTGTGATTAAACTATGTTTTAAATGTTTTAAAATAGTTTTTGATTTGTTATTTTTCATTATTATTGCATACTAATAATTATTTTAATTTGTCTTTAAAAAGTCTTAAAAACTAAGAAACCGCACATTAATAGTAAATTAATTTTATTGCCATATATAAAACGCATACGCTAGTTAAAGTATATAAAGATCTCAGAGTAGTAACATATTTTTATTAGCTTGAGAAGAAGGACTTATATAGTGTAGTGGTAGATATTAATTTAAGAATAAGAAAATTAATTAATGGCGTGTATATTCAAATGGCAAAGCACAGTTTGAAATGATTATTTTCTTAAGCGTCCCGTGGTGAACGATCGCCCATTTTAGTCCATTTCCTCCCTCTGGTAAAAAAAAAAGGAAAAAAACTGAGCTAAGGCGGGCTTAAGTTTGGTGTCTTATATTTTATTTTAATTAAACAAACTCACCATTGAAGATGTCGGGAGGATATTATTTATTTCCAAGTCATAACGAAATGTGAAAATTATGCCAATTTTTATTTCTTTTTGTCTCAAGTGTCCATTAATAACATTTTTCTCGATGGCTATGATATTCTTAGTTTGAATTTGAAAATGATCCCCCCCATCAAAAAAAAATATATTTTACCTATGAGGAATTATTTTAATAAGATATTGTATATATATATATATATATTCGCGTTACAAACGTTTCCTGTGCAAGACGCGTCCACCTGCACCGTTATTAAAGTGTCTAACCTTCCGGAACACGCTCACTACCTACAACCCCCGAAACAGGTGTTTCTCACAATCATTGCCTTATGCTTGATATATTTTCTCATGACAATTATAGTAAATAGGGTAACCTAACCTAACCTTTTATTAAAAACACTAAAACATTGTATCCAATATACCTACGTTTTATAGTTTGATGTTTGCGGTGGTTAGACATATTTATAAAATATTAAATGTAGAGTACAAAGTTAAAAAAGTCTTAAAAAAGTTTTTTAAAACTGCTGATTTTCAGTATTTACACAACCTGAAACTTGAACGGATTCTTCGTGATTGTTATTCCTTTGCAGCATAACGTTTAATATTATATAGATGATAAACCATAATCATCATAATCTAATTCATTTTTATTTTAATGTTTGTACTAAACACCAAATAATATTTTAACAAATTCACTAATTACCAATGAAACAAATTAAATAAAAATTATTCACATAGTGTGAAAGAATTTTTTAATAACAACGAAAAAAATTATAAAATATATATTATACTAACAGAAGTACCTGTTATAATATTATGTTGTCATTGTCAATATTTTAATGTGAATGTGCAAATCATTTGAAGTAAACTAATGTTGGCCGACTGCTTATAAAGTTGCGAAGATATAAATTTTAAGATAGCTAGTCATCTCCCGTAATTGTCTAAGTGACTTAGTCTGATTAATATAGTAGTAAAAACTCATTTAAAGGATGTATAAACGAAAAGAATTGTACGTACCTACCAGACGTCTAATTTTCTGACATAAAACATTCTTGACATTCGCTTATGATTATTGGTAGTTGATACCAACAACAGAAAAAACAATACACATTATTTGTTACTCGATTGAATTAATAATAATGAACCGATGTATAAATCTGATTATTTTAATGAATATAACGTAACGGTTAATTAATTTACTTGTAAACCGTATACTTACCTAAATTACATATATTATACAGTTTGTACAAATACCTCAACTGAAATCTAAACATTATATATAAAAGGTATACCTTGCAAACTAAATAGACATATAGTATTCAAATTATACTTGTTTCGTATTCCTCTGTAGGTTGCGTATATATATAATATGCGTGTTGGTTTCATAACGCATTATTTCTATCTTGTTAAATTGCTAAGAGTGTACAATGTACATACTGCAGCACACAAACAAAGTGATAAATTAAATGTATAATTGGAATATAATGAGTGTACAGTGAACACCGCAAAATACATGTGTATATTCATTTAATTTAATTTCTATAGAGTTGTGTTATATATGTATAAGTAAAATAATTTAATTAATTATTAATGATAATTATAAAAGCGAGAATTCTAGCCAATGATACAATAATGAGAGATAAGTTTTGAGCCAAGCTAGCTCTTGATAGAGAGTTGGTTATAATTTATGAAACTAACTCATTATAAATAAAAACAAAGTTTTATATAATATGTAGGATTTTAATTTTTTAAACATACCTATTCTCAAACTAAATAGAAGAACTATAATGGATTTGGATATTATTTTAATATTTTATTTTGTAATAATATATGTATTATACTATTAGAGTATTAAATAGTCTTAGATTCTAAGAATACTGTTCAAATGTAGCTTTTAAAACAATATTTTATTTTTCTGAATAGTAGGCAGTTTCATTCGCATCTGTAATCATAATATAATATGAGGAATAACAGTTTTACCTACTTTTGTATGATACGTTTAACAATAAAATATCTATTGTAACAATTGATGATCGCAACAAATCATAAATGCATATTATTATAAAGTATTCACGAATAAAAAATTATCTTAATATTTGTCCATGTCAACTTTATTACATTAGTCGACATTATATTTATTTTACAAAAAAATTTAAACTTTGTGCTACCTTAGTTTTAAATTTATTTTTAAATTTGATTTCCTCTGTTACTATGACAAAAAAAAACTCATCTCGTATAATGTATACCGTTTATATCAAGTTTGAGGACAAGTGACAAGTAAGAACTTTCAAATAAGAAATATATATATACATTTATTTATTAAAGTATATAATAAAGTTAAAAGAAATTGTTTCATTTTAAGGTACATCAGTTAGTGTTATTAATATATATATATTTTTCATGAATTTTTAAGATATAAAATGTTTTTAATGCAAATATTTCTGAGTCAAAAACACAGATATGCAAATTATTATTATTTTAAAGCTCAGTGCCGCAGTCTATACTATTGTTTAGGTAAACTGTACAATATACATAGCATAATATTATTTGTTATTCGTAAATGTATAGAAATTCAATAAATATGATTTTATACATGTTTCTTGAATAATAAATGATTATGTCTGGAAAAATAAAAAATAAATAATAAATTATTAAAACAAATTAATAATTAGATTTTTCAAGTATAAATAAAATGAAGATGACTTATTTATATATGTTGGTATACATAAAATATCTTCGTGTTTTGAATAAAAAAAAATACTTATAATAATAATAATTTAAAACACCGTTCAAAACGTGTTCACGTATTATATACGGATCAATATGCGAGGTACATAAATCATATTCCTACTGCAGACTGGCACTTGCATTTATAATGAGACGTTTTCAGATTACTATAGCTATGTTGCTATATAGTATACACATTATAAATGTTTTCGTTTAAATTTACACAATTATTCAAAACAATGAGTAGTTATACAAAACTAGTAAATAATATCGATATTTATTTTATATAAGCTTTTGCGTTTATGCCATCAATGAAATCTCTTATTGTATCTTCACTAACTAATTGGGGTAATATTATTACAATAATAGTTTTAAAAAATTTAACAGCAGCTCACTAGTTTGTTGAAAATAAATTTTAAAAAAGATTTGTGTCAGGTGGCACTGCTGGGAGTCTGTTGGAATTCCTGCTAACCGTTATAAAATTAATTGTTGATCTGACTTATTATACTTTTGTGTGGATTGTAAATACATTTTCTTTGATAAAAAATAAAAAACGAAAATAAAGATAATTTATTTTGTTTAAATGTATAAAACAATGTATAATTTATTATAGTTTTGCACTATAGAAGGTTATATAAATACCTACGATGCTTATTTAAATATTATTTTCCGAAGAGTAGAAGAAAATAATATCTATTTAGAAATCGTCAAATATGAAAAAATATTTCACTGAAACATCGCGGGTCAAGGTCCTTGCATTGAACGATTAATAATATAATATCGTTATTTATATATTATTTTGGTCGTCGGTCGGGCCGCAAACCATCGTACTCAAATAAATACACACCAAATTGATCGCATTATACAATCGATATTATAAAAAAAAACAGCGCTACGTGTGTAGTTGTGGCTCGCGTATATAGCTTTAGGTCCCGCCTTTGCCGTTCCGCAGGCCGAATTATTCAAATTCGCCGCTGAACAATATGATTTCGTTTCTACTAATGCCGCCGCGCGACGTTCGCACTGTAAAAACATTTGAAGTATATCCAGTTCGTTAAGCGCGTCGTCGTCCGTACACGTATATATATATTTATGTATATATATTTTTATGTATATATATATATATAGCCGTTGTTGCCTTTGTATCCAAATACTTTCGACGCTTTTTCAGGGACCCCATGGCGGGCTTAACAAAAAGAGTAGATTGCGAGCGCGTAAACCGAATACTATTTGTATTTTATTTTTGGAAGGTAAGGGGTGATTTTAAAGTTTACCGTGCTAACGGTATAACTACGCGTTTTATTTTTAAAACACGGTGGTCGGATTTTTTTTTGTTTTGTTTTGAAAACAATCAAC
This sequence comes from Neotoxoptera formosana, assembly GCA_022818045.1. NCBI lineage: Eukaryota > Metazoa > Arthropoda > Insecta > Hemiptera > Aphididae > Neotoxoptera > Neotoxoptera formosana. The sequence goes on from CM040631.1 coordinate 48,188,772, forward strand.
CGATAACCGAGTGCTGATGATCTCCCATAGCGAAATTCTGATCACGCTAAACATAAACCATCCCCAAACGTTTTGAGATGAAAATGGGAACCCCCCAGTTTAACACGTCTGCAGGGGTGAAACGATGCGGTTTATTAGTACAGATATAGTAGGAAATATACCGACAGTTGTGTTGGGCGCATTTAGAAGGCGAAATATCACAAATTGAAAAGATGATTAACCATACGCCTACTCAACCATGTATTGACTTCCACACGACAGTCGATTTTTGTCGACAGCTTTATATATTTAAGTGCTATACCGAAGTCGTTTTATATACCTAGGTATATCGGCGACAAATGGTAGTTATTTATTTTCAATTTTAGGCTAAAAAATATCTTCTATTATGTTGCCTTAGTACCGGTGTAAACATTATTCGAACAGAAAAATCGATTTTTTTTTTTTTCTATAACAATTCTCGTCAACCGTGATGGAAATGTTTTTTGTGTATGTGTGTTTTTTTATGATTAGATCATAATATTTACTGGAATGAAGTGGACTGCACCTGCAGTATCTAAAACATTTATTTTTAAAAACTATACAAGATTATCTGTTTGTATTTATTTTCTATGAAGATTGAAAAATCAATTTATAATACAACGACATGTTAAGATTTTATCAAATGTTGAAAATAATAATATATTAAAATATAAAACGCAACAACTTATCTAGATAATTTTATTGATAAAAAAAATAAAAAAAATCCAAAACGTTCGTTTAGTTATTTATTTTTTTTTATAATTTACTATTGGGTTTACCCCTGATTTCTCCGCTCATCATCCCCTCCTCAGGTTTTGTCATAGAAATGGTATATCAGTAATAAATAATCAGTATAATCATATAAAAATGAAAAATAAATATTTAAATATGTACTCACGAAGTCATAACTGTCATTTTTGTTCGTGTATTATTTATTTATACTTTTTGTTGCTTTTTTGTTATTTACTGATACAAAATGTCAATACTTTTTTTTAATCAAGGTAGAGAGATAGAATTAACTGTTTTAAGTTTTGTAAAAATTGGTAAATGAGTACCTATATTTTATATACATTTAAAGAAATTTCTTCTTTTTGAATTTAAAAACTTAAAACAATTCTATGATAATGAACTGTTTATAATATTATAATAATTTAATATTAAAATCTAAATAAATCATTTAACTATAATATGAAGTATCTACAGACAACTGAGGATAATGAAATAATAGTGGATATTTTTTAAAACTTTTTTCAAGATTTATGGCTATAGATTTATTAATTGTATTTATATGTTACTTATATATTCTTGTACTTATATATAAAAAAGTAGCGTATAACTAGATTTAACTTAAAAAAAAGAAAAGTTATAAAATATATAGTTAAAATTTCGTTGCAGCAAATACAAATTAACCTTTTAATTTTTTATTAGGTTTTTTCTTTCTGAAACTACGATGTGTACAGTTAATTGATTCACATAAAATATGCAGGTATGAAAGACAAGCTGGGTTAGGAAAATGTCAACAAAAATCTATCTTGTCGGGAACTCGAATTTCCCTGTTTTTTCTTCGTGCTTGTAAACTTCCATTGGAAATACCTCTAATTCGAATACCTACTTTTATCGGTTACGGTAAAATATATACCTACCCTTGCTCTAAAAATGCCAAACACAGAGAATCAACATTTTTTCCGTCACCCATTTTACTCTCCTCTTAACAGTTTCTGTGTTTGAAATATATATGTATTGAACATCTGGTTTTGAAATTGTTTTTTTCTATAAATTTAACACGGAGGTTAATATTTAGTCGGCAATACAGAAAGGTAATTAGGTAATCATAGACGAATGGATACGATATCATGTTAAATTATTAAACGGTCGCTTAATAAGTACTATAAAAAAAACAAAAGCAATTTTGTTTTCATCATTATTTATTATTATTATATATTATTGTTGATGTGTCAATGAAAATTGTGATTAACGAAATATATTCACTTTTTTCTCGTTTACCAGATATTAGTATATTACTATGCAGGTATACGGTATACCTACGACGAATAAAATACTACCGTTCCCGAATAATTTATGTTTGTATACCTACATCCAAAACGATTAGACGATATTATTATAGTTAGTAGAGATGTTTCATAAATTGGAATAATTTGTATTTCGTATCAAATGTAGACAATACTCATTGTTAATGCGGCAATATACTACCTACTATAATATATGCACTAAACTACTACCCACCGGTTGTGCACGACAGTTACACTGTACCTACTTGTCATATAAATTAATATGATGGTCGTCTAGTTGTAAACACTAGTTTTGAAAAATGACAATACAAACTGTTGAGCTGTTGATTTGATTTGCATATTATTATGAAACGGAAACCATATTTTGTTAAATACCTTAAAAACGAAAACATTAAAAAATAAATACTGTCAATTTGTCAAATAACTTTATTATATTTTGATAACACGCGAAACTAGTTGTACACGCATAATATTATGACTATCTATCTCATGACTTATTATGTATTATTATTTTATATTAACTATACATACATCGAAAACGTGTTATGTGTATTCAAAAATCAAAATAATTGTGTTCGAAATCCAACATGCGATGTCTGTATATTGTACACAATATATACTCGTATTATATCTCCATCGTCTGAACAAATACCGAGCACTAAAATGTTGTACTCACTTTTAAGTCTTAAGAATTGAATATCACGTTACGTCCTTAGTCTCTTATGATTTAATGTATCTACCTGAGTTGTGTAGATATTACATTGTATAGGTATGGTATACACATACCAATAGGTTATTACAACTTTTTTTTATATTTCCATAAATCGATTTCGATGTGTGATATTACTTCGGGGTCTTTTGTTTGATATTAAAAACGATTCCTCTTTTAAGGATCGTGTATATTTATCAATTTACATAATAGTGTACTGTTTTACTTTAAACCATTTTGTACACAAAGAATAATGATATACATTTCAGTTACAGCAATTTAAAATAATGAAGTGTATTATTATAACAGTACTACCTATACGCATAATAAAAAATAATATGTGTTATGAATACTACCTATATTATAGTCATATACTATATATTCTTGAAGCGATAAAAGGCTCGATAAATTTATTATTATATGATACGAACGTGGAATCGACAACTATATGGTTCATTTTAAACATTTGTTACCTTATAATATATACATTAAAATTAACTTGCACTGTTTTTACATTCAGATAAGATACACCAAAGGCAGATATTGAATACCTATTTTGGCTTATAGCTATTCAATTTGATATTTTTATTTCCTATTTAATAGGGTATTTTTTTTTTAAAATAATGTACACATTTGTTTATAATAAGACTCCTGGTTTATAGTTATATATATATGTATACTGTTAAACCCTTATACGAGGTTTGTATCGAAGTTCATTAGTAAACATGTGATCGCGCGTGGTGTGCATGTAAATATATACATCCTATCGGAATCCATTTAGTTAGAGTACTAAAAAATTGAAACTTTATGACATTTTCTTATGTATACATAAAAAACACGAAGCCGTGCAAATATTCGACAATATAATAATACTATTTTACTACTGTATAATAGTATAATAATTATATCTGCAACTCAAAATATGATATAATCAAACTTCCTGGACACTATTTGACTTAATTACTTATATTATATTATTATAATTATGATATAATATCGTATTCGTACGATGCTAACGTTATGGCGATTGGTCTATACCTCAGTACCACTGTAATACACGCAGGCACGAGCGTAATCACGCGTCCTCATCACGTCCACAACAATTTGCTAACCAGTTGTCTCGAGAAAAATAGTAATAATGACGGTCGTGAAATAAATATTCATCGCGTGTAGGAAGTTTTTTTCTATATACATTTATTTACACGATTGGACCAATTTATTATTGACGTGTGCCAAAGATAAAGCGTGTAAAATGCGTATAGTTAATTTTCATTTGTGCTCTTTACTAGCTTACCGGCTGATTTATAATGAGCACATTAAGTACTATAATATGTTTACGATATCTCGCTTTATTATTTCGCAGTAATGTCTATTGCGCCGATGCTGTTGTGGTGTTAATAGACGACCAGTTACTATAATTGTTGTTGTACGGCGTATAGGGTGTTTCGTTTCTATGATGAAAGTCACCATTTGAATAAACGCATATTCGTACCATACAAAATTGATTGGCTAAAGGGTGTAATCAATAACCGCTCATTGCAACTACCGAATTTTCCAGTCAACATTATTTATTCCACGTTTGTATCAAAACTAAATATGATATTATCAACAAACACTGGATTGTCTATGTGCATCCATCCTCCTCTTCTATTTTTTTTTATATCTTGATAGTTTTCTATTTTCTGTTAATTATTTATCTTAACTATGTATAAATATGTAATTGTATTATTGTAGCCATTGGACTACCAGCCCATACTTTTAATAATAAATAAATAAATAAAATTAGATCTAATTGAGAGGATGTTGACGGAGGAGTTCTTTTAGTTAGAATTAGTACACAAACTATTGATGACTAGTTATATTTTATCACTGTGTTGAACTATATTCATAGTTAGATAACTATAAACACTACATAAGTATTCCTACGTAATACAATATATCGTTATGCATAATGGATATGCCACACACTATATTTAGTATACACCGGTTGATACATTCAACCACTCTTTGTTTCTTAAGTAAGAGTAGTACCAAAAAAGTTGGTCCACTACTCCGCTCATGGCTCATATTATATACTTTAAAAACCTATAGGTAATAAATAAACTACTAGGTACTAATAAACTACATGTCAAAATTTGATTATATTTCGTTCAAAAGTTTACTAAGTTTAGGGAAAAACGAAACTTGTGTAATTGTGTAGAAAAAAAAATGGGTCAAATAGAAATTTAATAATTTGTAATACATTTATTTAACAATTAATATGAATGCATATATTTCCGTTCATGCTAATTCAGTAAATAATAAAAGATATCCACGACACATTTTTAAACTTTATTATTTGATTATGACTTAACTTTGTCCTTTGGAGAAACTGATAACCAAATTGATTAATTAAAATAATAAAAAATAACGTTTTCGGTTTACATCAATAGTAGTTAATAAATGTTTGTTCTAATGATGTATTTGTTGTAAAAACCCCCTATAAATTGGAGTAGTGATGTTTGTATTATAATGCTTTTTCTCAACTACTTTCGCATTCAAGTCCAAGTACGGTTAATTAGTATTTTAATGTTAATTTACTTGATTCGAGAAGAACATCACATAGGTAGTCTATAATACGTAGTTCTAGTGATAGAATAATTAAACTTAATAATGAATGAAGAAAAATGTGAAATCTAGAGAAAATCTTTAATTAACCGGCATGTTTAAGTGTAAAAAATTTATATCATTGAGTAATAAATAAATAATAGATAAGTATGTGTTGTTAACTCTCTCCGGAAAAAGCAATTTATACATTCCATAGTGTATTTCATGATTATACCTCTATATATTATGTAGTTTACTTGTGTATTATTATTAAAGACAAAAACCAATTATTCTGTTGGAAACGGCCATGAAATTTGTCTGTTTTATTTTTTTTTACTATTAGATACTATAAACCCATATAGGTATATTATTTCAATACTATAATAATATTATGTCAAAAAGTGTTCTATTATTGTTATTATATTTTTCAACAATTGGATCGTACTTATATTTCTAAAACGTTGAAAAAAAATTAAAATTATTTTTTTCTTCATTTTGTCTGTTTAATGTCTGTCTGCTGTCGTGCTTTTGTGATTACCTATAGGTACATAAAACGTTTTGAAAAGTTGAAAACACACTTTTTGCAACATCATTTATTTACTTTCAAATATTTATCAATATGTATACAACTATAAAGATTAACATCGTATTTTTAATTTCACTATGTCTGTCGAGACGTAATTTTATATTGTACCATTTAATACCTAATTGCACCTAATACATCACTTCTATTTTATATCATAACGATTTGTTTTCAATTTTTCATGATAATTGATGTGCATTATTGAGCATTTGCGAGTACCTATTTGATTCATAAGGTGAAGAATAATCCGCAAGCGTATAATCATGATACGTTCGGAGGGGATGAGAGAACGTAATAAAAACCATATAGTATAATATTGTATACTTGAATACCCGGTTTGAAAAATATGTCTTAACCCTCTGATTATTTTTATGGTTATGGATAGAGATACTTACAACAGACACAACGTATATGCGCTTAAGCTCTGCTCGAAATGGCGTGACGTTGCTGCGTGAGATATTTTTATCCGCTTGACCGTGACAAGCATAATATGCGTTTTTGAATAATATTTTCCCCGCTGCCTCGCGTAAAATTAGATAATATTTTACAAGAATAAAAGCCGTCTTGGAAGTAATTTCTAATGTTTATACACATAACCGCATGGATGTGTATCAAAATAGTACGGTTTATACCTATGTAATGTATCATTTGAAACCGTTTTCATGCACGATTTTCTGTTACTTTCGTCTTTGATATACATTATATCCAACAGTGCTTGAGGTTAAAGCAGGACAAAGATATTATACGCAAACATAAACTGTAAATTATATGGGTATCTCTGAACTGTCGAAGACATAATATCGAATTTTTAAGATAACTTTTCAAACAGAAACAATTTCAAGCATTTGCAGATTAAAATTACACGTTCAATGATTATTAATTTTCATAATAGCGTATAGCTTATAATATTTTATTGTATATAATAATATATATGTAGGTTGTAATAAACTAATAACTATAATAATGTGATAGTTATTGTCACTTATATAAATTGAACAATTTCATTTTTTTTCTGTACACTCCCGGTAAGTATATATAAATATATAATATTATTACTCATTAAAATTTTTAGAATTTCAAACATTTATACCAGTTTATTATATTTTGTGTAATAGTACTACTATGCGATACGATATAATTTTGCTCGAATAGGTACTGTGGTCCGTATAATATACTTCTTGTAGTAGAATTATTGCAGTATGACAGTGGCGTCCCCTAGATACATTTCTAGTTGGCGGGGGGCAAACTTAATATAATCAACATTATACCCTATACATAGATAGGCATTATTTCTATTGTGGCACAAACAGAGACTTACGTATTAAGGGATAGAGTTAGTGCAGATTGCAGAGCGTTCGCCACAGGTAGCACTTTTGAAGGGGCTGATTTTTTTTGTAAGTTTGTACCGCGTTGTAAGATAATTATAACCAGAAGGTAGAATTATAGCTTATATAATTTATAAATATTAATATTACATTTTTATAATAATCCGAGCTTATTTTCTGATAATTAGAAATTAATGTTTTCTTTGTTGGGCATTGATTTATTTATATTTCATTATTTCTACTTTCTAAACTATGTTTATTCGTTGTTGAAGATTATTGAAATTTAGTTGAGTTATTAAGTTAGTGTTAGATTAATTGATTTTACTTATATAATTTTACTTAACGCATATTGTATGTAAGTAATATTAATTTTTTCAGTCAAAAAATAATCAGATCATAGATCGTAGGGCACGAATCGACTTGTGTATACTTGAAATATTATAGAATATAGACATAAATTACAATAATAATAATAACTAAGTCTTATATTTAGTTTAAAATGTGAACACATAAAATAATATCAATGTTTTATTTAGTTGATTTAAAATAGTATCAGCAATCCGTTAGGATGCGTCGTGCAAAGTGGCGTAGTGAACTTAAAAATTATCCGGAAATCGGTCTTTGTCGAGCCTTTTAATCCAACCGGTTTGCTAACGCCGCCGTCACATCACATACCGCGGTTTGCGATGACGGCTTGTGGCGGTCACTTTCTGTACGCGCTCAAACGTGCACATTATGTGTAAATACGATCAAAGTTCTATATAATAGTCGTATGAATTAAAATATATTATTTGTGTAAATTATTATAATAATATGTAGGTGACTGACGCAGGCCATAACCGTGGTAACAGGCTCTGTCGTCGTGGCCATGGTACTAGATCTGTCATCGCAACGGCCGTTCATCTTTTGAATACTCGTGAGCAAACTATGCTAGATATTTTCCATTTCCGTTGGTCAGCTTAGGAAAACGGTCATCCACATCACCCGTTTTCTCCATAAAATTCTTGATCATTGTGTGCATAACAAGTATTATAGGGGTATGTAGTGTGTATAGTGCGACAAAATTCCAGCCGCGAATCTCGACCAATGGCAATCCCATTTTGTCTGACCAAGGCAATGTTCATCATGATAAGTTGAAACAATATCTAATTACCTCCTGAAATATTGTAATAAACGATACGCATTACATTTTACTATTTTAATAATTGGCTAACAACGATAGAAGCATTTTAGACATTCCCTGGGAAATTAAGTTATTTCCTGAATTGTAATCATACAGAATATAGACAACAATTAATATATAATCGCCGATCTCACAAACACTTATTAAGCCGGATCCACTTGATGATAGTAAAACGCGATAGCTGCAATCGACAATTTCAACAACTAATTTAATGGTAGTTTAAAGAGACTGTCACCGCGAGATCAATATAATTGTTGCTATCATCACACTATCAATTGTGCAAAAATGTTGTTGATGATTGACTTGGATGAAGGGGGGGGTTGAGTTTTACCAAAAACTATTTTTTGTATACTAATGACCTTTTTTAGTAAATTAAAATTAATGCACCTTAAAATCAGCATGTCTTGTACATAATATGTTAGGTTTTTAGTTTTTTCCATTCAACTCCCCCTTGATTCAAAAGTTATATATGTGCAGACGGCTTGTCAATATGTAACTCTCACATCAGTCACTTAGTTATTACTTATATTTACTCTCAGATGCCTTTAAGAGCATATGAATGTTATTTAGAATTCAACGTATTTATTTAGATAATATATTGATAAGTGTACATAGTACATAATGTTTGTATGAAATCTTGCCTGCCTTGGTAGTATATATTATTCACTTATGCGGTGATTTATAGTAGGAATGTATAACATATATTATTATAAATATTTATTTATTTATTGAAATATGATGTATTATGTAGGCCACTCCGTACTATTGTCTATTCGTGTACATCAATTAATATGTTTTAGATCATGTGCTGACGTATTAAATTGCAGCCAAAAAACTGAATAATTGGGTAGGCTGTGAATTTGGAAAATGGACACATGACGCATCTATATTCACGCGGCAGCTTTAACCGCTGTCTACGCGTATAGAGACTTAGTAAAAACGTACTCACCTATAAAACGTCTTGTCATCTATAGTCTATACCGTGGTTAATGAATACTAATAACTAATAAGTAATATTATATAATATGTCACCTACTAAACAGTGGACAAACTGTTAAAAATAAGTAAAAAAATGAGTCGAAATTATAATATAGAAGTGTAATAATCGTCTTGATAATTTAACTACACGAATAGTTTATCAAATTGTTCTGCGTGTATTTTAAAAACAGTTATGTAATATTATTATGAATGGTTTTAAAAACAATTAAAACGTTTAAGAGATAAAATATTGTAGCTAGATTACTTAAGAGTATATTGTAATATAGTTTGCCGTTTAACTCGTAATATACAGATGATAATATAATATTATAATATGTCAATAACGAGAATCCGTACACGTGTATTATCGTGTAGGTACGTTTGTTTCCGCAGTCGGTATATATTAAGCTCGGTATACACACCTACATATATACCTACATAATATACACCGCGCAGGGTTACAAGAATGTATATGCGTGTAATGTGAATACATATAATTACTGTAATTGTCTATTGTTAGGCGAACGTAGCCAACAACCTACACAGGTATAGTCGTATGGAAAATATTACTATTCGGCGAGCCCTTGTAAAGCTCATTAAACAGATTAACGTACAGCGACGGCAGCTAGTGTATATATATACCTATAAATACATTATTATTGTATACTTGTCGGGGTACACACTTTCAAAACGTACGGTATGTTCAGGTAAAGCTGCTGTTTTATCCGAAACAATAGCCGCCGTAGCTTTCAGAGTACGGCTATTCGACAGACGCGTATTTATACACAAAGCCCGCCAAAGTCTATACGTATCCATATACTATATATACAATATACGTATATAATGGTTATACCAATTTATTGATTTGGAATCTACATCCACTGTACGTCTGTACATTTATTGTAGTAAAACCATGATGTGATTATACGGCATTGTATAAATTGCATATACGGTGTAGTTGATAAATCCCCCAAAAAATCGCCAATGCTGTAACATTACGAATAATTTCCTGTGTTCAAATGTTTGATTATATATTCATATCTAATATTGTACTCTTACATAGATTACAAATTATAATTTATAAAATAATAAAATCAGACGTCAGTTCGGTTTAGGTTTTAGGTGCAGTACATTTTTACTTTATGGTAAAATATACTTTGGCTTATTGAAAATAGAAATTAGCGTTACGTTAAGTACATTTTGAATATTCTTTATAATCTTAGATAAATCTCGGTAATTGAATTTTATTAAAACCAATACTGAATGTCTGTAATATTATATATCATATTTTAAAAAGTGATACTATTTGAACTTTTTTATTAGATTAGGTTTACGTACTTTTAGCACATTAATGTACACATTATATAGTGTAAATATTATATGTATATACATAATACTAGTAGGTATTCAAATTACTTTTAGTATAATTATTACTTTTCTGAAATATTCACAAACAAAATTATAACTTATTGGTTTAAAATTAATTTTAAATTTAGGTATACCTACATTTAATAGCATTATTTGAATTTTATACACACACATTAAAATATGTTGTATATTTAAAACTTACATGTTGTAAATAAATACATTTTTAGAAACCATCTATTATGTATTATAAACAAAAAAAATCAATGCTAGGTATTTCAAGAAATTAGCATAATTATACATTTACATGCATATTATATAATAATATTTATAAAAATATTGTTTAATGTGTATATAATACAAAAACTTGAAATATAGATTTTATGGTCAAATAAAGGTTGACTTATATTGTAATGCGAATAAGTATTTTTAACATTAAGCATAGCCGCATAGGGATTATTTTGGTAGGTTTTTAGGCAAACACTATAGGTTCTATAAGTAAAATGTTTACAAAATAAAGTTCATAATACTTTAAACTACAATGAAAAATTAACTTATATTTTCAAAGTCTTTTATAAAAATATACTGAAAATGTATTTGAAATTTATATTTTAAATGTATTAACTATGCTATATTAAATACGCATTTGCATTTCAACTAAAAACTACTTGGAAAAAACAACAGTTAATTCTACTACAAAAATAATTGGTGGGTCAACTTTAATTTATAATTAGTAACTTCCTAAAGTTTGTTTTGGGGTACCTATAGAAGTATTCACATTAACTAAAACATTTTAGTTAAATTACTATATAAATAATCTTACTAAAAATACAACATATTTTAATCGCATTACTTTGTTGATTTAAAGTTAGAAAATATAGAAAATAAAAATCATGGTACAATTGTACAAATTAAATGTTTTTATGTATTCGTATTTGTATTTGTTTAAGTTAGTATATGATTTCAGGCATAAAATTGCTTATTTTATTTATTTTACTGAATTTTTTGATGTTAGTAACTAATTCTTTGGGGATATTTTCAAAAGTAATCAGATTTTAAGTTATAATTTTAAAATGTATACTACTGATGTATTACTAGATAATAATAATATTGTTTAATATTTTTAAATTCATAGAAGTTATAGTAATGTATACATCTTGTGATTTTCCTAAAACTAGCGCTATTTTCAACAATTTTAACAATTTCAAACAAATAACATGAAAACTGTTTAGATATAATACTACATTATCTAATATATATAAATATATCTCTCTTTCCACTCTATAACATTTGGTCTACTAAAATCCCAGGGTACTCGAAGGTATTATTATCTAGGGTAAATACAAGGGTATAATATAGTCTTAACCATTTTAATTATATCGATAAATCGTAGTTAATGTTTAGACAGTAAATTCAAATCGAATAAGTAAATTTTATTAAATTAATCAACTAAAAAATATCAATGAAATTAATGTTACTCAGAATTTTTTTTAAATAATAGCACGAAATGGATAAAACACTAAATAAGTTTAAAAATTTAAATTCTTTATTTTAGTTTTAGAACTATTTGATTAAGAATCATCATGTAAAAATTAGTAGAATTTTATATAATAGATTACACTTTACTTTACCATCGATTTTACTACATGTAACTACTTTAGATAATGTATTTTTTTTTAGTATCAAATGCTGAATATTATTATGTTTTTTAAATATTGTGTTGCTTAAATACATTGAAAATGAAGCAAACAATTTACCTATCCAAATTTCCTGAAGAATTAAATATTTTTACGAAAGTAATAGTACCCACCACATTTTCATTTGGGATCGTACATTTGTACATAGTACGTGTACCATTGGTATTATATACATAGATTGTATATAACATTTTGATGGTTTCACATTATGACGAACAATCACAAAACACATTTTTAAGATATTTAATTAATCTTCTTTTGTATTTTAGCGTTGGCATGAAAGTATAAAAAAAACCACCAATTGTATCATTTGCCATTGTAGTACAATTCATTTTGAGTACCAACCTTACAGGAAACTTAAGAAATTGATAATGATTAGTGCATGGTGTAAAATTACCCTTTGCTATTGTTTATGAACATTTTCCTCGACTCGTAACTGAACTAATACGTGTACACACTACGCACGGCCTTGTAATTAAAATTTAAATAGGTTTTACGAATCTAAAGCCATCATGATACTTTTCAAATATATTGTACTGTCGTAATAAAAATATCTGGCGAGGTTTATGGTTTTTCATTCAAAAACTGTACCAAAATTGATTTATTTCAAAAGATATCGGAAATTGTATTTTTTATTTATTTATTTTTTACAGTATTAATATTATGTTTGTCAATATATATTGAATTTGAACACAGCAATTCGAGTTTTTGTGAAGGCTGAGGCGTCTGGCCAAGTCACAGCGGTTTTCATTTAATTTAGTTATATATATATTATATATATTATGGTTTCCTGGTGCCGGAACACGAGAAGAACCAGATAAAAATAAGTATAAACAATAAACTTTAATACGGCGTGCTAAACCGATCGATATATCAAACTTTACAGTGCCGTAAACAGCCCCCCAGGTCCGAAACTGTTTATTGCAGCGGTCGGAGCTGAGGGTCGTACGAGACCTTATATTATTACAACACGCGTACACTTGGTCGTTCATAACATAATAAATCGAAGAAACCTTATTTATTATCGTAACTTGTAATCGAAACAATATGACCGGCTTTTAAGGTCCTCGTCGGGACAACGAAAGGGCTCGCATTTTCACGATACAACTCCTGGGGTAGAAAAACTTTATGCTTAACCTAACCTCAGTCAGCCCGGAATCTTAATTGGAAGAGGGGGGGGGGTGATCAAGGCAGCAGGGAAGATTTCACACGTAAAGTCCGTTTAAGAAGCATATACTGGTACAAAGTTTGCCATGACACATTGACATGGATGCTCGATTATTTAAATTATATATACGACACTGCACTACAATACAAGGTGATTCACCAACCATAATCACTTCTTTTTTCCCCACATTAATGCAGTTATTCAAAATCTGATTTTTGGAATTTTTAAACACACAAAGACCACGTTTTTAAATTCTTGAGATTTTTTGTACTACTTAAGGAGTGTCCCGTGGAGATACAAACTTACGTTTTTTCAAATAAAACCCCCTTTTTCTACTGTGTGACTTGAACAGTTTAGTAATTAATTATAATTTGTAAAAATGGTCAAAGTTTAATAAATACTAGATCCAATATAAGATTATTTTATATTTCTGTAAAATAATTTTTAAGGATTGCTATCCTTAGTACAAACATTTTAACAACTGAGAATCTTCTCGCTCAAATTTTGAATTAGGTACATTTAAATAGGGATATTTAAAAATTCAAAAATAAGAATTTGATAAAAATATATATAATTCATTATTAAAGGGAAAAATTGTGGATGAGCATGCTTGGTAAATCAAACTGTATATTCAAATCAATGTTTACAGTGTTTAGAGTTTTTACGATTTTTTGTACAATGTATTAATATTTATAATATATTAAACTGTTCTTAAATTATATCCATCTTTCGTCTTTTACAGTAACTTAATAACGCATTATATAGGATAATATATGATATTTTGGTGCTTTGAAATTTAATATACAATACTTATTTTTTATTACTTCTATGCATTTAGTACTACACATAATAGGCCATTTACTTAAGTTACTTATAGACTTCATTATTTAAATTTTGTTGTGTGTATGTTGATCTTGCTTATAATAAATATAATAATACGAAAATAATCAAAGCAATTCAAAACTTTCAATGCAGGTTATTCAGGTTATTAATGAAACCAATTCAGTTGAATAGGCAATCTCGACATAATTATTATAACTTGATTACTGATTATTATATTATATAAAATTATACGATTTGATAATTTGATAATAATTTCAATATAATACATAGGTATTATAAATTACATAACCAATTTGTTCCTTAATTTTTAAATAAATATGGCCAAAAATCCTAAGAAAATAGCTAAAAAATTAGCGACCATAAACCTAAAAAGACATGGGTACTTAATTTAATAACATAATACTATTATAGTAATAGTATTTATTAAATATATATATATAGGTATTTAGAAATAATTACTTATTATATTTTATGGTTTATTTAATTTCTAGTATAAGTATCTAATAAGTATAGTCTATTTTTAGTTTTTACCAAAATACAATCATGATATTTTTTTCTTTATTTCTTATTTTGGTGAATATTTTTTTAGTAAATCAGTATAAATTATAGGTTTTATTAAAAACGATTTTATCTGTTTTTTATTTTACTATAACACAGATTGTTATAATTTATGTACCAATATATTATATTATTAACATGGTATTATGTTGAGCATTAGCTATGTCAAAATACTTCTAACATCTTATAATCATTTTATTAAAAAATTATGTTATTACTTATAAACTTATTATTTTCTTTAGATATGCATATTTACATACCTACTGCAAAATGCCTTGTTTTAGTATGGTTATGATTAAATCATAATTATAATTTGTTGATCGAATAAATAATTCAAAAACATAAATATAGTACAATGTACTAAATACATGCGCATAAACACATATACCTATTATTAATTTATATATTATGCAAATTTTAGTTTCGTTAAACCATGAGAGTTTTAAATATTATATGTAACAAATATTATTCTGTGTAGTATATCCCTTTAGATTATTAAACTTAGATATCTAAGTAGGCAGGTACCTGAAAACATAAAAAACACCGTAACACCTTGGTAAGGCAAAACGTGTATTGTTCGCTGCAGGTTCCTTGTAATGGTTACACTAGACAGTTTTCTTTATACGCATCAACGACCATTATTGTCGTGCATAAGCGTGCACAGACATTATCGGCGAGTATAAACACTATAGTCAATACTCGTAGATAATATTATAAGTAGGTTATTCACGTCATCACATTTAAACAATTAAACTTATGTTCTATTCTATCCATTCGGCAGATCTGAAGGAGAAACATTTATTTAACCACTACCATTAAATTACCACCAAAAGCACGATATTATGCATATTATGTGTCAATTATATCTAGGGTTTTAAAACGTCATGGCTCTTGAAATTTATTTTCTTGAAATATTTCATTCACGTGGAAAAGAAAAATATACCAAAAATTAGAGAAAAAAAGTTTTTTCAAGTTACATCCGTATAATTAGGGTGAGAGAAGAATATGTTTAAAATTAGCTATGACTATTGTATGAATACACAAATTGTTTATTATAGTGACTAGTGCAATCAATACCGTCCATGGCTTAATGAAAAAATATAAATATAAATCTAATTAATATCACTAAAAAAAAAAGGTTCACTCGCACTGCAGTCGACATCCTTCCCCGTAGACCATTCCGTGCGCACACTTTATGTCGGCGTGGACATTTTTGTTGAAATTACATAGTTTTCTACTATTTTTTTCATACTCATCTATACCTATATTATTATTATATAGTTACATTGCAGTGTTACAAGGCGTGTGATTTCTGAATAGTAACACGTGACATTACAATTTTGTTAGTTTTTCTCTGTCAGCTGTCATCGTACTAACGGCAACGATAATAATATAATATAGCAATATGGTTTGGTTTTTCGATTAACCGTCGTCGTACATAATATTTTTCTCGAACAAAATCTATGCGGCGCGTAAAATGCGTACCTCAGTGTTAAGCGTCGCTCGTGGTCGTCGGTGAGGTGTGGCCGCGGAGTATCTCTACATGGCAGTACCGAAAATGTCAAACAATGCGTCGACGTCGCGGACGTTGGTAATAATAATATAATATCGTACAATAAAAATGCGTGGACGGCCTTACTTGATTCGGCTGCCGACTTCGCCAAAAGTGACCGTCAGAATATTATTCTGCTACACCGCTTACTGCGGGCCTCGCGAACGACTATGCCGGTTACCGCGTGCCTTGCCGCATAATATTATATTTATTTCGATTTAGTACGTCGCATCGTTCGCATCGTTTGATATCGATTTCACTATTTCGGGAACCAGGAGCCCACACACCTCATCGGAGCGTAGTGTTGTGAAATAAAATTTTAGCCCGAAAACAAAATATTATGTTACGACTTGCGACTCGTCGTTTGCACGTCTTGGCAACATAATAATAATATTATATGATTTGAATTATTGTAACACGTAATTATGGAAATAAAAGTCATTGAAACGGTGACCACTGTGCCCTAATAATATTTTGATAATCGCTTATTTATTAATTTCCCATAAATGTGTGTAACGTTTATAGCAGTTTAATGCAGTTTGGCGATACATTTTGTATACCAAGAAATCGGTTATTATCATACAGCTTTTTCTTTTCTCAATATAATATAAGACAATGTCATGATTATATTAAATGTCACCATATAAATGTATTAAAATAAATTAAATAAAAACAAAATAATTATTGATGATTTTGCCTATAGGAAGGAAAAACAAAATATCCAAATTTAAATTTTATTAATCAGATAAATGTATTGGTTTTAATAACGTAATTTTCATTAAAAAAAGTTGGTTAAATGACTAAAAGTTGTAAATACTGTAAGTATATTTTTATTTATTTGCTTTATGTTTACCTATTACAGTGATTTTTTCTAATTTACTTAATGTACTTAAAAGTTTCATTAATCTTTTTATCAGTTTATAATGTTACCAACTTTATCTACGTATAGCAATAAAAATTAAATTTTTGAAGATATTCATGCCAATTAATATTTTAGGGTGCTAATTGTTCACTATAGTTCCTAATCATACACTATTTACGGGTTTGCAATTATGTCGGCGGCGAGGGACTTTCAAAATAATTTTGCAATAGCTTCTCAAAATTGTGTTTTCAGCACTCTGTCATATGATGCAAAATGTTAATCTTTGTTTGAGATTGAAATACAAACATTTTAAACATATTTTTTTATAAATGTAATTGCACATAATTTCAAATTTTAGAAAGTTAAAGAGTTAGAATAATATTTTAAGGTTAGGCAAGGTCTTGTAAGAAATAATATTTAAAATTAAATAGTTTTAATTCACAAATCTGTGTGTCTACATTTTAAATTATGTTAAAGCATTTCTCAAACTAAAATACATTAATTTAGACATAGTGTGGTTATATTACTTAAATCGAATTGTTATTGAAGTATAATAAACATTTAATAAAATGTTTAAATGCATAAAAAGTAACGTAGGTAATGAAACGTTTTAAAAGTATAAAAATATTTAAAACAAAATCATATAGGTTATAAACAAATAAATTGTTGTGTTATTAATATTATATTATATCTGTTAATAAACTTAAAAATATGTTTGTATACGTTTCACTTTTACAGGCTCTCTTTATAATATTAAATTAGTTGGTAGTTTCTATATAATAAAATAAGTAAAATATGTTCAAAATTTGCACTTGTCCTAAATATAATTTCGAGATAGATATTTTAATTAAATATGTATGTACGTAATAAGTTTAAACTAACAGATATTTTTACTGATTTTCTAATTTTTACCATTTTTAACATTTGATTTAAAATGATAAATTATTACCTAATTAAACAGCAATCGTTAAAACTGCATTACATTTTCTTTGTGTATATTGTAAGTTTTTTCTGAATTCAAAATGTAAATAACATTTTTATGTGGAAATTGATAAAACGAGTATTTAATCTTAGAAATAAAAAAAAAATAGTACAATAAAATAACCTAATGGTTTCTGTTATTTAATTACGTTGCTTTACTAATAAACAATACTTAGATACGTTTTATAATATTGTATAGGTGCATACGATATTCCTTGTGATAGTTTTAATAAATATTTTGGATTAAGATAGTCTGATAATCGATTATAAATTATTAGTTGATACAGAACATCTATTTAAAATACAATACATATTTCTCATATAACTAAAATATCGTTACAAATAAATACATATTTTTATATACAATGCAATATTATATATAAAATCGTGCAGTTAAATAGTAAACAATCTAAAGCTATATAACTAAAATTATCAATAATTACCTACTATAAAATCATCATCTCATTATATACCAATACAAGCTGTATTCCTGTATAACCTGCAGACTTTGCAGGGGAAAACGTGAACAAACATAGAATACGGAGGTCGTGTGTCTCGGTTTAAGTGTACCTATCAGTTCACGGGCAAATCGGCATTGGTGTACTGTGTACCTCGCATTGAGAAATAAGTCGACCGAGATGGGCAATCTGGCTGTTGTGGATTCGATATAGCATTTCGTATATTTTCAAACGTTGTTTAATCTACTCTCTAAACTTTCTTGATATCTCTAAGAACAATCTCCGAAACTTTTGTCAAACCCGGTCGAGTAGTTTTTGAGTAAACAGTTAAGATACAAACATAAGGACATTGCCTTTTGTTGTACATACATTTGAATAACAAAAAATAAATTAAATATTATTTAATTAGTAACGCATGGTGGGTCGGCTAATCTATATTTCAATCGTTTTGATTTTAATTTTATTACTCTAACCTGCAAGGGCGACCCTATATAATATAAACAAAAAATTATTCGATTTTCGTGAGCCAAAACGAAATTAACGGGTGAACCACCCTATAGCAACCTGTAGGAGTTGAAAAAAGAAGTTTAAAACACCTTCCATTGAAACTTAAATATACCCTTTTATTGAAATCAGCCCAGTGGTTTCTGAAATAGTCACGTCCAAACATACAAATTCTTCAGCTTAGTAATATTAAATACTTTATATTATGTATAATTTAATTGATATTGGCATCGGCGTATGACATTAATATTCTATACATTTATTATAATATAAAACCATTCGGAAATCATAAATTATATTTGTGTTTATACTTTCTACCAAAATATAAACATCAAAATATCATTGACATGCGTATATGTAGGAAAATAATATGTCGTGTATAATATAATATAATAATTATTATCACTGCGCAGTCGTAAATCCATGCATGTCGCTGTACAAAACGTTAATTACGTCGCACGGAATATTATAATGCGGCAGACGCGTTTTAGGCGGAACATCGTTTCGTAATAGGATATTTGTCACGTCTCCGACGGAAATCTCCATTGTGATAATATAGCCGCGGTGCACGAGCCGCCGCCGCCGTCGTCGTCGTCGTCGCCTGAACCTCACGTCGTCGCCGTAATTGAAATGGCATTACGACTTGTTAAGACGGCATTCCAATTACGCCGAGTCTGTTAATTTGGCCGAATTATGAACGGCAAACGGTCGATTTTGTGTTATCGCGTCGAATTATTGCCGGAACGTCTCGCCCGAGAAATTCCGCGCGGAACGTGCCCGGGCACGACGGCGTTGTTATTGTACACGCGGTGTCATCGTCCACCGTGTAACAATAAAAATATTTTGAAACCGCCATAATACAATATTATACGGTCTTTTGATATTTTGAGAAGCACTGCGCCCGCCACCGTACTGAAAAAAAACTACCCTTCGTACACGCCACCCCTAGATCCACGCGTCACCCCGTCCATCCGTCGCAACCCGACCACGCGCCACCCCAAGATCCGCGTCGCCCGGACCTTGAAATACCATCTTATGAGTATCACGTACATTCGAGAGGTGTAGGTACGCATTAAACGCATGGTGGGAGGAACCTGCACTGCTCTGCAGCAGCTATACAATATCATCACGTTATTTTGCCCAGCTCTGATTGTTGTGTTATTTAATATAATAATTTGGTAAACGTTCTATTTGTGAAATATGACTCGACAATAATAATTAATATTCATATAGATAGGGTTTTAAATGTAAATTAGAAAAAAAATTCAACAAAATATTTTACGATTCCTCTTTTTTAAACACCCCATATCTAGGAAGGCAAGAAACTGCATTCTTCGTACTCTCTTTTATCGATTCTGAACCTCGAAACACATAAGAAACAACGTCGTTTGCGATCAAATTCATACTTTTTGTATAGACTTTTCGTCGTGAATATCGACTATCCTGAATTCTTAAATCGTTTTTTCTTCCATTAATCCTACTTGTATAGTGATCGATCTAATATACATTTTATCTAAATAAAAACTAACATATTATTCGAGTAATACCCAGTGCAACAGAAAGCCTAACCATAGATAAATGAAAAATCGATTTGTTCATCTCAACTATAAACATTGACTCATTATAAATTTATTGTAATTTCATACTTGGCCATGTTATAAGAATTTGTTATTTTATTCATAATGTGTATTGTATTGTTATCGTATTACTGTTTACGATAATTGTTTGTTATTATCTAATTTAGTCCGATTAAGACTTAAATAAATAACTAAATATCCAAATTATAATATACTCGCGGGTATTAAACCTGTGTAGTGCAGTGCGTTCGCATGGTTTTATTTTTTGTATTACACGCACTGCAAGATAGACCGCATGTCGTTGTTGTTGTTGTTGCTGTACGAAATCCGTCGTCGCTGGTAAAAAGGATAAAAAAACGTAATAAAATAGAAAAAAAGGAGCGAAGAGAAAAAAAAATACCTGAATATTCTCTCATTTAGCCCCGAGGAGTCTCGCGCACCACCACTTTATATAATAATATAACGTTATTATAACACACGCGACCCACACGCACACGCGCCCGGGTACCTACACGTGTATATAAAACGGACCGTCTAATTTTACTGCCATCGAACCACACAACCTATATACGGGGTGATTCATTTAACGTAAGACACTCATTATTTCAAAAAACACTAACGATTTTGAAAATATATCGTTTATATATTTTTAAGTCGTTACACAACAATATTTTTTGAAACATTTAATTTTTGTCATTTTTTAAGTTTTTATGTTTTGAATTACTACAACACACATTTCTAATTTCATATCCCTAAGAGGAATATTATTTGGAGTATTTCGATCTATAAAAATCAAATTTCAGATAATTAGTTTATTGGTTGTAAGTGTTTAAAGTTTTGATGAGCGGAGTAGTGGACCAACATTTTACGGAGTACCGTTGAACCACTCCGCTCCGCTCATTTAAACTAAAATACTTATATAACTAGGATCTAAAGCCCCAAACATATTATATTCTTCTCTGGAACAAGGAATTCAAAATGCATGTTGTCATTAACAGAAGTAAAAACATACATAAAAAATAGAAAAAATATAACTTTTTTTTAAAATGTTATTTTTTAACGGCATAAAATTATGAGAGACAAATATTTTCGAAAACATTAATAGTCTTTTGAAATAATGAGTGTCTTACATTAAATGGATCACCCGGTATAACGACACACACACTCACCACATAGGTAGTCGTAAGGAAAAAGGATACGACGATCGCAGGCCGAATCGCCGCCGGTCTTCCCCCCACCCCTCTACAGACACCACTCCGACGGCGAACCGTGTGCGGCTCGAGACCGGCCGAGGAACAGGCGGGCGGCGCGGCGGTGGCTGCGAGGCGACCATCGTCGTCGGCCGCGACGGCGACCGTGCTCGGTGGCGGTGAAGCGGACCAGTGTCCGAGACCGACCGGTAGCCTGCAGAGTACTGCAACGGGTTGTCTCGCCGTCGATTCGTCTTCGCTGTTTTCTGGCGCGTATAGTGCGCGTTCGTATATATCTTGTGCACCCATCACATCCGTCCGCGTGATCGTCGCTAAATTTTTTTTATTATTTTTCCAATCCACGGCGCAACCGATAAGAATTTTCGGACGATCGTCCCGTTTTTTCGCGCGCGATGGGCGTCTCGGTTTACCGCGAAGTGACGATGACCACCACCACCACCGCCACCGCCGCGGCAACGGTCGCGTCGTCGTCTGTCACCGCAACCGCCTCCACCGCAAACAAGACGCCGTCGTCGAACGTGTTGATGTGCCGCCAATGGTGGAAAGTGTGTTGGATGTACGGAGATCAGGAAAAATATTACCGACAGCTGTACGGAGCGACGAAAAAGCAGTCCTCCGCGAATTCGGCCTTTGGCGTCAACGGCAGTGGCGGCGGTGGCGGTCGGGCCACGGTCATGGAACTCCAACAAATGTCCACCTTGTCTTTCGTACCACCTCCGCCCCGGCCCAACGATAGGTTAGTTGCCGTCGTCTATATAATTATTTATGTACCTATAAGATAATTTGGTCAGCTTTTCCGCTCTATATATAGGCGCAAATTACCCAAAAATATTAGGAGCATCAAAAACAAATTTTACAGGAAACAGACTCTTGAGGCGCTCATTATAAATACCGTATCATCTCCGTGACATTTAATATCTTTATTAATCAAATGAAATAAATTTAAAATTTAAAACATTTAATGCAAAACAAATTATTTATATTTATTCATAAGTAATAATGTTATACTTTAGACATTCAATGACAATGTAAATTTGTTTTCATCATTTCGATTTAAAAGGGTTTCATTATTAAGCTTTATCTATTTCGATGCAAGGATAAATGATAATTTAAAAATCCCAAGATTTTTAATTATTTTTTTAAGATAATCCCAGAATTTGGGGCGTTATCATTCAAAATCAGCTTGCTAAGGGCGCTTACTAGTACCCCTGCGATTTATGCCAATGTAGTGCACTGTGTAATATGATAATATATATTTAGTTGTTATGATATTATATTTTGTTTACGTTCGATCTCGATTTTTAATTACCTAACGAAGAATAAAAAATCGATTTTAAAATATTGTTGTAAAATAAAAAAATGCAATAATGACTCCTCTTGCGTAGTTGCGTCTAATAATTTAATATTATGATATGTATACTTGAAAACAGGAAATTGTCTTAATTGGTTACGGATAACATACTTTCAACACGAGAAAATTCTTTGCACAAGTATAGGTATTATATTATATGTGCATATCTCATATTTTTAATCAGTTTTTGCATACTGGCGAATTTTTCAATACCGCCTATAATACCGGTTATTGAAAAGTTAATAATCACAATATAGACTCGATTTCAACCCGATGGTTTTGTTTCAAAATTAAAAAGGCATTTGATAAAATGCACCAGTTTACGCGTTAAGAATTGGTTTATTTTTATTTTTTACTGAATGATTTTATACTTCCACGATCTGTAAATATTAAGATCTATAATAATCGTAAATTGAAATATGTGAAAAAATATATAATGCGTAATACGTAAAATGCTTTTATTCTGGTGTAGCTAATCGTATGGCTCAATCTGCAAGTAGTCTATAGAAATACGGTTTATTATTATTTTTAATTAATGTACGTTTATTTTCGATCTGAGTAACTATTTTATTGATATTACCTAACTGCCGGCGAAAATATTTGTAATATTTTTTTAATTTGAATTTATATTTTATTGACGTTCAAGATTCAACCAGACGATTCTTAATCGTTTTTTTCTAATTTTACGCCTACTCTGTCCGATCAAATACAAGTAGGTATCGTCGGCATTACTGAATAGATTACAGATGCAAATAAACAAAACGTAGGTTTCTGATTTTGCCACCGCGTTGAACGATGATTATCTGATACAAAGCATTATTTTATTATAAATTCTATGAAAAAAACTGAATGTACTGAACGTAATATTGTAATATATTTTTATTATTTTTTATAGATTCATTCATGTTTGATTTATCCGTATAGACCATACTAAAAAATACTGTGTATGATATAGTTCACATTTGAAATTAATTTACAGTTTCGAGTCAATGTTTACAATAACGCTGTAGAATGCACAAAGTTATTTTTTTTAATAAAAAAATGTTTTCGTATTAATATCCAGCGGCTATATACACAATAAGTTTGTTGGCTAATATTCGCGATGACGTCTCAAACGGTATTTTTCCGTCTAAAGGGATTCCCTGTTTGGCCGCTTGAGGCATTTATATTTTCTTTTCCTTATTTTTACAGTTCTCATTAATCTTTTAATACTCTTTAAAGATATTAAATGTTCGATCAATGATAAATCTATTTTAATAATATTCACTTAAAAAGATTTCCTTTTATCTAAAATTATTTTAATTTATATGTACCTATTATGCCTATTGGCTGAGTTAAGGTTAACTGAACTAAACAAATTTTATAAAAAAAATCATTAATATTGCGTTTTGATATTTGCCTAAAATAAAAGTGGTGTATAAACCAAGATTTAAATAACTATTAGGGAACATTTTCTTCATGTCTTTCTTAAGAAAAATAAGTGAATAAAATAATATATAATCATAACATCATTAAATTATAAAATCAACTTTTAAACTTTGGTTTAAAAATATAATCAATAGTATTTTAATGTTAATTATTAATCAAATGACTATTTCTACAATTATATTTTAACCAAAACTCTACGTTATAAAATAGTGATTTGCTTTTCAAAAACTTGCACATAGTTCTTTTGAGTAAATAATATACTACACAACTAAAAATTATGATTTATTAGTAAATCAAAGTAATTTGGAGGAAAACAATAATACTATATATTATTATTTTAATTTAAAATGTTAAAAATGGTTGAGTGTGGCTTTATAACGAGAAAAATAGTTAAGAGCAAGAATACTAATTCAAATAAAAGTGAAGAATTTCAAGATACTTAATACTTATTAAGTTATCTTACTTATGTCAAGATTTAAATTACTTTTAATTGTGTGAAAAATAATTTAAAACTTCCATGATTTAGTTGTCCTATACATTGAAAATATTTCAAATGGAATTTTAATATAGAATGTTAAAATTTATTTCTATAGAAAATAGTTTATCAATAATTATAATTATTAAATAGTTTTGAAGTAATGAATCCATAATCAAAATACACATTTATACTTAATTTTTTTAATTACTAATTATAATTTATAAGTAACAATTAGAGTAGGTACTGATCAACATTATCAGAAATTTAAATACATAACGCATATTATAATTTATTAAAAATATGTGGAAAGTTCTAAAAAGATGAAAAATTATTTTTGTCTACTGACAGATAAAAATGTATCGCAAAAAAAAAATAATAATGTAGAATGAGATGGGTTACTGAAACAGTGTGAACGAAAATGTAAAAAACGAGATTCAGATGGTATCTTTAAAATATATGACCCTTTAAAATGTTTAAAAAAATAAAAATATCTCAAACATATGAGATACATCTTATATTTAATAACATATGTAAACTTGTAAAAATGTTGGAAGGTCACGTTTGTGGTATGAAATATTTTGATGGATAGTGTACTTAACCTAAATAGTGTCGGTAGTTCCTGCACAGTCAAACAATCTTTTTACTATGAATGTATTCAGCCATAAGTCCTTACATTTTTCTATAATATAAATAAGCTTATTATGATTCAAAAGTTATAATTTAAATTTGTATAAAGTATACAATTGTAATGGGAAATAATCGAGAAACAATATGATTGGTAAGTTTCGGTTCAAAATCCTTGAATTATGAATTGTATTTTATGCTCGTCAGAACTGTAATGTTAAAAAAATGTGTTTAATATTTATTTGTATAAAGACATCAAGCGGAATTCCATCTCATTAATACTTAATATTTTCCTTCCTTGGTAAGATATATTATACAACGATCTAGATATGCGATTTACCATTTTTTCGTCATTTAAAATGTAAATATATCTTATACATTTCTATTCGAAAACATATTCCAGACACAACTAAATTACTGGAAATAGGTTTTTTTTATTATGTCCTATTTAGGACATACTATTCATATAATCGTCATCATATATAAGTAATGTATTTGTTATATAAGTTAATAAATAAAAAAAAAATGGAAAAAATGTTTACAGCTACACAGGTACTTATAGAAAGCCAAAGGGTTGCGATTTGTTTTTATTAAACTTGTTCATCAGAAATTTACGACTCCCGATAATTAACGACCCATAAAATGCATAGAATTTTCCAATATCATGTTATATTCCTTGTTTATATTATGTGTACCTATATGTCACATGGAGAGAGGAGCACTCATCGCATCGATTTAGCGTCATGAATTTTGTGAACCAACTCGCACAGAATAATGGGGTAACGGATAATCGTTTTATGTGCTATAAATACTGTCAAATAAGCCGCCAACGGGTATTATAATTTTCATATAATCGTTTTGCCAACCGATTAAGCAATACGGCAGTGGTGAAAAAAAAAATGCAAAAACGGCAATTGAACTTTAATTTCAACAAGTTTTATACTTTATATTTTATCCAATGTGTTTCATGCTCCATTTCCCAGATTAGGTTTTGTTAAGTTTAAGAAACGTTCAGGACAATCCAAATGGAACTTAGAAGTTTTTTTAGATGGAGTTATTATATTAACCAGCTTAAACTACTAGACTTCAAAGTTTTAAAATGTTTACCAAGTTTAATTTATTTAAAACATATTTTATAAGACACATTAAATATTTGAAAACATCCAATATAAAGGGTTTTATTATTTAGTATTTTTCACATTATATTGATTAAAAAATACAATATATAATAATATTATTCTATTAACAGTTGCTGAATAGATATAACGTTTATTATTATATGATTTCTAAGCCACTTAAAATGTAATATGTAATATTTTTAAACTATAAATATTTACTTTTTCTTTTAAACCACTAATCCGTGACGATTTGTTGAAAGTTTTGAATATTGTGATAATGTTAATACTATCCTCTCTGTGAATGGACTCAAGTGTCCTAATGTACTGACCGCAATAAACCCTATGACTATCCACCCATGCCAATTGTTGGTTTCCAAATCCGTTACGCATAAGCCCGGGATAGGCCGATTAAGCGTCGGAATGTCAGCGGGAATTCCGATTTTCTTGTAAATTTGCCGGCACATTGTACAATGCAGGTACACGAATGGTCCATTTGAACGTTATATACCTGAACCAAAACCGCAATGCTGTGACCCGCCATGGTGTAAACTACACTACTGTACGGTTGTGGAGTGGTGGAGATGAGGTAAAGGAAAGAAATCCCATGTTTAAACGTTGTTACTCGAGCTCGATTTGAACGAAACGCAATTTCGAAACCCTTGGGATTGCATCGAAACGATATAGTCAATTGTTTGGCTGCAAAACGTTTTCAATTCGTTATACTTTATTCAATGATGAACATTAAATATGTTAAAGAAAATCCCATCAACACATTAGCCCTGACAACAACAAAAAACGGGAATTGGAATTTGCATGTTTTCTCCAAAATTAATTTAACGAAACTCTGCAGTATAAATTAGCTTTCTATTGACACACTGGTGCATGTAATCAAGGACCATCCAATTTTCAATACTTACCAAAAAAATAAAATTAGAAAAATAAATTCCCAATTTAAATAATATAATACAAATTTCCATGTAATACATTTATATTTTCATTATTTATATTTTCTTATTTACATTATTTTATATCAAATTAATGGTAATTAAGTTTTGTTAAACACCAAAATGTACACGATCGAATTGTAATAATTGAAATACTAATTCAACTTCTAAACCAAGTATTAATCATTTAATTAGGTTTATTATAATATAGGTGAATTAAATATATAAAAAATGATCTAAAATTAGACTTGAAATAATAATATTTTGAATAATTTTAATCTGTTGTACTTATACTTTATCTAGTTATAAAAAACTTGTATTATCATAAATTCGGATTTTCTCTTTAAAAAAAATGTTTATTCGATTTAATAAAATTATAGTAACGCCATTTACAGTAGTAAAGTTAGTCAATAAATTATTTTATGTAAATTTGACACACTGTTTGTATTCTTGGAATTGACGTTCGATTAATGTTTAATCATCGTTTATAGAAAGTAAATTAATATAAAGTAGATTTTTAATGAATAATCACAAATAGTTACAACAAATGCATATGTTCATTTGTATATAAAATGGTAGACTTTAAAGAAATTTTATTAAATAAAATTTCATTTATTGATTTTTAATCATTAAAATATTACATACAATTTCAATATGATATTATAATATATAAATATATATATATTCAAAAAAAATCACTGATGTGTGCTAGAAACCCATTAAGAGTAGTATTTTAGAATTTAAAATATTAAAGGAAAATAATTACAATTTCGTTTACAAAAATTATCATTCAAAATGCAGTTATGTGTGCCACTATATGCTATCAAAAATTGTGCCAATGCCAATAAAGGACACATGTTAATAACCTGTGTTCAGAGCGAGCAACAGTGACAAATTAATATAGTGTAACTCGTATTTCAATACTTTGTACATACACATATTTTATCTGTACAAGATTTTCATTTATTTTATTTTACACTTGCTTTTAATAAACTAGTTAAGTTGTCAAACCTACTGGCTACTGTTTATCAATATAATTAAAATATTATCTCGTCTTCAATTCGAATAAACACGTTAATACTATATATATATAAGCATAAAAAATATGTTTGATTTTCTGAATATATATAATATATATATATATACATAATACATACTAGTATAAGTGTATTGTACGCAAAAGGGCACTTAAAAAAGAAGAAAAAGTTGTATCGCAAAAGGTTATGCGCCGGGGACGTGGAAAACTTCAATGGCGTTCATCCCTCCTCTGCAGCATATTCTATAGCTGTTACTCGATGATGATGAAATCTTCTACTTTTTTTCTCTCCATTCCTGAGCCGACTTGATCCTTTTTATCCTTCACCCCTCGGTGTGCACATAATACCCGTTTCGGTTTAATCGCTTCAATATCGCATCGAGAGCTCTTTACGAAATTTCACGTCTTGCAAAACCACGTAAAAAAAATCCACCCTAAACTCTAGTTCAGTAACGACCTCGACGATTGAAGTGCATTGCCCAACCCGTGGGTGATGTGTATACGCACAACATGGTTTTATTAACGTCAACAAGCCTAACCCTCCTTATTGGATCACATCAGGTTTTTACCTTCCATCACTTTTGCACCACAAGTTAATTTTTTCCCTTACCGAATATTTTACGAATCAAATTAATATACCTCACTCTTATTAATTAACAGTATTCGTGTATAATTATGTCATAACTCCAGGTAGATTGAAATTATTTTGTATCGAATTTGTTAAGCAAAATTGTTTAAAGCCATAAAATAATTATTATTCAATTCATTTTTAATTCCAAGCTTGGTATATAAGTAATTTTTGATAAATAATTGTTCTTAATTAACTTTACCACAAAGCTTTTTTAGTTCGAACAAAAATACATTTTCGTCTCATAGAAATATATAATGCAAATCATTTTATGATGAAAATTCAACATTATAAGAATATATACCTATTACTAATTTGGATAAATTAAAAATGAGATTGAAATAGGATTTATGCACCTTACTTCGGTATGGCCGGTTTTATTATGTAAATTCAGTTTTATTTCTTGTTTTGAAGGTAAATTGAGTTGTCTATATTTGTATGAAGTTTCGGTCTCGTGCACTCGTCAAGTAAACTAATTTCTACCTATAAGAAACTTAAAATAAATATTATAATTTCGGTAATTCGTGATTTACTACATAGGTATAGATAGGTACGTTATTAGTGAGTGTGCGTAGTATATTATTGTGTTTATACCTACGAGACTTTAGAATTTCAATTCTAATTCTATAAAAAAAAATACGATATACGTATGAGAACCAGTGATTGTATTTCCTTTGTACATTTTTCACCGTTAAAAAATTAGCCGCACACATACCTGTTATTATCGTAGCCATATTATACTTATCATCCGTATTATTTGTCCATTCCTTTTGGTCTCCTTCCTCAGAAAAAACACACACCGTATGAACCTGACGTCCTGACAATAATAAGTCATCACACAGGAATCCTGTGCATGTCAATTTGCAGGCTGTCAATTATACAAACGGTGGCCATAAATTTTTCCCATAAAGTCGTTTATTACCTACCGGTTATCATTCACGGTTACTGGGTCGATATCCTCCAGGAAATTGTGAGAAAAAAATAACCCATCGACTTCTGTGCAGCAGATGACTATTATATTATTATTGTTTCTGAAAGAATAAAGGTCGAAAAACTCTAAACTCTGACGAAACCCTGCTTCTTTTAGGGTCTAGAAAGTAAAATGCTTTCAAAATACTTTGACGACCCCTGTCAATATTTGTGTACTTAGAATTATTAAAAATTTAAAATTCTTTAAAACTAAAACTTGTTCATTACATTATTGATAACATTATTTCGTTGGTTTGTAATCCAGAACCCAGTATAGCATATCTCATTCTGTTATTATTATACATTTCAATAATAAACTTAAATTGTATTTTATTGCACTGGGACATTATTATGTATCTATTTACTTTTTAATAAAATATTTCATCAAACATATAAATAATTATAAATGTATTTTTAAAGAAATGTTGATTTTCTTCCATCAAACCACTTCGTTTAAGCTGTTAACCGGTCAATTAACCCTTAAATCAGCCGAACCGTGACCGAACAATAATATCGGCTTATTATTATTTTATTTTTTTTTTATTTATAGAATTTCCACGATTCCACATCTACAATACAACCAATATAAATCAAAATTAAATACCCTCTTTTGCTCATTTATTTCTAATTTCACTGACTTATCGTTGAATTTCCGCGCACGCGTGACGTGTAAATTAAAATTCACAAGAAATAGTACTTTTACCACATTCGACAACCGGTTCACAGCGGTGGCCACCAGGTTTTTGATGTGTTGTTACACAGAGTGCGTGGAGACACAGACAACACTAACGAACGATAACATCTCGGAAAGTAAAAAGAAAAAATATATTAAGATTCCCATTTGCAGATAACTATTTGCATACTCATCGTCGGCACAAACACCCAACTAATAAGAAATAAATATAAATTATTGAATACGATAAACCAATACACAATGAACATTTGACTATAAAACGTCATCTTTATTGTGTAATTTGTGTTAAAACGTGCAGTTTTATTAAAATAATTGCAACCTTAATTATTCTACGGAATACCGGTGGTGGTAATAACTAATATTTCTTCAATTGTATTTTTAAAATTTTTTTTTTAATTGTACAGAGACAACAACGTTTAGCGTGTGTACCTATAAAACCAGTACGATAAAATAATATGTTGTACCGTTATCAATTGATATTTGGTGAATTCATATATTATAATTGATTCATATATTACAGACGTTTAAACGGTTTAATGTTATTTGACTGGTTTAAATCAATATGTTAATTATTTTTTAAAATATAGAATACTACATACTACTATACCATTATTTATAATTCCGGAAAAAAAAATGATAACATAATATTATACTAGTTACAACTACAGTATGTGCTAATGCTTAAGATTTTTATAACGTGTCTTTCGAAATAGCGTTAAAAAATATTTCACGTTTTTCAACTATTCGGTGAACGTACTAACCAATATAATACATTATTTTACTTTCAATAAAGTATTTTTAACTTAATGACATATACATCAATATTAATTTGACTTGGACTAGTTAAATAAACGTTATACGAAATATGTTTAATATTAATTCAATAACACTAAAACGTTTTAAGAAAATATGATTATTATTTTTTTTTTGAGGAGTGTCAGTTTTTATTTTCTAAATCCCGAATTCAATTTACATATAATATTCTTTATAGTCGTTGAAGAAATCATATAAATATATAATCAATAACCATATTATAGTTAACACAAATAGAAAAATGACGTGAAAGTAAACACATACAAATCAATTTGAATGGCCATTACGTTTATTTTGAATAATATAATACAGAATAATAGGTATGTTATGAAAGATTCTAGTATATGAGTTAAAATTACTTTTTATGGCTGTCGTCAAAACACTTGCAGCAGTCCGTGATTATGATTGAATGTATTTATCAATACTATATACTTAAGTTCTTTATTGTAATCGAACATTATGTACCGCTGACGAATTGAATAATATAGGTTATATCTCTCATGTGTATTGTAATAATTATGTGAGCAAAAATAGATAAATCTATAACTCCATTGTTTAAATGATGATTAAAAACCTATCGAACGGCGTTTCAGATTGTGATCATAATGCGGTATTTAACTTACTTTACGCGACACGACAGGCCGTTTTAACGGTTATTGAGCTTCGGTTTTTATCGCCAATGCTCTTGGAACAATCTAATTAGCTATGGAAGTCTTCGTTTGCACTATCGCATCATGGTGATGTCGTGAAGTAAACAAAAGAAAGATCCAAACTCGTAAAAAGACTATAAACGCACGTTTGTTTGAACGTATAAAAGTGGTGACTGACGAGTGCCATACATACAACTAGACGTGGTAGGTAAACACCGTAAAGTGTGCTTCAAGTATTATGACTGAAAAATCGAAAGAGAAAGACACTATACATATTATAATATACAATATAGTGAGAACTTGTCAATTAAGTCTTATTTTACTACTATCGTCAAGCTTCACTGAACACAAAACCTTTTAAATAATCCACAAAATTGCTCATTAATACCATACTTTATTATGTACATAAATTAGTTCTCGAAAACTGTATCAGACAAAGGCGACATTAGATTAATTTTTTACAGTACGTTTTAATGCTGTATACGTTATTTTACAAAACTTTAAGATCTGGTAGCAATGTGAATACAAAAACTAGTGGCTAAATTATTATGAAAAGTCGTGAAAAGTTCTGAACAACAAATGCGAGTGAATAGAGACGATTTAATTACATTCAAATATATTGTGTATACTGCAAGAACTAGCGGTGTACGATTATATTATATAGGTTCACAGATTTTTAAAACATCGCGACTTGGATCGATATAATATTATTTAGGTATCTGTAGACTCGTCGTTTATTTCTGATGCCGGTCACTCGTCGCGGCGTACATGCAATATTCAATCGCCGGAGCCACTCGATATTATAATAACGACAATCATCTGCAGCGTGTGTACCTATAATACTGAATCGAAAAACATAATACACACGCGTATGATAATATTATTAATAATAATAATAATAATAATGGACCGCTGCCGCCGGGTTCACGTGACAATGATCCGCGTGTCACCTTCGTCGTCGCCGTCGCCGTCGCACAGAGTACGTGACTTCCGAAGCCGCAAGAACGCGTGCCTGTATCACACATATATTATATAAAGTATATAGTCAGTACACAACCATGAATTTGGTCCACGTCGGAGGTATATTAAATTATACTAGTATTTTTTTTTCTATTATTTTTTATTATTAGTAGAAGTAGTAGGCCATCTCTCTATAGGTACGTGATTGTATTCCCCTTCTAACCACAAGTGTACATTCGTCGTCGTCGTCGTCGCCGCCGCCGCCGTTCTCACATAATAAAATACTCTATATATACGCGATACACAATTATTGTTGATGTTATTATACGATACATTATTATTATTATTATTATTATTATTCGGTACCTCTCTCTTTCTTATATATATATTTTTTCTTTTGAATGATACCGGCTGGGTATTACGTGTGCGACTGCTGTACGTGCAAGCCGAGGAAAACAACACCGATACACACCGATTATTATCTTTTAATTTTATCCGTCATGAACGAACCGTGACGGCACTGCTACGGCGCTGACAGATGGAATCCAACGTCCGCCGGTGTGTGCATCCCCGATCGAGGTCTGTGCGATTCGATGGTTCGAGCCGTATTACGATGATTCGTGAATCTGCGGCAAAAATAACAAGATAATATTCTTTGTATGCAGACGTCGTCTATGTATATAATTTCTCGCGTGTAATTTGATATGGCCGTCAAACGAAGATTAACTCCCGTGCGCAGCTACAACACGCTATACATCTACGTGTATACAATAATATTATTCCCACTGCAGTCGAGAAGGACACATATTATTATTGTTATTATTATCGTGTATAGCGCGAAATTTAATATCATAGTACGCTTTACCAGTTCAAGACTAAGAAGGTTAGGAAAAAAAACTGATATACGATTTCATTAAATGATAAATGCCGAAATACGTGAAAAATAAAATAAACGACAAAAAACGTGATATTCGTGGTATTATATTTTTGTCGTTTTTAATTCCGCAATTGAGATTAAATCGTACACGAAGTAGGTATTATACTTTTTGTTTGTATCTAGATCTTTCAAAATGTAGTTAACATATCATATTATTAATACAATAAATATAATTTGACAATCGCAAATAGTTATATATTAATGTTATAGGTTGGTATTTGCATTGCAGTGTGCGGTTGCTGTGTCGCCTGTGTATAATATTATAGTAATCCTATAAATTCGAATTTTGCTTTCGGACGTCGAAAATGTAACCAGCACATTAAGCCACTGCGTATGCAACAGGTGTTTCTAAATAGGGTTCACCTGTGGCTGAATACAAAAAAAATACGGCATCTATGTATGGTATATATACATATATCTGCGTGTGTCTCTACGTGGTGTGTTTCTGTATTATTCATAAAAATGGCTATTCGTGTGTTGTTAGCTTTGAGAATTTGTGAAAACGGTACCCTTTTGACGCGCTACGAGTTACATATTACGTAATGTATATACCTAACTTTGGTCACGACATTCTTGGTGACTTTCAACACTCAGAAATGCAAGTTAAGCGTGAATATTATACATCGAGGTTTTGAGTAGAACATTATTTAACTTTACATTTTTCTAAAAAAAATCTAATCGAAAAACGCATCGGATTTATTTTTTCTTTCTTCTGCTCATTCTGTTTACAGTTACAATAGATGTACACAAACAGTATCTACGTAACAGTAATGCGTGTAAATATTATATATCATCGCGAGACAGTACAACAACTGCAGTGTAATCTTTAGACGAGTTTATTTTCATTTCCATTATCCGAATAGTTAAAAAATGTTAATTCTTCAACCAGGGCAAATGGTTATTGAGTGAAAATCACCGTTATCAAATAGACGGTCGTCCGGACCGTGTACTCATGTCCTATATATATTATTTATTACATGGGACTCCGGCCGGTGTATATGGTAATAACCGTATTTAAAAGAGTTTTTTCCTCCGTATAATTACTTCAACAGTCGTCTCAAAAACGTAGCCGGCCCAGTAATACGTACGTCTATGTGTGTGTGTGTATACGAAACGCTGTTGCTCTTCAACAGTGTTTAATATAAAAAAAAAAAATCCACACTATAACATTTATATATTATATACCTATGGTCAGCTGCTGCAAGGCGTGTCACAGGAGCTGCTGCTGGTCCGCCGCATTCTCGACGGTTGTCTTTCCCGCGGATATATAATATAGGTACGAAGCGCTCGTGTTTCATAATAATAATAATAAAAATAATAATTATAATATTATTATTGTGTGTGCATACAGAGAGGGTGTGTGAGGGAGAGGGGAGAGAGAGAGAGAGAGAGAGAAGTAAACTCCCGTCATGTAGACACATATATATATATATTCGTTCACAGCGATTCCTCCGAGGTAATTTGCATTATAACACCATTTCGCATACGCACAACTGCAGCAGTACCTGTGCACAGAGAGATTTTTCTTTTTTTGACGTATTATATGCGTGTGCACATATGCCCCTTCGTTGCAGCGTCCATGAATTATTAATGATCTTCTCGACCCCGGTCGTCTGGTCGTTAGAGAGTATACAGAATATACATATATATATATATATTATGTACCATCGACGAGTGCAACGGATTTCGCCGTTCAATGATAAGATGATAGGTACTACCTATAATGTGTGCGTGTGTGTGTGTGTGTGTGTGTGTGTGTATAATATTTTATTAATATAGTCGCGCGACCACGACCGTTCGACGGCCAGTCGCGCAATTTGTCTAGACTGCTCCGACGACGGCGACACACTATATTATATTGCTTTATATACAATATACTCGCATCACGCATACATAGGTATACAGCGTACGTATTATGCTATATAATAATATACGATATCATGCGTATGCATATACGGAACCGATAGAATTCGATCGGAGATTGTGCGAAGCATTAAAAAAACGGAACGTTCTCTATAAAAGAAGCTGCGTGCGGCAGCGACATTATAACGCTGGATTATAATATACTATATTATATTATTAAATAAATAAATTCATATATGGTTACAGGAATTTGAAGTATTTGCATCTCTGTGTTTTCAGGAGGGGTTATATAATGGTGCAAATTAAATAAAACGGCAATGGACTGTCTCCTGCTATGATGAACAATATTATAAGACCGTAGCGCCTAACAAAACAAATTGTTGTGATTTTAATACACGACGATAGATCAGCGTTTACGAATCGTTACAGCTACCTATATTTACGTCGTACGCTAATTATATTCAGAATAATACGTCACGTCAAAAAATATGTCTGTCAGATTGATATTGCTGCTCGCGCGCTGAAATCTGCATATTATAGTCGCGTCGACTTAAAACAATTTGTCAAGTAATTGGTGCGCCGTAGAGATGCTCGAACGGGTAACGATATATTATAACTATATTTTAGTGGCATTGCGCGCAATGGTAGTAATTACACTGTGGGTGGGTGAGCAGAGTTCCGCCTCATTTCGTTCGATATTATAGCAGGTACCTACAACTATACGCGGAGTGATTTTTTATAATAAAATGCACTCGTTTTATCGGTCTGCAGTTTTGGCAATTTTATCGTTTTTGCGTGATCCGCAATAGGTAATGTAACTATATAAACCAGTTTTAATGTTCATATTTTTAAAGTTGTAGTCCCGTTTATAGTATACAGGTAGTTAATTCGTAGTTTACAATTTTAGACTAAAAAATAGAGTGCATTTCGGAATATTATTATGATGTGTGTAATAATGTGGGTTCATCTCTAATATTAACAATTAAATTAAAAATTAATTAAAATCTATCAAAAAAAAAAAAAGTTTCTAGTGTTTTTAACAACAAACGTTTCTATTGGCTATTATATAATAATATTGAAACTGGACAGTAGTATGTATAGACGAGAAAGTTAAGTTTTTAATCGCATCCGTTTTAACGTTATAAAACAGTAAACAATAATGGAAACTAATAGTAGTATAAGCTATAGTGATAGGCTACTATAGTATAAATATCCATTAACACGATTATATTAATATTTTATGCTCTTCACTAAATATCCGTGACACACAGTAGTACAGCACTGCACACACACACACACACACACACACACACACATATGTATACATGATAATATTAAGGTTGAAATTTCGTTTGTCCGATAATGGATTAGAAAAATGAAAATAATTTACGTAGGTTTTTATTTTTTAACCTAATTACTATATGTCTATATCAGACATTAATCGATTCTAAGATTGATTATATCTGCTTGTAAAAATTAACTATTAAGTTTTTTCCTCTATAACTATTATGCTGGCGTTTGGATGATTAATTGATTAAGTTTTTCTTTCTTTTAATCTAACGGCAAAATAATATGTGATACAACGACTACCAGCGGTTATATAAACACGAACAATAATTAACGGAATGTAAAAATGTTCTTTGTTGATGCATCATTTTTGATAATTTTCACCTTGTTGTCAAATATTTGAAAAAGAAACATTGGCGGTATTAATTTACGAAACCGGTTGTTATAAATAAAATTATACATAAAATCGTGATTGTTTCGACAGCCCACGGTCAGAATAACTTTATAAGTTTGATATAAATAAAAAAATAAATACAACACATTATGTATACATAAAATATGCATACAATATACAACGTACGAATTAGTACCAATAATTCGAAAAAATGAATGTAAACTTTATCTGTTATAACACCACCGCAGCCACTTGAATATTTTTATTTTTTTCAATATTCATAGAAAACATAAGACCGATCCTTCCAGCATAATGTAGTGTTTGCGCATACAATTTTCATATTCTCGAAATATGTATACGCAATTTTACACATAAATTAACTGACCGACAAAATAGTATACGCAGGTATTTGCGTTCGGAACACAACTTCATGCCATACAACAACGCGTAATTATGGTTATTGGTATATTCACACCATACCTGCACAATATATAATAATATTATGTGAGTATAGAATACGTGCCTCTGTGGTCATTTTTCTGGAATTCATGAGCCCGCAGTTCGGAACCACACTCATTATAATATTATGTTTGCGAGCTATGCTGTGGGGGGGGGGGGGTGCCGGGGGCACAAGACCAAAAACGAGATTTGGTCTGTAAAATTATCGATTGACCATTATTGTATTATTGCCCATAACGGTATTAAATAATATAACCAATCAGTGTTTGACTTTTGACCAGTCTACAATATGACGTCCATGGCTTATGAGATTCTTTTTAACACAGACAGAGTGTTATTACTTGTTAATAAAATGTATTTTGTTATATTATAGCAGCGTGTGTTATAGTAAAGGTAACATTATTTTTATCTAAACCTGATTTAGAAAAATAAAAGAAACGATGATGTAGAAGTAGGTAATAGCATATATAATAAGTAATAACGTTATCAAGAGTAGTTCAATACCATTGAAGTTTTATACAACACGAAAAAAAAACATTTTAAAGAGACTTAATGATGAAATACAATTATTTCCTTATAAAGATAAAATGAAAAAAATCTAGCTACCCGGCTTTTTATATACATTTACAATATTAAGAAAAATATAGCATTAAGCATCGTTTTTATTTTTTATCTTTAAGTAATTTTTGAAGTTGAACAAACGTTAACAGAGAAAAGATTTTATCTGCTGTTAAATAAAAAAAAAAAATACGTTTTTCCTGCGAAAAGAGTTTTCTCCGAGTTTTCAATCAATATCTCAATTGTATTTCACCTATACATCTCAAGTTTCACAAATGCATTTATTCTATATAGACTATAAGGAATACTGAGATTGTATTGATTTAAAATATAATTTATAAAAAAATAACCATTATTAAACCATTACATATACTACACACTCAAGATAATATGATCGAATAGAATTTTACAGAAATTAATCAAATACGAAATAAAAAGTATAATTTTAAAAAATCAGGGAAACGATCCCAAGCTTACGTTTTCTATAATTTGATATCTCACAATATTGATTGTCTGGTAGTCTTATTTTTTTACTAAACCAAAACTATTCAGTAAGACTAAAACAATATCATTTGACATATTATTAAGTATCTCTGAACTCGATGGCAGTATGATATGTCCTTATAATGACTCTATATACGCATGATTAATCTAAAAGAGATATTTTCGTTTATAAATAACTATCGATATTATGTTTTTATTATTTTCCTTCTCGTCGTCATCGTTATATATTATATAATATAATATAATAACACACAAATCGCCTACGACTTTGATAGTCTCGTAGCCTCCACTAAATAGGTACATATGTATACACGATGTAGTCGGATGATTAAAGTATGATAAAACTTCATCGAGAACACTACTCGTATATATATATTAATGTATACGTATATTATATATTCGGTCCTCAATAGACGTATGCGTTGAATACGATGGAATCATTGAAATCTTCTCTTGGATAATTTTTTTATTTTATGTACCTGTATGACGTTTGCGTTAGGTATGTATATATAGGTAAGAGGTGCCTTCCCAAATTGAGATCCAATAACGTGTCATGAAGTTCGGCGCGTTATAGGAGCCCGCGAGGAATATAAGTTCAATCAATCAATCTCGTCTCCCTCGTCCACCCACCCTCCACCACGTCATCGCAGTCGTCGTCCCCGCGTATATACTCACATATATTTATATACGTATATAATGCGCCTTTTACGAACAGAATGCTTATCAAACCTCGGATTTTTTTTTCGGATGTCAGTCTGCTACCGAGATTATCCGGTCGGGATCACAATGGCGCACGTCCAAGAAAGCCCCCGCGGTGGCTGTATACAGGATGACTGGACAATCATTAGTCATGATTTTTTTCTTCTTTTATACACAAAGTCCATTAGTTCGACGGGAATTCGATTTTAAACGGATATAACCATACGCCGCGGATATAATATGTATATATTTATATACATGTATTATACATTTCTTGTGCGTATTACAATATGTGTGCGTGTGTCATGGTCGTGGTGAGGAGAGGAGTAGGAGGACGGGGTGTTTGCTTAACGTACGATCGAAAAATACGCATATTTTATACTTAATCGATTCAACATCACTGATGCTGAAACGCGTTGCAATCAGACTCGACGTTGGTAATAATAAGCTTACGAGGAGGGTTTCGCAAAAGTTATATGCGTGGTGGTATACCGATAACCGATTTATAGATTTTAGGTACACAGAACTTTAAACGGATCTATAAATATTATATTATTTTATTGTAATATAGTATTACGCTGTAATTAAATTTATTATTTCCGGGAAACGTCTAGCGCGATATTTTACTCACGGGCAACATTTTTTTTCATTACGCTCACTGCTCATGAATAATGAAAAAAGAATAATCATTATGCTAATATTACTGCGGTAATCAGGTACCTACACCGCTATGCCAGTATTGCGTTACGATTATGTTCTCGAGTTTTATTTATTTTTTATTATTTTGAAACCACCGTGAACTTGGATACCTCTAATACCTATATACATTTATTATACATAAGTACACATATACAGACGAGATGTATATGCGTCTTGTATATTATATATAAAATATACAAATATATATAACATATCGTCTAAAAATCAATAGGTATTATAGGTATATATATTATTAGCTCTTTGAGACTTCGCCCCGTGAGAATACCAATATATATGCTTTCTGATCCCAGATTTCTCTGCTCGTATGTATATAATATAATGTGTTATATTCTTATGCGTGTACCTATACTCATATAATATGTAAGTATTCGCACGTGAAACGCCGTGGCCTTTTGAAAGTTGTCGTACACAACAAGCTGCAGGTGGATGACGAACCGATATTTTCCTATCGTTTTACACCTTCGACATGACAGTTAACAATATGTGTAGGTTTTTTAGGACGAGGATAAAGAAAACGAGCGCGCGCGGCGCACACAACACACACACACACTCGTATTTATGCGCGAGTTCGGTTAACCTCGGCAATTTACACCTACTACCCATACGTATATGTATTTATATCGTGCATGGTATACACTATAATATTAAATTATATTATATTATTTTGTATATATAGGTATCTATATTATAAAAACCAGTTGTCCAGTCTGCCAACGGTTGTGTATAATAGCGACAGGATATGTGGTATACGTGGTCATGTCTTATATTATATGTACGTATATATACTCGTATATATATTGCACCAGGCACCTATACGCTTATACATAATATATAATCGTATATATGTATTAGGCCTATAGATTGTCAATCTCTGGCGAAGAGGTTGTAAATATATAATATAATATAAGATAATACTTCGGTTGTGCGTATAATATACGCACGAAAGACATGCTCTGTGACGACGAATTGTTTCGTGTCGGTCAGATCGAAAATCAACGCACGAAACCGGCTACACATATGAAAATACCAGCTACGAATCGGACTAAAAAGGTCGTTTGGGTCCGGTGCATTACCTGTTGATTAGCCGTGTGTCGAGGAGAGGCTGCACCCGTCGACCATTTTTTTCTCTCGTAAATTATCCTGACATCTTTATAGTGTATACATTTAATTGCCATTCGCCACACGAACGCGATGCGTAAATTAAAAAGCGTACTCGTCGTACGCAGTACAGTAATATATCGGGACTATTATACTAATAATCTGTATGATAAGATTTAAAAAAAGTTTTGAATTATATTATGCATCACAATGAACAATATAAATTTAAGGAGAACGTCATGTTTCTTATACGGTTATTGTTTCAACTGTATTATTATAAACGTCATATGGGTACTCGCAATATACTTTAGCCGTCATAATAAGTGAACGGTAACAGTGTTGATAAAAGAATTTGTTATACGACTCTCTCAAGACATTATGCCAAAATAATGGAAATTACCGTCTTACGTATAGTAGACGTTAGACTGCTGTGACTTTAGGTGGAACATTCTAAATTAGTAGCCACCAACCCTATAATAATAATTCATAACCCGAAATTATCATTATACCTAAATGCGAGTTATGAGGGCTTTCGGGTCATCTTGAAATGATACGTCTTGGTGATAATTATCGCGATTACCCACTACGAATATATAATATACTACCCTACGGGGAAACTATATTTCAGCAAAACAAAATTTCACTACGACGCTTATTGTAATTTTAACATTTCAATACTAAACCGTATTTCAACTTTTAACACTGTAAAGTGCGTACTAATAGGTACTAGTATAATAGTTCACGGAAAATATGTAAAAAATATTATACTTGTGGTTATTTTTCAAACTTGCACTACAAGAAGTGAACAATAGGTATACGCGTGTTCCGACGAACTATCAAAAACAATCAACGTGTGTGCAGTATACACACCACTGCAGATTGCAGCCGTGTTAATGCAATCTAAAAAACAAACTGGTATTTTCGGTTATTTAAAACCAATATTGTCATATTTTCCGACCACACAAAATTCGTGTAATTATTAACCCAATAAATAGAACGCTATATAATAGGTATATAATATTATATTTTCCGTGGTTATTATATTTATTACAAGGGACTATATATAGTTACGTTTTTTATGACTATTATTATTGTATGGTCGGATGGATAATTATAATACAACATTTTACAGGCCTGCATATTATTTCAAATAAGTAATAATTACTCAGTGAACAATAGTGAGAAAACTGGACAGTGGTAGTAAAAAAAAAACACAATTCGTTAAACCAC
Organism: Neotoxoptera formosana; assembly: GCA_022818045.1. Lineage (NCBI taxonomy): Eukaryota > Metazoa > Arthropoda > Insecta > Hemiptera > Aphididae > Neotoxoptera > Neotoxoptera formosana. The sequence continues at coordinate 48,232,402 of CM040631.1, forward strand.
TTCTACAACGCGGCAGGGCTTTTCTGTCTAGTCATTTTTTGTAATTTTTTTTCTTTATACGTGTCGTCAGCAGCAAATTATTTTCTAGATTCTATTTATTAGAAGTTGAAAAATATTATATACTTGGAAAGTAGTTTGTAAACTGAATTAACTAACCGATTTTACAAATGACACAAATTCCCATAGTTAAATAGATGAAAGTATTTAGTTTAAGTGAATTACTTTTTTTTTAACAAGACTTGAAAACTAGTTAATTATTGATGTAAAATGTCTTTTTTTATATCAATTAAAAATAAAATTATATATTATGTATTATTGTTTTATATTATATATTATTATGTTATTACAGTAGGTACCTAGTATGAAACTCATTAAAAGCAAACGAAAATAATAATTATCCTAATATCATACATGGTACCTAGTGTATAGTATAATATGTAATGTAGGTAAGTTATATAATATCCCAAATAAACATAAATTCAATTTTCTGACAGAAAATGTCACATTAATTGCTCATTACATGACCGCAGTAGTTTTATTCTATACCGACCTCATTTTCAGAATATATTATATATCCGAACCCAGCGTGGAAGTGTTATTCTGCTACTTGATAGCTCCATTTCGTTATTATATAATTATTCATTATTTAATTACGTATTGTGTACGATTAATAAGCTACCTACGAATAATAATAATAATTGTTCACGCATATATTCGCCCACAATTACTATTTCAGTCATACGTTAAATATTATCAAATAAATAATAATTACGTACGTAGGTGCCGCGTCGTGTAAAACAATCATCGTGGTATGAGATGTAAACATATTTTACAAATAGAAATCCCTGTTAAAATACGATTTATAATATGTAAACCGTAAAATATAAAATACTATTGAAATTATTTTTGAATATGCTGTAAGTGAATACATTTTGGATTTTCAGACATTTATTATTGTAATATTACTATGCTAATAATCTCTTTTCTTTTTCCATTTTCATACTTCGACTAAGTCATCCCACTCACCCACTACAACAATTTATTTAAAAACACCATATTATATCAATAATTACATTGATATTCTAGTCACGATTAGATAAACATCTACTTCAACTATAAATATAATTTTGCTTGATATTTATTATTTCGTATTTAATTTGTTCAATGGCTAAGAGTGTTCAGAGAACTGAAAATTGATACTTAACGTGTGATGTGAATATGTGATTGTTGGTGTTTGAATATATATTATTATTTTTAATACATTTATAATATAGCGTAATATTTTATGTACCGCTGTTTTACCACCACAAATTCTAAGTGCACGAATGTCGATCGCGTACTGATCTCTTATATTATACGTCCGTCACAATTACACGGTTTTACGCAGTAGATATTGTATATTTTGTGCACGTTATACTCATACAGGCCTAAGGGGGTGAACAATCGATACTATACCTCTATCAAAGTCCCTATCGCCATATACATCGGCAATCACGATGACGCGGGATTTCGTATCTCGTTCGGGGCTGCATTAACCAGCAAAGGGAGCATATTTTGTTCCAGGCGTCAGATTTAAAGAAGGTTTATAGAGAAGCGGAAAAATGTAAGCTATCTATCCGAAAAAAAAATAGACGTTATAATAATCGTTTATAAATAATTTGTTTTTCTTAACAGTTTAATTACTGTAAGACATTAAAAAATTGAAATCATGACGTTCAATCATTTTAATAATAACTTTTTCGTGGTCTTATATGAGTTACACAACTGTGTGCTCCACGGTGGCATTGGCCCTTTATCCGGCTCTGATCTCGTCCCGTAATTCAGTCATAATATAAAAAATTGTACACCGACGTTTGGACGCTATATAGACTTATAATAATAATAATTATTATTATTACAACAAGTTACAACTACACTATAATACAGAGCCGTTTCAAGCGAATGACGTCACGGCACGTACTGTACGCGATCGTCGGGACGTATATCGTAAATTCATTTGGTCCATTACGGTCGCGCTGCAGTCTCATTGCAATCAAACACTTCTCCGGTATCGTGTATTACATATTATATAGGTACCTACCTGAGATATTTTATTTATACGAGCTAGGCGGGTTTACGTGAATTATTGCCGCAAACGTCACGCGTTACTTTATATGTAATATATTTTATAGGCATATAATACGTAAATACTCGTTACGTGCAACGTGCCTATATAGCTGTGAAATACGTACGCGTGTATAGCGATATAATATAATACGAAACAACAATAAATATAATGACGATGATGATAATAATAATAAAAAAAATAATAATAATTGGTACTTTGAAGTGAAAACTCGCACGCCCGTGATGCGATGCCGACGACGACGACGAAAGTCCGGGGGATTCCTCGTCGCGTTCCAAATATACCCCCCGGCCCCGCCAACCACCCGAGTGGTCGTGGAGAGAAAAACGTCGATTATCCGCCGCGGACGCTATGGCCGTTCGTTCACGCGGCGTGTGCTGCACAGCAATTGAAATGTCAAATTAATATTATACGCGACGCTGCGAGGAGTTTTATCATGCCCATTATAACCCGGGAGAGAACTCCGCCGCTGCAGCACGTACGGGTCTCATATTATATTATGTTGTGTTGGTATAGGTACGCGTATATAATAATATTATACTATGTATATTATAATAATATGTCCGGGAGGCCGGGCCAGTGATTTATACCGCGCCGGAGCCTTTAGCGCGCGTACAATGGACCGCCGGACAATTAGCATAAATAATTATAGCATGTGTGCGTATAATATAGACTCGCGGCGGCTACTTTTTATCCGGTTTTATTATTTCTCCCTCCACCGAGACCGAACGGCAGCCGCCCCTATTCGCCGGTCCGCCGTAATTCGTATAGCCCGCGTGCCTCCGCACAGGACCTTATATAGTTATATATATATATATATATTATATTATTACGATTATCGTCGTGACTCTATACCATATTCTCCCGAATGAAACACATTCGCCTAGCTAGATCGCAACATCCAGATACTATTTTTCGCCGCCTTCTCATACCAGAGTGTACAATATTATACCTATACGCAACACTATAGCCGAGTAACCCGACTTGGCCCCGTGAAAAAATGAACAAATATCAAACACGGCGCTATGTAGGCGCTGTAGGCGTACGAGCCCGGGTTTTAGTGTATCTATCAGTTCGCGGGAAAATCGGCGTCGGTGTACATCGCTCTGTGAGCAAACTCGACCGATATGGGCAATGCGTCGGCGCCTCGGCGGCACTCGATATGTTTTCGAACGCGACTCTAAATTACATACTCTCTACATTTTCCCGAAATCTCTAAGAACAATTTGAAATTTTCGTCAAAATCGATCGAGTTGTTTTTGAGTACATACGATAAAACATACATTGATTTTTATACATAATATTAATATACTAGTAGCTGTACAACCTGACTTGACCCGTGAAAAAATGAACGGATATCAACGATATTTTATATAGACGGTGTGTATCGGTGTACCTCTGTTTTAGTGTACTTCAGTTTACGGGCAAATCGGCATCGCTTTGTGAACTAATTCGACCGAGATGGGCAATCCACAAGTGTTGGATTCGATAACGTACTTTGTATATTTACTAACTTTTCTTTAACTATTCTCTAACCTTTCCTGACATCTCTTAAAACGATCTCTGGAACTTTCGTCAAAATCGGTAGTTTAGTTTTTAATCTTATTATCTATAGAAATAAGGATATTGCCTTTTGTTGTGCGTTGCAATAACAAACTATAAATAAAATATTATTTCATTTTATTTAAAAAAGAATTCCATATAGTAACGCATGACGTGTTAGTATATACCTATCATTTTTTTTTTAAAGGAATTTTTCTGTAATCAATGACAATCTTGTGTATAAATAAAAAATAGTTCGATTTTCGTGGGGAAAAATGAAATTCATGTGTTAGCCACCCTATAGCAACATATAATTTAGGGGTCGAAATACGAAACTATAAACACTCCCCGAGTTTCAAGGAAAATTTCTGCAAAATGTGGTGCCAATTGGTTCAGTATATAGTTTTCAAGACTACTCTATAGCCCCAACCAAACATACATTCATTTGTAATCATTATAATTCATTATTGGCTTGTAACTCATTATTTTCTCTCTCAAATACACACGTTTCTTATATTTATTTTAAGCAGATTCGTAGGATTTTTTATTTGACTTTTCTATTTCTGCTATTGATTGTCTTAATCGGTGTATCGTTTTGTAAAAACCAAAAGTTATTTTATTTTTATAAACCATTATACTCCGATGCTTGTTAATTATGATTATTATCATATTTTGTTTTATTTTAAACAAAATTCGAAATTCATATGGTGCTACAATATAACGCGTTTATCGCTCGCTATACTAAGCAAAATAATTATAGTAATAACACATTTTTTTAACACATTTCTCGGTATCAAGTATTTTATAAACAGTTTTAAGAAACGTTTTTTAAACCATAATAATTTTATTTGCCAATTAAATGTTTTGTAAATTATATTTATACACTAAAACGAGTTTTCTCCACACGAGACGGCTTCGTATAATTTTATTTTATTTTATTTTATGCGTATATGCAGTAAAATCTTTATTTATGAACACGATCTTATAATGGACAGTTTTTAACTCTATGCCTTAAATAGTTACAGGTAGTGATATTTTATTATTATAAACTTATCGACACCATAAACACTATGTTTTTATCACTAGATGAATCTTGTAGTAAATCATGAAATTAAATAACGCATGGTATACATTGCGAACTGTGTCTAATTTAATTTTAATATTATTTTGGGAATATGTCGTACATAACCGATATATATAATATATCAATATAACGATTATAGATTTTAAATATTATCAAACGCTGAATTTTTATGTAGACTCGATGAGAAATGAGAAAAAACATTTTTAATATTTTTTTTTCGTAAAAAATATCAATATTACATACTTTACATTACTGCGTAGGAGCGGTATTCGTAGAGCCCCGTCGCAAATAATACTAAAGCTTTTATAAAAAAAAAAAATTCCTTATAAAAATTCTGTATTTCATAATATTATGCACGGCCGCATAGATATATAATATATAATATTATATATATAAATACGAACTGCGGTCATAGGTAACCTTTTGAATACTCTAATTTAACATCAAAAAATACATGCGAGGCGTGTGTGTGTGTGAATATGTAATATTCAATAAATATTACTGCGTCGTACCGCTCGAGCAAATATTAATAAATAATATCAAAACGTAAAATCAAATATCACCGGGCAACGGATCCAGCGAAATTGTATGCCGAAGGGCGTATATATAGTATTATCTGCGGGGCTAATATTCGAGATACGAGTGATGCCGACGACGACTTTGATTATTACAATCATAATTATGTTTATGATGATGATGATGATGATGACGATGGTGATGATGATAATGATAATGATGATGATGTAATAAATCGGGATAACCGACAGTGTCGCCAACTCAGCTGTGATAATGACGTAGGTACCTACCTATTACATTTTAATTTAATCCTAATCCCTAAATAAACGTTCCATATTTTTTTTATTACATATCTAAATAAACCTACTACCATATTATACTCATTTTACGTCTCGCCTCATAAACGAAATGATTGTCTATTCGCCCCGGTGAACCATGATTAGGGAAAGACTCTTGATTATATTTCTATAACTAAAAACATAAAATCGTTTTAAAATGTTATATTAATGTTATATTATCTTTATTATCAAATTATATGTTATTATACACATATATTTCGGGAAACTGCAATTCGTATTTTGTACCACTTACTGCAGTATTTGATGCTCAAATATAAGGTATAAAAATGTAAATAATATGGTAAAGCTCTGAATTATTATAGTAACATTATAATATCTATTCAGTATCCTGTATAAATGTGCTAAATTTTTACAGATTTAAAACGTTATCGTTTAAATCTAATGATGGCCGCATCAAATGATTAATTTTATTGTACTTTAATACTACTATTCAGTCGTGTCGACGTATTTGTAAAATACTTTCTAAGTTAGATCTATGCAGATAACTGTGCGTGGTCGATTTTTTTTAAAAAAAAAAGCTTTTATAACAATGAACTCTTATTTCCTATTTATATATTTGTACACGATACGTGAGAAAAATTACAAGTTTACTTTCCTAAAGTAGTATTTTGTGTTTTCACGGTGTACATACAATTATAAAAATATTATAAAAAACCACAAAATTAATCAACATATTATAAATAATATATATAATGTACCAAAAGTGGTAAATTTGAGTGCATTCGTTAGTATTTTTAACTTTTTAAAGTACCAAAGCAATAAGAAAACAGATTAATGTTTATGGAATTTCTCCAGGTTTTTTTGAGCACATTATTCGGATTCCGATCGCGAGGTTGCTTTATCATAATAGTACAATTATTACGTCATATATCCTTATCTCATAGAATTAAAACTTTATGTGCATTTGTCGTTTATCTGGGTGCAGTGCCGGATCTAGTATATTTTTTACCCGGGGCAAAGTATAAAATTAGCGCCCTCCCCCTTTGTTATGCCCACAATTATACTTATGTACCAGTTAAAATCGAAGAGAATAGGTAAAAGAAAAAAATATTTGCTAGATTAGAAAAAATATGTATTAAATAAAGAACTTTAAATACAAATTATTACAAACTAATACATGAAAATAATCATTATACAATAATCAAACAAATTATCATTAAATTTTAAAAATATATTAGTATAAGTTTATAAGTATTTAAAAATAATGCTGATTGTTTTTACTCGTGTTTTTTTTTCATCGGCTTTTTTTTGAAAGCATAACCAGATAATTTATTTTTTTTATTTTTTTTATTTCATCCATAATAGTATAAATGTATAATAACAATATTATAAATTTATAACAACAGTCGACAGTATCTTGACACGAACTAAGTATGAATTTGATAGTTGTTACATGTCGAAGAAAAATAAATTTATCAGTATTGTTAATCGGGTTTTAACATCATATATTGTCTGATTATCGCAATTTATAGTTTGTAGATATGCGATTAGCAATAAAATATACTATAATGAGGCGCAGAAAATATATTTAGTAGACAAATAATTTCCATTGGGTTTTTGAGTTTTTCTCATTGTTGTTATAACCATAAAGCCAAATGGAAATAGATATTGTAATCTGTATAATACTTTCACAATATACACATTGTTTTAATAAGGCATAATATTTTTAATCGTTTTTTGGCTTTTGGATTTGACCTAGCCCTATAACCTGACCTGCTGTAACCATTACAATAATATTATTTGTCAACAAAGTTTAAGACTGCGCCGTCTTATTATACGTTTCACAAACATTTATAAGTACATGTATATATTATGCAAGTATTGAAAAATACGTTGTAAGTCACAACTTGCGCATGAGATACCTACGACAAATGTTTGTCTATAGATGCTAAACGAACAATTTATCAACTATAGCAGTCGTCCATGCATTATACTTTTGGAAATATAAAATGTATTGTAATAATTTGACGAATTAAAAATAAAATAAAAAATTAATTAATTTGATTAATTAATCGAATACCATTCTCTGTTTAAATTGGACAAACACGACTTGCGACAAAACAACCAAAACTATACACAAACAAATATATAATATCTTAACGTTGGGAATAATATTATTTTCTGTAAACTAATTGGCATTTCGTATCGTTTTTCAGACAAGTGTGCCGGAACTGCAACTGTCCGCGGGACGATCACAGCAGCGGAGGCAGCACCAGTGGCAGCCACAACAACGACCACCACCGACAACTGACGATCACCGAAACGGCCTCGTGCGGAGGAAGTGGTGCCGCGGCGATAATGTCGTCGTCGGCGACGGCTACGGTGACCGGCGTCAAGCGGGGCACGCCACCGCCACCGTTGCCGCCGTTGCCCACGGGCCCTCCGGGTTACGACCAAGCGATCGGCGGTTACGAGAAGTTGCTGGCCGCCACAGCAGCCGTGGGCGCGACGGCCATGTCCACAGCGTCCGTGGCCACGGCCGCCGGTCGCAAAGACCCGTTGGCAGTCGGTGCGCTCCACCAACACCATCACCCGCATCACCATCATGCCGTGGCGTCGGCTACGGTGGGTGGAGGTGATCCGCAGCAGCGGCACTCGCACTCCGACGATGATTCCGGGTGCGCGCTGGAAGAGTACACGTGGGTGCCCGCCGGACTCAGACCAGATCAGGTCAGTACCTACCTATATTTATTATATTATTATGTATAGTACCTAATTATTATTAATAATATCAAAATAAAAATCGAATTCGAATTCGGCTCTTTTATAATATGCGTCAAGACGCCTATAATATAATATAATATATTACTCTATATAGTTATTACACGAATTCTTTCGGACTTGACGCGCACAAAACCAGTTTTTTCGTTTTTGATCTCTTTCGTAAGTCGGTCTTAATTCTTATTACGGGAAGATTCTTGATATGGTGTTCGAATTGGACGCACGAAACGAACAGCAAAATCGAATACGCTATACATATACGTATAACTCTAATGAACCATACATTTTGATATAAATAGATAAGTACCGAAAGTCCGACACGAAGTAATTTTTGTAACTATAATTAATAAATAATAGTTAAACAAAAATTATTTTTTCATGCGTTTATATGTCAAAAGCCACTTGGTTACAATAGTTGTAGACGGGAAGACGGCTGCCGTGTAGCGGTCAACCGTTTCAACGTGTTTCAATCGTATTTCCAACGAAACAAAATAATATAAACAAAAATATTTTTAAAAAAAATGACAATAACACGACCGGCGAAAATTTCCCTTCGAATCCATTAAAACAATAAAATTATACGTCCGTCATTATCATACTCACGATGCACTATAATATACCGAATTACGGGAACCGCACCGCCAACTATATAGATACCTTTACGCGTACGACACGAAAATATTATATCATATTGCTCGTATAAATTACTACGCTTATGTTCAATGGCATCGCCGTTTAACAATACTTCAAACAAATTTCGCCGCCGCGGAGACTGTCAACTGCACAACATTTCCATCAGATGGAATAATAATAATAATAATAATAATAATAATAATAATAATACAAACCTACCCACGGCGCGTGCGCGCGTGCTTATGTGTATTATGGTCGTCATGTAATGTGTGGGATTGCGCGTAGTCCTTTGATCTGTACCGTCAGCTGAACCACATTTTCTAGTCTCTGTTTGCCAAAATAACAGTGCAAAATGTTTTGTTTCGTCGTTTTGGTACGTATATTATATGTACATATAATATATATTAAATACGCTGTTAATTATCGTGTACGCACGCAAATGCATCCGAATAAATTATGACAAACCGGATTTTGTGGCTACGAGATGGCTATTTATACAGGGTAGACATTTGTCAACAATGCTCAGCCCACTTTTTCTTTTAAATAATGCAGTTATTCAGAACCTGATTACCCGAATTTTTAAATGTACTTAAGCTTAATGATCTCTTTTTTTCTACTGTCAATTATTTAACGAAACTTTTTCCTGAAAACGCTGACGTATCAAAATCAAAATTTGAACTAGTAGTTTTTCAGTAATTCAACTTTGTGTGCTAAGGACAATCATAAGAGTAAAGTTATAGGTTCATGCACATGGGTTTGGAAGATGTTGTGAAGGCTTTGGTGATTAGAAAAATATAGTAGGTAATCAATATTAATTTATCAACAACTATAATTTGTAAAAATGGTTCAAATATAATAAATATACTAAATCTAAAATTACATATATTTTATATTTTTGCAAAACCACTGTTAAAGATTACTATATCCTTAATATAAGCATTTCAATAACTGACCTCGATTTTTGAGATACGTCATCAAAATGGTCGAAAAAATCATCTACTAAACAATTTACAGTAAAAAAGGGGGTTCTCGTTTGAAAAATAGAAGTTTGTATCATCACAGAACACTTCTTAAGTATTACAAAATAACACAATAATTTAAAAATGTATGGTCTTTAGAATTTAAATATATTTAAAAATTCCAGAATTTGAATTATTTAACTATTGAATGAAAAATGGGGGTGAGCATGCTTGGTGAATCACCCTGTGTATACCTATTTATATTATGGTGGTATATACATAAAATAGGTTTATCCGGCCGAATAAATATGTCGTCGGTATAATGTTTTCGGTGCATTAGACTTACAAAACAAAAACTTATAACAATAATAATAACGCACATAAACGGGTTTTAAACAGAATACTTGAAACTTAATGTTTTGATGACTTAATAAACAATAACTGTTGTCTGTTTTAATTTAATTAATACGTATCTTCTGCTTCTCTCCCCTTATACTACGCCGGAATATTATTTTACGTGTTTCTTGTTAGGTAATGATATTATAAATACTGCAGGTCGCAGGATAACGTCATCATCAGTTGGTATTTAATTCAATTTCTATCTTAGAAGAGAATGAGCTAAATAAAATAGTATAAAACATTAAAACCGTATTCAATTACAATATATAGGTAAATATGATCTTTATAAATATAGTCTTTTCGAAGATTTCAGTAATAAAACTTTGATATAAATCAATGGAAATTAATAAATTGTAATTACGATATAATAAATAATATCATTTTTATCTTGAATCGTTTTTCATTCAGTTTTAATTTCGTTAACTTAATATTCCTGACTGTTACATCTAAAATATACATAATATTCCTACTTTGTACAATAAAAAGGAGTGTTTAATGTAATTGTATTGTAAAAATTCGTATAAATTATTTATAATTTTTTCGACTATTCATTTAGTACTAATTAAATTGAGCTTTTATCAAAACATTACAGACATCGTATAGGTATCGTACTTATATTATTTTTACTTATGGGTGATTATTTAATCGCGGACCACGCAACATATCTTACAGAAAATACAAGAAATTTTTAATTGTTTTTCTTCTAATTGTTAGACCAAATTAATAATCTGATAATCATAAAAAAATATGAACTAGTGAATGTTTTTAAACGTCAAATAAAATTAATTTAAAAACTCTTTTTGTTTCCTATAACTAAAATATTGCATATTATTTGACGAAAAAGAATCGCTCTGCAGTATCTACGTATTAGACAATATATTAATTTATTATGTAAGGTTAAAATGCTACATCGAAATCGTGTAATGTCTCGCAGAGTGCACACTGCACACATAGATTTTTTGTTTCTGTAGAGTCGACCGGACAACAATATAATATAATGATAACGAGTATTATCGGGTGGTGGCGGTTAATTGCCCTTTTTAGAATCGGTTTCCGCGATCAAACCACCCCGCTTGGGCACCACTGCGGCCGGTATCTTAATAAAATCTCGAGAGGGTAGCGAAAGACCGACAGCGATAGTTTGCCCTGCTCTTAAAGGAATTATATAGAATACAAGACCGATTTACTTTCGCGGACGACGGCGCGCGGCGTCTCCCCAGGGCGTTTCGCCCGACAACGGCGGCGGCGGGGAGCTCTTCGCGTTACGTGATACGTCATTAGGCACGACAAATAACGGTCGTATGGTCGTCGAGGTTTGTTGTGTTTCCTCCAAATATATACACACACACCCACATACACCCACCCACATAGGCACACACTTCGCAGCCGCTCTATTATATGCCCTGCAGTTGCGGTGGATCTATAGATCTTCGCGCGTTTTCTCGAGACCCGCGCCGGCTGAGAGGAAAAAAAAACGTATTATGTACAAGCCACCTCGTCCCGACGAACGTATTTTGCTTCGTCTCTCCAACCTCTCTCACACTCTCTCTCTATCTCTTTCTTTTCCTTTTTATTTCGGTCCGTTTGTTGCGAGACGCGGTCGGCTCTCCGGGGACACCGCGCCGCCGCAGCTTTCTCGGGGTCTAACGGGCAAACAGCGTGTCGTCTCGAGTTCGTTTGCAGCACGGGGAGAAAAAAAACATATTATATAAACTTTACCGGAAATATTCGTTTTTCGCTAGCAAAGAGAAGTCGTTGCGGAGTGCAAAACTGTCCTTTAGCGGCGAGTATAGAGCTCTATAGTTATACATTCGCATGTTTTATAATATGATCGTTTATTCGGCTACACTGCTACAATGTTGTGTAATTACTAAATTCAGTTAATAAATTTATCTAGATAAATCATCGTATTTGTACCTTATCTAGATAAATGACAAAATTGCTATATCCAACTGATATCTAAGATTATCATCCTATATTATACAGGACACAGCAATATAAGTGATTACGTAATCAAGCGTATAATATCATATTGTAATGTAAAACGATCTAGGATAAAATAAACCGATGGGCTGACATAAATCTCGATATGATTTCACAATCAAACGATTAGCTTCCTGGTGGTGCTTTTGAGGCTTGTTGCACTTCCACCCCCTATAACTATAGCTACAACTGCAGTCAGACCACCAAAGTTCAATCGTGTTGTGTACAGCGTGTGTCTTATAATATTCATTATCCAGCAATGTTGTTAGGTATATATTCTTAAAAATCGCACCTGACGTTTAAACTTTAAACATGCCTGCAATAGTCATACCCCGTCATCTCCGTCGACTGTCGAATAAGTACATACTATTTACTATTTAGTCGCTCGGACATCCATTCTCGTTTTATTGCTGCACATATACGCAATCCGTTATAATAACGCAAAACGATTGATATAATATTTTTTCCTTCTTTTTTTTTTTTTTTTGATATCTCCGACCACCCGGTCTAAATCGACGCAGTGTTATGTGTAGCCGAAGGGGAAACCGCGTTGTTAACCGACCAATTAGTGGTTGGCCCCGGCCGGCGCGGCGTGGCGGTGAGCACACACAACGCATTCCTCCGTCAGAGCGACTACGGTATATACTTACTACAAATATATACTGTACGTATACTACAAACCATATAATATAGGACACAATTTAATATATTATTATTCTACCGAATGCTCCTCAAACCGAATTCCTGATCAAATGAGGAAGAAACTTCAGTTTGCCTACCTATATATAGCTGGTAGTATATATATATTGCCTACGTGTTATTGATTAACACTCGTATCGTTTAAATCGCATAAATCAATTGAAAATCTATAGTAGTAACAGTTTAACCGTTTGATCCGTTTTTAATATGCGTAGTTTCTGATCGACCGATCTTTTCAATTTTTTTAATTGAGACTTGCGACATTTACATTCTCTTCGCAGTGCAACTAAAGTTATTTTAAATTGAGTATACATAGTCATAAAATAAGTATGCATTATCATTATATAATTCACTTTAATATTAAAATAGTTGTACCTATAAATGGCTATAATTGATCATACACATTATAAACTATTATAAGCCTCTGTATGACTGTACAGCAGTATTAAACGAAACCTCACAACAATGAAACGTTTACATTTTTAAATATTGTTAAACGATTATAAGATAGGTACAGTCGTACAGATATGCAAATTTCATTGAAACGTTTGAAATGTGCCTCTACCTATACTGAAAAGTTTCGTTTTAAAATGTAAATAGTTTCGAACGCTCGAGATAAATATTTTCGTAGGGTAGGATCTGCTGCTGGTTATTCGCTTTATGACTGCATTGTAAAAAGTGGTATGCTAATGAGTTTTGTGGAAAGACACCTATACTAAGGAATAGTTCGCTTAAGCTACCCAGCAAAAGTATTCACGGCACATTGTTATGACCTATAGACAACGCCGATGATCAAACGACTGATTTCGCGCCGTCTTTGTCGAAATAATAAAGAACAAAAAATACTTGATCTGTAAAATATGTGGGGTACCTATATACATACCATACCGGCCGAATCAAAATAAAACTATTTATATTCAAATTAACACTCTCCAGAAAGTGATTATAAAATGCATTTGAATGATAGACGCGCGTATTATATAATGCTTTGTAGTTGCTTAATTGTGTGTACAGACAACGACAAATTGATGTATACAACAATCAACGAGAGCGTTTTCTCGTCTTATTTTAATTGTGCACACATAATGACATGTAGGTAGACATTCTATACAAATACATTATACTATATAATATAATAAACGTATATTTTAAATTTTTAATACCTATATATAATTTATCAGAGGAATACACACGTAAAAACAGTAATGCCATAATATATGTTCGTTAAAAAAAACCAAGAGAACACAAAATTGAATCGTTAAACTACGCACCCTCCTCTTCACTGTTAATAACCCCCTCAAGCTGCGTACAATACCACATCTTTTCATGTTTTGTATTCACGACGGGAGAAACAAACTGAGTTTACGGTCAAAACCGTGACGATATCCAACGACGATTCCACAAAATTATACTCCATTTCTCTTTGAGTCCTTTATTGTATAAACGCTCATCGTCGCATATGTAAATGTTTTTGTTGGTCTTTCGTATGGTTTTTTTTTTGTATCTTTGTACAACTATTTGATACCCAACGGAAAGGAAAGACGGGAAAAAAAACATTTTTCTTTCTCGGCGGCGGTTGTTGTGTGCCGTTTGTATGACTATAATATGTCTATATATATTTACGTAAATACATATATTTATATACGCGCAAAGTGTATACGAAGGCACACAGTATTTGTCTGTATACATACGACGCATTATTACGCCACGGGGGATGGGGAGGGCTGGTTGGACGGTGTATGTGTGTGTGTGTGTGTGTGTGTGTGTGTGTGTGTGTGCTCACGTGGACTGGGTGAAGCTGCGTCGTAGCTGCTGCAGGTTCTCGTCTGCGGTTTCCCTTAAGCCTTTGCCCAGTTCCTATACATATACATATTATATAATATATAGTCGTCTTTTGACTGCGTCCGTAATGAAAAAAAAAATCTCTGTCGGCTCTCGAGAAACGTTCTTTACAATTCGTGGTTTCGTCGTAGCGTCCCTTCTTAAGTCTCTATTTTTTTTTTTTTATATATATAAAATGACGAGTACGTCATTTTCATTATGTGCAAATGTCATGACTATATACAATACATCGCAGATATATTCCAGAGGATAAAAACATCTTCATAACTTCGTCGTCGTCGTGGTCATTGAGGCAAATCGTGTCAAATATATAAGACAGGTTGGAGGTCAGTGGCGTATTTAGGAGGGAGGCCAGGGTCCATATTGAATCAACAAGGAAACGTAATGGATATTCAGGACTTGCTTTGATGACGATTCATAGAAATATAACATTAACAATGTGAATTGAAGGAAATATTGTAATAACTATTATTAAAGTATCGAAAAACTTGACCTCGTCGTCGTCTAAGAGGGACCTGTGCTGTTCTTGCTACGAGTTAATACAATATTAGGTGTATTTAAAGTAAGGTGGTTAAAGCTGCACAAAGTCTCGACATTCTTGTATTATAGGGTATATAATCGCTTTGACGAAAACTAAAAAAATTATCTCACGCGTATATAATTTAGTCATTATTAATTTCCGGGCGTGCCACTTCCACGTCGATTTTTACAAAAAAATATTTGAATTTCCAATCGGATATTACCTAAATACTTATAGTGTAGAAAGAAAACCGAAAACAGCAAAATTAATTGGTATACCTAAAAGAGTTATTAATTACTAGTTTTGTATTATAAGTTTTTTATTAACTGCGTTAATGTATAACAATGTTTATAATACTAACGTTTGATATTTTGACAAAGTACCTATATAAATTATAGTATAATATCCATTAAATACAACAATGCGTTAACGTCCGAACATAGTATAGTTTTAATTACGAGTTCATATTATAATTAAAAACCAGGCTCATTCGCTCCATGTTAATGTGTTTTCCGAATTCATCATCGTTGTCGTCAAAATCCGGTCGTAATGTCGAATAATAATAATATTTTATAATATTATTATCCTAACATTTTTTTAAAACTTTAAATGAATCTAAAATATTATACCTAACGCTATACCTTTAATCTTTATGATATAAGCTCGGACGCCTGCTGCAGAATTCTCCAGGGGTGGAAAATAAAAATACTAAAATATCTCTTTTACACGGGAATAATGATACAAGTATAACGATCGCACGCACACGTGAAATTACGTAAATGCGTAAACGTTATCACGAGTGGGCGTTAGTACTTACTCGTTTACAATTTACAGTATTATATTCATTATACATACACCAATACACCATGTTGGTATACAACACTGTAGTGTTAGGTTAGGTTAGGTCAAGTTTCGTAATAATTAAATAATCACCATGCCGTATAATATTTAAAGGCATTTGGTTGAACAATTTACTTGGAAAGCTAGTTAAGTTTAGCCAGTAATTAAATATATAGGTCACCCTGTACATTTCTTACAGGTATATCGCGCTTTGTCATCATTCATATTATTATTATTATTATTATTCTACAGGTAGGTACATCACTCGGCCGTATTATATCGTAATATACATTTATACATTTTAATATGCCGACGAAAACCTATATGCATACATTATATAGCTCACTCTGGTCGACTCGTACCTGCACGTTGTCGTCGTCGTCGTCGTCGGCTGAGTGAGAAACCCATGGGCCATGATATAATATTATATAGTGATAAATTATACATTCGAGGACGTGTCGACGCGTGCGTGCGTGATAGTTGAAGACGTAAGTGCGTGTTTTTCGTCTTTCCTTCATGTCGAGAATATTTACCCTTATACGAGACTCGTCGCTACTCGCATTCGACATATCCGGATGATGATGATGATGATGATGATGATGATGATAATAATAATAACAACAACAACGCTTACACGCCATCGCCATGAGTATACCTTCCAATATTAAGTTATAATAATGATATTATTTTATATATAGACTGCAGCAAGTCTTCTGGACGACTTATCCGGTGATGCTATGCCGCTGCCGCAGCATCAACGGTTCAACGGCGGCTGCATCGCGCACGCTACCCAGCGGGCTAACCCCCACCCCCCCCCCACCCCCCTCACAATACCAATACCACGACTTCTCTATATTATACATTAACATTAATCATACGCAGTAATTGCCGTTTGGATATAATATATTATATATGTGTGTGTGTAGGAATAATATATAAATATATAATATAATATAATATTATGTGTATAGGAAAACGCGTCGGGACCTGCAATGCATAGTAGTGTATACCTTAAACTACTCTGGTGCAGAGCAGTGTATAATATATATTATTCCTACGTACACGCGTATACGCCCATGCGTGAGATGTATCGGTCTCCCCCGGGGCCGTTATTTGATTATAACGTATTAAAATTATATGTACACCTCGAATAATATTATATATATAATATCTACATGTAAAGGAAAAAGGTTTATTCTGTTTTTCCTGTAACGTTGCACGCGCTTACCCGACTGTTTAAACCTATGCGACGTCCGGAATCCAGATAGATACACGAGTTGCTTCTGCAGTAGGTACCTAGAGGTTAGGTTTATAATTTATATACTGTAGAGTGTAGACGCATCAAATCGTGCACGCATCAAATCGGTGCACGCATCAAATGCTGTGAACTGCTAGCTAACTGCAAGTTACTAACTGTAACTGTTAGTCAATGTATTATAAATACTCGAAATGACTAGCGATGATTTCAATTATGTATGAGCGTCCAATATTACAGAAAAAACGAAAAAATCAAATAACCACAACGTATGTTTGTGTCTTTTCTGCAGTTTTTGCCAGTTTCTGGACATTTCCAAGACGATTTTCCTCCACATGACGTTTAGATGACAAATAATAATTTATGTATATAAGTAAATCATTGTTAAACCGTTTATATACGATATACCTGCTTATTATGTATATATATTTACATTATAATATATCACGTGTACTGCACTACAGTACATAATTTCATATATATATATTATACTAGAAATTATATGTGTATATATAAGCTGAACACGGTGAAGTGAATTTATTTACCTACACACTATACACTACATTATGCGTGTTTTCGACGGACTCGTGTCAATTCCCAGGGCGATTTATCACCTCCCCCCCTCCCAAAACCACCCCACCACCGCCATCAATCCGCTCCAATACCTATAGATGTGCACGCAATCTCGATCCTGCACGTCGGTTTTCGCGGTCATTTCGTCCTTTGTCGCTGTCTGTACAAAATTATACAGGGTGATTCACCAAGCATGCTCACCCCCTTTTTGTCTTATATAATGCAGTTATTTCAAATCGGATTTTTGGAATTTATAAATATAACCACTTTTTTGCAGACCACATTTTCAAATTATTGAGATTTTTTTTACTACTTAAGGAGTGTTCTGTGGAGATACAAACTTCTGATTTTCAAATATATGGTCATTATAAGATGTATATCATTTAAAAAATTGCGAAAATCATAATTTTAATAAACTATTGAAGGAAAACACAGGGGTGAGCACTGAGCAAGCTTGGTAAATCACCCTGTATACGTTTATATATTCCGCATTGACGTCGAGGTCCTGTATATTATATTGTACACAGTAATATATTATTATTATTATTATTATTATTGCACGGCGAATATCATTTGTCGCACGTCCGATCGGCAAGACTCCACGCGCGGCGTTAATATATAGCACGCGCCCGCCGATACATACAACTAAAGGTATGCCGCCGACGCCCGGACAAACGTCCATAAATTACCGTCCGAGTAATTACGACGTCCCATTGTTATTAACAAACGCGTCGTCGTCTACCACGGGCGACACATTATTATTATATAATATACATTTATACATTAAATAGGTATTATATTATTATTGTACAAACGCACTGCACCGTCGCGTAGATACAGGCGCAATGTAGGTATACGTTATCCTTATTCCGTACCCATCCAAACAGATTCGTCACGTCACGTCACCTATCGTCACGTCGACGCTTGACGTTAAACGACGTGTACGGCTTGATAACAATAATTATTGCATACGAGTACATATAGTAATAAATTATTGTAATGAAGTAGCCGTATCCAGCAAAATAATACATTTGCCCTCGCCCCACAAAAATTTCGGGGGATTGCAAAAAGTGCCCTCCTTGCCCACCCACAATTACGCCTCTGTTCTATCTATGGGAACGCGCGCAGTCGCTTTTTTTTATATAAATCATATGTAAGTACTACCGCGTAATTGATGACCAACAATCTTTAACCAGTATTATATACTATTTACTCGACGTAAAGATATGGCTGATCTTGTGAAAAAATATTTCCTTTTAGATTGAACCACACGATTAATCGTGTATTTGTTTATACCTGTCGGTTAATTTATATCAATACTAATGTAAATAAAAAACTTAATATAATAAATAACAATATTATAGTACCAAATTAATGTTATAATTAAAATTAAAAACGTTAAGAGGCGCGTAAAGGGTAAATCGTTTATTAAAGTGCCTTGTGGCGTAAATTTACATATAAAGTTATGCATGTTCCTCTGAATTGATACGATTTCCCAGAGCGGACGATAAAATTACGTATGCTAGACATTTTTCTATCCCTATATGTGCTCAGGTGGAAATTAAAAAACTTCGACAGCGATATCCATAGTATACAATATTACATATTAGTATCTTATAATAATGTATACATATTAGGGTTTTGTCTTTCATTTTTATCTTTACCATTTCGGGTGCATAATATCGTTTCTGAGATGATTCGTAAACGTGAACGGAATAATATTGTCGTCGTTATTATTATAATTTTGTTTTTCTTTTCAAATAATATATATTATAATTTACTTGTATTATACAGGTATTACACGAATTTCTCTATGTGTATAAATCAGTGTGCATAAAACCAAAATTGTATTGTCGCGCGGCGATGATTAATGATAATCGTATTCAAAACGATCACTGTTTAATAACAAAGCTCGCGCGCCGTGCGTTCAAATTAATAAAACGTCCTAAACAAATCACGCCCACCTGTTGATCGGATCGGAAACCGTATACAACGATACCTCTGGAGGCTATAGTAATGAAATCCCGATAAACCTTTGCATATACTCTTGAGTTAATCATAAATTTATTAATGTGAATTAATCGGGTTAAAAGTGTTTATATGTGTATATTATAATGTTGGCGAGAATTTTTACAGTTAATTGGACATCTCCGGAGGCTGTAATTTTTAGACGATAATTTATAACACATCTACTCGACTGTAGCGCTAAATATATAAGGTATACGCGTCCTCCGAGATCGATAATTCGATTTAAACCCTCCGGTTCTTAATGCACTTGAACAATTATTGTAACGACGGAATTTTATTGCATACCTTTACTATATTATAATATAATATATTATATGGGTAAGGCCCGCGTCGTACGCGGTTCGCAATGCGAATGAAATGTTTACACATAAATTATTATTACGTATTGCAGAAACGTTCTCCTAAATACATTCGTTATTTCGCGGTTCCGAATAATTCAACACATTTTTTATGATTTCATTGGGTGAATTTAATTCACTTAGTTATGCGTAAATGTATATATAATATTTATAAATATGTATATTTGTTTTCAATTATGTTTAGGATATTTAATTAATGCGCATTCGAGTTCCGAATACCAAAAAGTGCTCGAAATTTAATTAAATGTGCCGCAAAAGCTACGTCCTTTACAAAAGTGTACAGTTGATGAAATGGCAATGTGCAGACCAAATATAATATTTTACAGCCCATTGTGATTGGTTAGGAATGTTAACGTCGAATATTTCGGAACAAGGAGTATTTTTTTTTTTCATTTTACTCTTACTTTGGAAATTTGAAAATATACATTTGTCAACAACCCAAAGGTAAATAGGAAAACTAAATAAATAAACGCACCACACATATGCATAAGTATACATTCTTACGCGAGGTAGATATTACCCGTACCGTTGTAAAAAAAATAAAAATTCTATCTCGTTTTTTTATTTTGGTCATATTTATATTGTTGACGAAAAACATTATAATAAATGATAAACAATGACAAACATTACTTGTCGTGAAATTGAAAATCGATATTTTTAGATATCGCTGTGAGTGAAACACAATAAATGGTTTTATTTTTTTCACCCCAAAACCATTTTAGTTTAAAACAAAATACAATATACATAATTATAAGTTCACTAAACCGTGATACAAAAAATAGATCTACAAATACAATAGGTAGTATATTGTAGTAGTTTTTAGTTATGGTAGTATATTATATAGTATACCCAACAGGTGTATAATATTTTATTATGATGTGCATAATAATTATTATGGTTTCCCTTGTACGCAATATCGTTTTTGTGCATTTTATAGTAGTAATAATAATACACATAAGCCGAGTACATAATATAATAATTCCGAATGTTTGAAAAGTCTTTTAATTTGATTTTCTACTCGATTTGCACATACGCTAATGGTTGGTTTTATTTTCGTTTGTTCTTTCAGGTGCACTTGTTTTTCTCGGGCGTGCCCGAAGATAAAGTGCCGTACCTGAACTCGGCGGGTGAGCGGTACCGGGTAAGGCAGCTTCTGCAACAGTTGCCGCCACACGACAACGAGGTGCGGTACTGTCGAGGGCTGTCGGACGAAGAACGCAAAGAGCTAAGGCTGTTCAGCGCGCAGAGGAAACGCGACGCCCTGGGACGCGGCGTGGCCAAGCAGCTGGTCGCTGACGTACCTTGTGCCAACGTAAGTCAAACACGATGCATATTATATTTTATATACGGAGCGATCGGTTTAAAACGATAGCGGCAGCGGCTGCGACCGTTTTCCAAGTCGACTGCTTAAACGGTCGCACTTTCTTTTTTTATTATAATATTATAATATATTTGGTATTACATCAAAATGGTATTATATAATCACAGGTGGTTAACGTTTTAAAAAATTAAAGATTCGTGAAAATCACACGGGTGGGTACAATAATATTATGTATAGGATAAATTATAAACGTATAATTATATAAATATAAAAACCAATAATGTTTCTTCTCTATTCTACTGGGAATATTCGTGTAATCGCGATAAACAGATCACTCTGTATATATCATAACATATATGATATATACACATATAGGCGTATAGGAAATATTATTATTTTTCATTTGCCTACGCGCACAGCTTCCACAACTCGTTTGTAAAACAGTCGTTTCATATGCATGTATAACGCACGTGCTAACAGATTTCTATACCCAAGAAATATAATATATCACCGCGGCAGCAGCCGCCGCAGTTGCAGTGATAGGACATATGATATAAACGGAAAACATGTTAAAATCATAATAAAAAAAATGCATACCACGTTGCTTGCTGCATGCGGTAAGTGTATCATACTATATAGGTACCTACTATAAGGTACACTGCATACTACACAGGTGCACGTCATTACGCATATATATTATAACTCACATGTTATAACTCTGTGTATATGATTATACATATATTATACTTCACACGCATTGATAGGCGATATTTCTTTTGATCGACTCAACCACCACGAGTGAGTGCTTATTGTTACCGAATTTTGTTTTATTATTTTCGAATTCTAACCTAATTAAACGTACCATTTTAGTAACGGCGATTCCCAGTGAAACTGATTTTGAAATGTTTGCTTATGGTAGGTATATTTTACACAAAACGAGTTGTTTTGAAAAATTGGTCGTTATTTTCCTCTATCTATACCCCAAATGAATCATTTCCACAACATTATTCGACTCAATTCACATTGGCCGCGCATGATTCTGCGCAGAGTATATATACTTTATATGTACTTCCTTCTGGGGCATTGTAGGAGGCAATATTGGAGTTTTAAAATCATCATTTTCACTTTGCTAAAACTGACCGGACATCGTAAACAATTCCCGAAATTCTTACTTCGCCCGCGATGTATGTTCGCCAACGGGAAACCGCGATAATCTCAGTTGTCAGTCAGTCGGAGTGAGATAAACGCGATCGTCGTCACGGGTCGTTTTATTCTCGTCCCCAAGCTTTTCGATATTATTTTCCGAACCGTTTTCGCGTCGTCGCAGTCGTCCGCTCGATGGGTCGCCCACAGAGTACCGCGACAAGCAACAATTTCAAACGATGCGTCGTCGCGTCGATGTTGTCGTGAACGACAAACGATAAAAAGTCGGTACGACGACACTGAGTATAATATGACGTGAAATCGGCATCGAACGGTTGCGGTGTATTGCCGTGCCACGCCGCCAAAACCTTATCATTCCTCCATGTGGTACCGGATGCAGGCGTTTCCGTATTTTCGTGCCAATAATTTGTCTACGCCTCTGCGTAGGTGTCAACTATTTTAGCACCGGGGTCCCGATATTATTGTGATTTCAGCATTGTACTCGCAGCATGCATGTGTAGTGTGTGCACTGATGAAATGATGTTAAAACAATTTTCCACCCGGGATTCCATGATATTATATTGATCGCTATCTTACCCAATGTAAAAGAATTAAGTAATAATAATCGCAGTGTTCAAATATATTCATTTATAGCCACAGAGAAATATATTATAGTACCTGATATAAATGTAAAAATAATAATAATAATAACGAATTTTAAATATTTTTAAGAATCCCGTTTTCTAATAACTTTGTACAACAGAAAACAATATCTTATTAAAAAAACACATCTTAAATAATTTTCCACCCGAGAAAACTTAACACCACACAGGTTTTATATAACAAATAGCGTTTTCGTTCCGCTTTGCAGAATCTAAAACGTTTATACGAAAAAAATAAGTTATTAAAACAGCTTAATATTTACTCACAATTCACAACGTGATAATATGACTATTAAGTGAGATTGGATAAATATAGGTGATGAAAAAAAAATAACACGTTATGATATATAAAATTATAAACATTTTACATTTAACTATTGGGAAATTAAATCGAAAGATTTTCGTAATATAATTCTATAAATTGTTAAGTGTTTAAAGGCATTTAGGACAAACTACATAACATAAATAATCACAAATAATCTTTGTGATTTTACAATTCGAGGAATTCAATTATTTTAGAATAAATAGTTTCCTTCGGGTGTATGCTGCCGGGTAACGTTTAAAACGCTAGAAGCCTTTGACCACTTCATATTTACCAACATTCGGCCGTACAACGGTCATTTATCATTCATACAAATGCCGTATAAAAGTTTTGTGAAGGAAAAAGTTGACATTTTCAAATTAATGTAGAGGGGGTCACGATAAAATGGGTATTTTGCATATTAATTTCCGTAACGGTCATACAAATTGAATAATAAATAAAATTAATTAATACTTAGTTATGTATATTAGAAGGGGTTGCAGGAGAGATGTCTGATCCTGGCTCCTTTCAATATTTTCGATGTTACTCGAATAATAGTGTAGGACAAATTCTAAGAATTATCGAAAAATGTAAACAAACGACGTAGAAAATATCTGAATTTTGAATAAGAATTTTCAAGTTTATCTTTGGTGATGGGGACTGGGGTCACATCCGGCTGTCAACACTACGCTGAGCTAAGAGCGTCACGGTCTCAACGGCTTAATAATATAATACCTACCTACCTATTAATAATTATTAATATCACGAACGACCGATTCATGGCCACTAGTCAATATAATAACTAATAACTAATAAGACTTCATTTCTGAGTTTAATGATCGGGCAAGATGTATTTCGATTTTTCAAATAATATAATAATAGTTATACTGACGAATGACGACGTAATATTAATTTGGATGATCTACTACACACCCCATATTAAAATAAAGTAAACACACTCAGACCCCGTGTGTAATATAAAATAAATATAAATTATGTTGCATTTATTGAATTAACCATTTCCAAATAATATTAATAAATTGATGAACCTGGTCGTTATACTATCGACGTCTCTGAAACTAATAAAAGATAAAACCCTAATGATGGTGTATAATACCTATATATTACATATTTCATAACTACATAGGTACTTATGCAATAATTCACACTGCAGTCTAAAACGTTTGAATCGAAAATTGTTTAAAACGATTTATATTCTATAATCACATCGATAATATGACTATTGAATGACATTGGAATATTGGCTTAAAGTAGGCAACGAATAAAATGTAAGTGCATAATACGACGCCGGAAATACATCAGTGGAAGATAATTTAATACGAGTGTTTACGACAGTGGAAAAATACAGATTACCTTTTCGTCGTCCTTTTGTGACTGCATTCTTCGGCACATTTCCGAACTCCGTGAATATAGACCAATAATTGTTTTCTAGTGAGCTAGGCGAACCGTATCTTCAAGGGATATTATTTAAGCTATGTTTTGTTTAGAACATACTATTTTATATGTTGTAATATCAATGTGTAATATACCATACTGCAAGTTAGAGTATTACAATAATAAACAAACAACCAAAAACGAGGACATTACAACTGATGTAACACACTTAACTACCACAAGTAAAGTGTATGAAGAAAGATAGATAGGCTTAATTTATTGTCATATCGATAGGTACACTATAATTATAGGCGTGCTAAAAGCACATAGGACACCTATCTCTTGGACTTGAGTGCGCGACTAATAACTTAAATTATAAAACACATTTTTTTGTGATTATCTGTAATAGAGTTTTGTACCTATTTAAAATGTAAAAATATTTTTTTATTTTCCAAGAAAGACAGCATTATACACGCACAGCCTATCAGCAGACACGCGACTGCGCGTTAAAACCGTGTCCGTGGCAATAAATCTTATAATTGCAGACGGATGACCTGTCGCGTAATCGCTTCGTATGAAAGAATATCGCTGTGATTATTATTATATTATGTATCTAGCCATATAGGAGCAAGTATGGGTTGATTTTGGTTTCCGTGAGCAGAAATCTGGACGCAAACCGATTACTATTTTTCACGACAACAACTGAAAAAAACAGACCACAGATCGCATAAAATCGAATTTTATCCGGCGTGCTGTGCTCAGGTGTTATAATATTATATTATAAGTAGGTACCTATTTCGCCAGTGCTCAAGAATAGCACGATAACTTGAAATACTTGACTTTTCGGGAGAATGGTTTGAAAATTTAAAATTGCACCTTTTATTTTATTGTTGTTGTACTTGGAAGTTTAAATTAATGCTTGAACTATTATTTAAGTAGGTGTAGCGTAATCATAAATATAAATACACATAAATATACACTCGCTTAATATAGGTAAACGTATATTTTTTTTTCCTTTATTAGTTAAGCATCAACTACATAGGTTATTAGCTTACAGGAGTTAATTTTTACATTCAATAGTTATATTTTGTTGTACAATTCAATTTTTTGTAAGTATGAAATTATGTTATGAAAGTTTTAAAATGGACCAATTGCTTCGTACAGGTTGTCTGGGATGTTGAGATCTTTTCTAGCTTCGTTGAAGTTTGGGCAGTGGATGATGATATGTTTGATGGAGTAGTTTATATAACATGTTGGGCTTAAGGGTGGATCTGTCTTGGCCATGAGATGTCCAAACGTATATTATGTACATACATCATTATCTTATTGAATCATTTCTGAAATTAACTCAAAAGTCAAGTTTTTTGAGTTGTGTATCACTATAATATAATATTTGTTTCTCGTATATAGATCCGTGCGTTTCTCTCCGACGTATATATATTTTAATTTAAAATTCAATCTTTAATATGCCTATAACATCGTAGTGTTCTTTTGTCTATTTCGTTTACACACACACACACACACATATATATATATATATCTTAATATCTTATGTCACATTATTATTGTATTGTATGAAACTCGTAGGTGCACGGTCGTCGTCGCGCGAACTGCATCAGCTGTAGTAAGGCTTTCCAGTGAATACCGTTTTCTTTATATTATAATATATTACAATAAGTCTATGCGTATATACGCGTCTGCGTTATTCGATTGACACAATTTTTGATTTTTCCATTCACGTCAACCGTTAAGTTGACGAGGGTTTTCGGAGAGCATTTCTTTAAAACGGATAATATATTATTATCGGTGTATCATTATTATATTATATCGCCTCCACTCGCGCAGATTCTAAATTTAAAACATCACGTCTGCTGCCATCAGACATTCGCGCGTTTTGTATATTATTATGATGACGTGTGGATGCGGAACGACGACGACGGCGATCGTTACATATTTTTTTCGTTCCGTCGGGAAAAAAAATAACCGCCAAATTGCGTTTCATTTCATTATTTACTTTCGGAATCCGACGTGTACAACAACACTCTCCTTCGATTCCCGTGTTTTGATTGGAAAAAACAATACTGTTGTGTGTATAGGTATAACGGCGTCTCGAGGATCGAGTTAATAATGATTATTATTACTACTATTTGGTTTGATTCGGACGGAATTAAAATTTTAAAAACGCGCGTTCGTGGTCAATCTGGTCTTGCGTTATAATAATGTTATATATTTCATTTACCTTACTCAACCGTGAACGGCGCCCGACCTATATGGCGATGGCTGTGAGTATGTATAATATTGTGTGCAGTGTGTACATAATAATGACTGCTGCAGGGTAATATAATATAATATAACGACGAGCGGTACAAATGCATTCCATTTGTTTCACTCTCCCGACACATTCGTGTAAAAACGAAATAAAAATCAAACGGAAAAAAACCCGAGTTCTCTCATCGTTAGAGAGCATAATTTTTTCACCGCCCGTCGACGATTTATCGCGTCGACGGGAAAACGAACGGCGGAACCCAAAAACCGACGCCCTCGGCCGCCATACGCACTCGACTTCGGGTCGTCGCTCGGCAAGCGGGGCGCATAGTCGTGCGTACATATACTCGTATAGTCGTATATATAATTGCTAAACAAACTCGGTAATTTCGACAGTTTTCGCCGCGCTGGTGGAGCACGGCGGGGGTGGCTGATAGATGGGTTGTTATCTTTCAACGGCACTTGGCGTCAATGGATTTATTACCGTATTTATATATACATATATATTATAATAATATGTATAGGCGTTTTAAAGGGTGCGCGCACAACACACGCATATTTCTCTCTCCACGGCTCTCTCCAGCCGCTGCCGTTTAACGACAAGTCACATGTGCGGTGCGCGCCGAGGAGCAATAATTATACCCCGCGGTCGAGAGTTTAAAGTGTTTTTAACGCGAGATTTATGGCGGCGGTGTCGTCGGGGAGAACGGTGAGGATCTAAGCCAGCCAGCCCTTGATGTCGTTATCGTTATTATTGTTTGGCTGCTGAGAGAGCCGATTATAATATACTATACTACCTTAGCTCTTCAAAAATATTCTCCAGCACCTTCTAGAAAAATTTTCATTATTTGTAATGTAAAATAAATTCAATAACATTTTACCAGATTCTGATTTGTTTTCGTTATAAAAATATTAAGTTTTATCATATTATTAACCCTTATTTATATGTGTAACATATCTTTTATTGTCTCTACTCTATAATTGCGGTAGATTAATCGAACCTGCAGTTTGCATTTATTAAATGTGAACCTAATTTAAAAAAATAGATTTAATTCTTTTAAAGTTGCCCATAAAATGTTACTTAGTCTCCGCCTCTGTTTATAAATAAATCGTTTCGCGTCTCAATTTCTTGGCGATAAGCGATAGCAGTAGCCGCCGGCCACCATGGTATCTCGACAAATTTTCTGGCTGCATCATACTTGTGTGCTATTTGAGTTCTGCGGCTTTTGCTCAACAACGCGACGGCTTTTTATCTCGTCTTCCAAACGCTTCGATTGTCGAAAAAAAATTAAAATCCCTCCCCGAGAACACTGCGAGTTATTTTCCGGCCACGTGACACCGAGCCTTTGCAGTTGGGATTCGCACATGCGTCGATTATTGTTATTATTATTGTTCTTATCCGACATGGCGACATCGGTTCCGTCGTCGGCGAAATCTTACTCGTATACATTTACAATAACAGTATTGTTATTATACATTGTTGTATCTACTCGGTTTGTGTTTTTATTTCCGTATAAAGCAAACACCCTACGAGCTATTCCCGGCGGACTATGTTTGGTTTTCGTGCACTAATTTGTTTGATTTTAATACGCGCAAGTCTTACACGGGACGAACTACTACACACAAGCTCGCGCGAAACCAGCGCGTAACATAATATGTCTGCGGATTAATAATATGTTTGTTTAACGTAAACAATATATTCGTTCCGTCAGTCTTTTGTTGCTTTTCAACCCTCGCAGAACCCAGTGGTGTTGTGCGTAAATACATTGGCGGGGACGGACGTCACGGCGGCGGTTGTTCGCGGAAATCATATATTATGTCAATCTCGGGGTACACGGTACAAAATATAATAATATTACCGACGCTATACCTATAACGGATATATTATGTGTCACGGAGTTTGGTTCGTTTTTTTTTTTTTTAAACGACACTATCGTTTGGACGCGCCAATTGAATACGAAATCGATGATTGAAACGACTACGGAATCGATGATCGAAACAACGATCTACATCTTTGCCTCGCGCTGTATTACGCATTAACTATAATATTATGGTCGTTGTTGATTTTTCATGATATATTTTCGCGCAGTACATTTTCATACGTTTTCGTATCGACACGGCAATTCTAATTTTTACCCAAACGCAATTTAACATTATTATACGGTTTTATAATAATATTATATGGTATATTATTTTATGTAAGTATACCTATATGTAGTAGGTACCTAACGTACATGCGTTGTCATTTTTACTTAGAAATATGTTCCATCATTCAAACGACTTCTTGATTACGCTCTGGGCAATTTAACATAGCACGCATAATATGAGATGTGTAATTTCGACTCGAAACCTGTTTGAAAATAGTCTTTTATTTTTTCTCTTAAGTGTGCATCATAATTAATTCGACCCTGTAACTATTTCATACATTCAGTAATCGACAATCAATACCAGTAGTGCATTTTCGACTCATAGTTTATAGGCACTTATGTATCATTATTCAGCCCATTATATGATTGAATTCCCGAGGTTTCGCTAAACCGGCTGAACCATAACCTATAAAATATGTAGTTGAAACAAATTCCACACATCAATCGTATTTGTTTTAATTAACGTTATATATCTGCTGCAAATGGAATATAATATTGGTAACTACACATATCGATTGATATAAACTTTTTTTTACCTTTCTCAGTATTTAATTACGATTTTATTAAAATTTTAAAAATTAAAAATTAAAATTAAATATTCATCAGTTTTTCATCACTCAGTCTACGGTATTAAAGTACTGTCCAGTATAGTTGAGAAATATTGTATTGTTTTGAATGCTCGTCCACATATTATGACGTCCACGTTCATAATGTACCTATACCATGTCATATTGTCTATCGCTGCGGACAAAGAACACTGTCAGGCACAGATAGAACTAGTGAGTTACTGAGTTTAACTCTGTGGGTCACACTAAATTTTGGTAGATTAAGTATACAATTTAATTGATCTAACCCATTTTAACGGTTTTTGAGCTGTTAAAAGTTCTAAAACTCGGTGGGACGGTACTAACCCTATCTGGCACCGGACACTGTCGTTTTCATAAATAATATACTCGTATACACCTATGTTTATTATCAAATATTCTCATAATGACGTGGTATAACTTTATAACATTATAATATCCGTCATAAATGTTGAGCACCTATGTAGAAAAATAATGCAAAACACATGCAATCATTTCGTTCAGTGCAATTAAAGTTAAAAACAAAATGTCGATTAATGTCGAACCACTTAATTTTATTAGTGAGAATAAAGTTAGATTCTTAAAAATATAAATAACTACACTCACTCGTTCACTATAATATACAAATAATTTAAAAAAAGGTATGTAGTAAATAAATAGGTATATTAGAAAATAGGTGAATTCATTTTGAAACTAAAATAAACGTATTATTGGAATTAGGTTTACATACACATTGTAGGTACCTATCGCACTCGAAACAGTTAATCTAGTCTTTTATTTCATGATATTCCATTAGCTTTATTATATTTATAATCATATGTTATTGGTTGTATAATTTAGTTTATGACACAACGCCGTTAGTTTTTATCACTTTTTTGTTATCTATTCGCTTGTCGTCCGTTTCACATTTGTGTAAATTGATTTTTTTCCATTAAAAAAAACCACTTTTATAATAGGGTTGTACGTTTTCATGTCGTATACAATTTATGTCAAATCTCAAAATAGGTAGTCATTAAAGTAATAAAATAAACACTTTTATGGCTTTAACCACGACTATTATACGTCAATATGAAATTTATTTAGTAATGTATAAGTGTATAATATATTATATTCTACCGTAGCCTGATATTTTGTCAGGATATCACAAGGAATGTTATTTTTCGTAAAATATATTATGCAAAGAATATTAAAACTAATGGTCGTCATCATATTTCGTAGTGTTGAGTTGTGTCTGTTCGTTTCCCCTCTATAATTTTGACACTCGTTTGCTTTTATTTTCCTTCATTGTAGTGATTTTCATCGCATATTTACGTCAAATATATTACTCCCAATTTAGAAATAGTTTTTGTCTTCGCCGGTCGGGAGACAGTTTGTAAAATATATAATAATAATTTTTCATATCCACAAATACGACTAAATGAAGCAATATTACGTAATTTACAAATGCAGGTTTGTGATATAAAAACATCCCTCGTTATTGCTCATTCTCAACTTTCTCGCGATCGGTGCCTATACATTATGTATTTACTCGTACATAATTCGTGTAATAACGGCTTTATGTCATTACCGCGATGACGTTGTACGCGATGATGTTTGTAAAGAATAATAATCGAAAAAAAAAATTCCCAATGCAATTTATTAAATTAATTCGTATGAATGTACGAACAAATATGTTTACGTTTACACGGTGAACAGTACCTATATCATACAGGATCATATTACGGCTGACGGGGTGTGACCGAGTTTTTCGACTTTGATCCGAGTCCATACATCCTTCACCGGGGCCGACCGCTGGTGTTCGCAAATAATATAGCGCTCGCGTTGTATACGAAATTCAATTGAATTATCGATGCCTGCAACGGTGCTGGATTTTAATTATTATTACCGTTGGTGAAATGTGAAGCACGAGACGCGTAACTGAATGTTTATCCTGTGTTAATAATGTACATTTTTGGTTTAGTGTAAATTCAGTGCAAAATTGTGAAACCTCCAGATACACTAGGTCTATATTGTATTACATTTTGTATTATATTATTATAGACGATAAAACCGCGGTTACTTGATTTTCGTAGCTATTTCTTTATATCCTGCAGCTATTTAAATTTAACCGTTGTCGTTTTTACACAGTGTCAAGAGACCCTGCAGCCCGGCGACATGGCGGTGACGGCAAGCAGAGTCGGATCGGGCGCTGCCTGGCATCCGGCGTGCTTCACGTGTCGCGTGTGCAAAGAGATACTCGTCGACCTCATATACTTCTACAAAGACGATCACGTGTACTGCGGTCGACATCACGCGGAAACGCTCAAGCCCAGGTGTTCGGCTTGTGATGAGGTATAGTACACAATATAATATAACATTATTCTACGCGCGACCATCCGTTTTACTCATCTTGATCCACGTGCAGTCATGCAGACGTGATGTTTTACAGGTTACCGCAATTTTTCTTCTCACTCATATAATACCATGTTAGGTTTCACCCGTCTGTATTCCTACTTTGTGTCTTTGTCCACCGATCGACATTTTCACCCACCCACCACGACGCCGTCCTAATCCTCCCCTGATCGCGTTTTATATTACGAGGTGCCTATACAATATTACGACGATGTTATTGCTCTATCGTGGTTTGTAATAAGGAAAATATTATAGTTCTACAATTTACAGTGAATACCAATTTAATGATAATAATGAAATAACCATTCAAAAATAAGATAAACTGTTAAAAAAAAGTAAAACAAGTTTTTTTTGTACCTTGAGTTTTAAAATAAACATAAGTATAGTAAATACATTTATAAACAGATATGTCATTTTCATCAAAATATTGTCTTCTTCGATTTTACAACAAATATTTTGTCTTCAAAATTCCATTAGACACAGTAATCACCGATCTGCGTCAATATATTTCAACGAATTTTCAATCTATATCGTAATCATTCAAAACCAACAACGTTAATGACATAGGACAACGTTTAAAATATAATGAATTTGT
This sequence comes from Neotoxoptera formosana, assembly GCA_022818045.1. NCBI lineage: Eukaryota > Metazoa > Arthropoda > Insecta > Hemiptera > Aphididae > Neotoxoptera > Neotoxoptera formosana. The sequence goes on from CM040631.1 coordinate 48,265,643, forward strand.
ATTTTCATTTCGTAAAAAACACTGGTCTTCTTAAAATTAAACTATTTTCAACGCAATGTACTGAAACACATAATATATATTATGTTTTTCACAGAATATCTTATCCGTCAATATATTTACAATACTAAGCTATAAGTTCGTCATCACCCAGATCAATTTTACATTATTTAATATAATATATACATTATACATATCATATATCACATACTTAAATACATCTTGTGGTTATGTGCGTGCAGATTATCTTGGCTGACGAGTGTACGGAAGCAGAAGGTCGTGCTTGGCACATGAAACACTTTGCGTGCTTGGAGTGCGACAAGCAGCTTGGTGGCCAGAGGTACATCATGAGAGACGGCCGGCCTTACTGTCTGCAGTGTTTCGACGGCCTGTTTGCCGAGTACTGTGACTCTTGCGGCGACCCCATAAGCGTGGACCACGGTAAGTTATCTTTTATTATTTACAAATTATTAAGTATACGATTTTTATACGAAAACGGTGGTGGGTAAAAAATATAGAGGGGTGGATAGAATTTGTGGGCGAGGGTCGCATCATCCCGGCGACCAAAGTTATAATGTTCTTTTATTTATCAGTTTGGTAATTAATGAGTTTAAAGTACATATTATATTATACGATTTTACAAACCATATTATTATAAGACAAACACGTCGTAAGAATTGCGTAAATAACTTTAGTATGATGTCAACGTCGTTGCTCAGTGAATATTAAGTCTCCCAAAATCTTTTGAGGTTAACTACCTACGCAATAATTTAATTAAACACTTTCGAGCAGCTTGAGTTGCCCAAAATATTTTTTCTATTTGGATCACGGATTTATAACGCGTTTTCACATTATATATTATATCGTGTTAAAATCAGACCGTCGATCGTCGATTTTCAACCATCCTTATATAGTTACCTCTGCAAATACTAAATAGTATAATCGAGATATCGATGTATAATATATATGTATATATATATGTTTTATTGTTTTCATTTCGACGATTATATTATTATTATATGTGCAGACTACCCTGCGGACTCCACGCACGTGTTGCATCGTAACAATGTAATTATTAATTATTGTCGAAACTCGCCTGAAAACGTGCACAAACACCACAATAACACTTCAACTTTTGAGTTTTGACAGTGAAAGTTGCGGGCAGTGCCCTATGAATCGGAACCATTTTGATATCATATAAGTACAGTTCACCTCCGCACCTGACACTCATTAGTACCGAGCGATATTGTATATGCCTTTCCACGGGTATATACGGCGCTCGCGTATGACCTAAACCTCTCCTGCACACGAGAATGTCGAAATCGAAAGTAACGTTCGTATCATGTACCATAATTCATAATATTATTACATATTGAACTAGGGCTCGGCTTATTTTTTTCCGGTCTATCGCATTGTGTTCTATAATAATGGCTATGTATGAACAAAATACACATTTTTTAAGTGCGTGCCAATACTTGCACGTTTCGACATTTTACCAATTTAGGAGCACATTTCGTTTTTAATGCATATTTTACTATTTAAAAACTTGATTTTTAATAAATTAATTTTACAACTGTTTCTTAGGTACCTTTTTATCATATTCTATCATGTTAATATTTAAATTGTAACTTGAATGGTCCTATACAGAATACACACTTAAAATCTGCTAAATACATTTTTTTTTTTTAATTTTAATATAAAAAACTAAAACGACCAGATAAAAATGTTTAAAAGTTATGCGTTTACGGAACTTTATAATTGTATTTAATTCGGTTGTATAGGTAAACGTGGATTTACGAGCATAATATATTTTAATCGTGTGTAAAAAAAAAAAGTAACAAACGCATCACGTGCACGTTAAACATTTCTCGTGGAAACATTAATATTTAGAGAAATATTTGCACTGCGAATAGTTTAGTAATATAATATATAGTAAAATATAATATATCAAGTAGGTACTATCTATAAAACACTATATACAAGTCGATACGAATTTGTTTCCATTAAATAGCGTTTAAAAAAAATCTACTTTCCGTATATTCATGTGCGTTAGGTACTTACTGTCGCGACGTGTATACATAGGTATGTTTTTAAAGACTAATTCAAATACCTGATTTTCATATACGTAACACATATTATATATATATATATGCGTTGACCGCGTCGAGACTTGAGAGGCTATTGCCCGTTTATCCTGCACATGCCGCCCGTATTATAAGTTTAACTATATACGCGCTGCTATTGTGTAAATAACGAGTCTCCCGCACGCTATATATTTACACGCTTTAATACGTCAGATACTCCGAAACAATACCTTATACGTATTATATATTTATATAGGTACATATTATAATATACATTATACAGTATACATATTAATATATTATGTAGGTTAGATTATACACGAGAGCGCCGCGGTGTATAGGCTACACAAGCTACACAACAATCATGAACAATTTAAGCGATAGTATACCAGTTATTACAGTATGTTGTTGTGGATGGTTAACATAACTGCTGCATCCCTGCCAAAAGTAACGGGAAATATAATGATAAATCTGCTGAACTATTTTTAAGGCTAAAAATTCGTTTCAAAAAAAGTTAATTTTTTTTTCGTTCGACACCTTTTTTGAAAATTAATGAAAATGTTATAGCATAATTACTACATGCCTATACACGCGCAGTCCTAACGCCTTATATATTGCCCTTATTTTTTTTACACCTTCATATTATTATATGTTTATATGGCTATCAGCAGTATGTTTTTCATTTCGTCGTCTCTCCGTAGAAAAGATCTGTTTATAAAATATTGATGAGCTTATAAATACCAAATATAACATAGCTTTTTGATTTCTTATCTAAAAAAAAAGAAAGTATTTTCTGCTCGGTATTTAAGAAATCAAAACCCTAGTTAGCCATTTAAATCGATACTCTGCGCACTAAAAGCAGTAATTGCTGCATCGACAAACAAGCCAAGGAAAATATTACAACTGCGAGTTATAGGTACCTAGGTTACATTTCACGGAGAGAAAATGTCGATAAATCTTATAAAGTTTTTGATAATAACGAAAAATACATTGCTCGGTGTCAGAGGAATCGCCCTGTATATTTTGGTACTCGGCGGATTAAAAAGGAAGAACATCGAGTTGTCTGGGCAATACACACGTCGAATTATTCCAAGCAGCGCGGGTTCGTTTGAGAAAACCCGTTTCGTATTATTATATTATATTATATTATTAAGAATACACCGTGCGTATATAAGATATCCGTGTTTTAACGATGACACATAAAACATTATAATATTATTATTATTATTATTATTATCATAGTTGTAATATATATGTAGAACGAAGTGAAACTTTTTAAAGAAGACACCCGTGAGACCAAAAACTAAATCGTTCTTCCTGCGTACTCCAACGCTTTAATATATTATATTATATTATTTACGCAGGCAGTCAAGTATACTACGGTTTGTTATTCTCGCGTGCGTGTACAGGACGACTCGTTCAACTCATTATACATCAATTTTTTCGATCAATGTGGAGCGATTTTTGATAAATAAAAAAATAAAACTAACGTTATTCTATTACACTCAATATTACATTTTCGATTTCAAGTACCTAATCTTATCGTATGTATTATATATTTATATGGCAGCTGATGCTTTCCTTAAAAAAAATCGATGTTTAAATCGTAGTGGACATCGTCGAGGCAAGAAACATCGCGCACAACAAATTTGTATAAAATTAAAATCGTGTACCTTGGGAGTTTTTTTTCTTCAAAATCATTGATATTTACAGAGTTTAAAATAGAGTAATAGGGGTTAAAACAAATCACCTTGTACCAAGGGATAGGAGAAGTTTTTCCTCTCTCTTTTTTCCTGCTCGTTTCGTGTACACGCGCGTCTTGAATATTATACGTTTCCGCGGCTATATTGTATTAAAATAAATTATAATATATATCTATCTACTATCGGATAATCGCTAAACGTTCCAATACACATTGCGGCAGGTCACACACGCATAATATTATTCAGTATACGGTCGTATAATATAATACGTCAAGAGACTCCGGATTTCGATATTATCAGCCGCCGTGCCTAAACGATTTTATATATAAATAAATATGCTCGCGTATAGATAGATCTCGGTATTATAATATATACAATATGTTATTATAAACGTCGTATATATAATATCGTATGTAACATTTATATACGGAATGTTCAATTTTATGAAAGACACTTATTATTTAAGAAAACAATGTTTTTTAAAAATATTTCCTTTAGATAATTATTTTAAGTCGTTAAAAAACAACAATTTCGGAAAAAATAAAATGTTTTACTTTTTTTCATGGTAATCAATTTTTAAGTTTATTACACTTTTCAACGACAACATACATTTTTAGTTTTATATTCCGAAGCAGAATATTATTTGGAGTATTTCGAACTATAAAAGTCAAATTTCTGTCAAGTAGCGTATTAGTTTTGAATATTTAAAGTTTATACGAGCGGAGTAGTGGCCCAACATACTGCAGGGTACATTTGTACCACTACACTCTGTTCGTCTAAACTTTAACTTCTTATAACTCATAAAGTCATAAGCTACTCGTACAATATTCGATTTTTATAAAAAGAAAATTGAAAACTAAACCAATAAAAAAAATAGTGTAAAAAAAATATTTTTTAGATAAATGTTCTTTCTTAACGACCTAATATTATGTAAAAAAAAATGCTTAATAACATTAATAGTTTTTTAAATGACGAGCGTCTCGCCCTACCGTTAAATAGATCACCCGGTACATAGCTGTTCATAATATTATATTGTATACTCGTGAGTATATATAAGTGTGCATACATGTATATAATATAATAATATTACGGCGTACAGGTACTGTCTGCAGTAAGACAATATAATATTCAGATTTCTCGTAAATTAATTTCTCTCTGCGTTTCGCTCTCGCCCGCCCTCGCGGCCATCGTTCGACAATCGCGCCGCACACTGCGGACAATATATTATTATACGCGTAATACGAATACTATCATACACATCGTAGGTATTATATTTCCACGGCGACTATTTAGTAGCGCACATCGCGGTCGCTGATAACGCTAGAACTACTATATACCTATAGTGGGTACCTACGTTATTATTATTCTAATACCCGTCGCTGCAATTTATACAAGTTACCTACTATTATTGTAATACTTGTATATTATAATGTGTGTTTAATATGATATTATGCGTACGCGAGTAGGTACTGTGTACAATATATATGTACATATATACACCTACAAAGCTATATACACCGTATAGGTACTCGAACCATATCAAAGGTTTGTATCTTCGATTTTATTATAATGTATTATTATTATTATTATTGTCATGCGTGTAATATAACGAACAACTACACAAACGTGCGCCAGTGTGTGTATGTGTGTGTGTGTGGAGGGGTTGGGCGACTGCATTTACGCATATAATAATATGATACAGTCAACGTCGGGAAACTGGAAATCGACACGTACCATCCTCTCCGAATTATATCTATGCATATACTTGAAAATGTGTTCCCTGCAGTTACCTTTTACACCCTAAGAGACAGTATTTTCGAAATTATTATTTCGCTAAATATCAGAGCTCAGTTGTGTGAACTTGTTCACAACTAGATATAGGTACTCGTAATGCTCCCTACCACTAAATAACGATTTTTTGATTATGTACATTTCTTCAGCAGCGTCTCACCCACCTGCAGCTAACCATTTATTCGCATATTCTCTAAAACCGGTCAATGCACATTTCACACTTCACATTCACATTTAACACTGCGAAAAAACGAACAAGAAGAAAAATAAACGAAAACAATTTGATTTTGGGGGTGACTGGCAAACAGTAGGTATACGTTGTGCGAAATTCGCGTCTGTGTGACTATGTGAATACGATAATCTTATCGAACGAATAACAAATATATAATAATGGAAATATACATCATAAATCATAACGAAACTACAATAAGCCGTTACGGTTATTCGTCATAAACTCATAATAATAATATGACGATCAGTCGTAATATTCTAATCGTCGTCGTACAGGCGCATCGAAACTGCATCGACATTCGACGTAGTTGCCGTAAATCAATTAACCCACTTTCTAGTTCGAACATTTAATAACGCAAACAACGGACTACCGCAAACGCAGTTAAATGTCAATTGTTATTAAGTCTTTTCGAGTGGAAACGGAATCATACGATATAATATACGTAAAATACAGTAATTATTATTGTTGTATATTATAATATAGTATACGAGTATAGGAGGTACTTAGTACTCGAATTTAACGGTTCGTTACCACCGCTTTTGCGCCCGCGGTCCGGTCATTATAATATTAATTTATTATTATTATTATCATTATTATACGACTACTCGTACTGTATAATGTGCCTACTGAAAATATTATCAATCGATGACATTCGTGGCTATTTTTTTTTTTTTTTGTTCGCCATTCGAACGCGGTCAACTTGATTTATAAGCGCGCTCACTAGATAATACAGTTAAATATATAGGTGCGTATTATATAGGTGCAAATCAAAATCCGATTTAAGAAAGTCGCGAAGGTAATGACTTTTTACCCATATACATGCTCAATATTGTATACTATATTTAGATACTTATTGATGGTCTACTAGTGTTTGATGTACGTTTGATAAGATTATAATTATACAGCGAAACGCAATTCGTTTATCGTGAAAACCGTTCAGGAGTAGAAAAAGTCCTAGCCAGAACGCAACATATATTAAATGATAATCACCGCGAGATAGACCTGAATATATATCTAATAAGCTATGTGTATAACTGCGTACAACTGCTAAATCAAATATTCCATTAATAACGTTAAATTTAAAATAATCGTTTGAAAGTTTAAAATAACATTAATAATAATTTGACCTGTAATATTAAGTGAATTAAAATAAACAATCGGTACTTGCACTGTAGGCTGATTTTTTAACCGTCATATTCACCCCATCTTGCTTTTTATCGATTTCAGATTTTTATATAGTTAATATCATATAATATAAATACTTCATATTTTTTAAAAACTAAGATAGGTATTTTATTGTATTTTACAACTTTCCCGATGAACTTGTTTTTTTTCAATAATTGTAGTGTAGATAATTTCTTGAGCATTTCAAATACCTTCCAAAATCTAAGTTGAAACAAGTAATTTATGAGTTATTCTACTTTGGTGTACCATGGATAATAGTCTATACTGAATATGTGTGTACAGTATAATAATAAATGGGTATGGGTTTAGAACATAACTATATGAGGATATATGCATTATACGTTTGTACTTAATTTTAAACATAATAAACTATAGACTAACTTAACTTTACTGATTGGTGATTAACATCTATTTTAGGTCTTTATATAAAACCTTATAGCTGTATAGATCCTAAACCCATACCTATTTATGTTCTATTCAAAATGAAATATTCAATAGACGCAGATTGCAGGTAGCGTCAATATTATCCATAGTACACATAGTAGAATAAAGGTACTTCAAAGCTCACAGTGAAATGTGATAATGTATGGGGAACACGCGGTCCGAGTAGGATAGAACTCAACTGCACGGTATAAGCGGTATAGATAAGGTATTAGCATAAAAAATATGGTTAACCATCACTAAATAACCACACGGTTCAACCAATCACAATTCTAGAATATTTTTCAAGAAATCAAGTTTTACGGTGAGCTGTGAAGTGCCTTAACTCAGAAACTATAATACTTGTTTGAATTTAAATTAAAACGAAAACATTATTTTCAAGAAAGTCGTTACTTTAACAATTGACAGAAAAAAATGTATTGTTACATACATTAAATATGAGTAGATGAACTTAAAAGTTATAAAATCAGAATTCACTTAAAAACGTCAAAAACGCTATTAATTTGAACACCAAACGGAACTATCAAGGATAAAAAAAATCAACCTGCAAGCAAACCACACAGTAAATATTCGTACAACAGCAATAACATACCTAGTACAAGTCGTACGTTTTTATGTTTTTAATGAAAAAAAAAATTGTTTACTCCTTTCTCACCACCGCAGCATCGGTGCATTACCACGCCGTCTCTGCTCGAGAACCGACCGTTTTGGTTTCTTTTCTTATTTTCCGGGCGCACACACCGGTGCAGTCAATTATTAGAGAACTTTTCGTTACACGCGTTCTCGTAAACTAAACATTTGTTGTGCACCCAATGTTATTTTTCAACGTAATAACGCATCGTGTATCTTGCTCAGGCCGTGGCTTAACGAAACTATTTCGATTTTATGACCACCGTAAAGCGCCAAACCCCATCACTGTCGAACTCGTTTCGCGCAGCAGCGGCAGGTTAGACAGAGAAAACAAAACAAAAACGTAGCAGCTCTCCGGTAGCGTATAATATAAACATTTCATTTCCGTGCACATTAAAATAATAATATTATACATTATTATTATTATAATATTATGCCTACCGAACCAGACTAGAGATACGAACGGCAATAAACGCGTCGTCCATTGATATTATTATAGTAATTAATCGCGAGTGTTTTGTCGGAATTCTCGCAGCGTTATGAATTTATAATATACGCGTTTTATACACTGCATTGTGTATAATATTATTATTATAACAATTATTGTGATCACAGTATAACAATATTATAGTATTATATAGAGGGGTTCTTAAATACTGCAGATCCTATATAAAAAAAATTATCTTTTTTACGAGGGGAGGTAGAATTTCTGTGGCCCGAAAATTGATTAAAAGCCTGGTCTCCCAACGGACGCCAGTGCTGATTTTAAGGTGGGTGGTTATTAATTTTTAATAATAGTTATTAACTATCAGTATTGCTATCTTACATCTGGACGATTGTTATACGTTATACGTTATACGTTATTGTTATACGTTTTACTCATTGATTGATATAATATCATATACGTATATAGGTAACCATCGTTATGATAATTACCAGTATGTCAGTGTTGTTCTGAAATAAAAAGTGAACCGGACTAGGTAGCAAAAACTAAGCTAAAATATTTGATTAAGAACAAGAATTACTAACATTTAATATAAGGAAGAAGAAACTACTACTGGAGAAATTGCAGAATATGAAACTCTTAACTCTAACGAAGACAAAAAATATTGTCGATAACATTTTAATTGGATTTAACAGGATTACGTCAACGATTTGAATCAATGAATACCATTGCTCAAGAGCTTTCCTTTCTAAATCCAACAAAAGTGTATTCTTGGCCTAATAAAGACTCAAAAAATATGGGATTGAGCAATAAATAAATAAACGATCTAGATAAAATTGAATTAATTTCAGAATTGGAGAGTTTCAAAGAACATGTTTACATATTTTTAGATGAATATTTAAAAACGCATTTGATATGTTAAACTTCATTTATAAGAATAATCTGCAAGATGCGCACGGTATCAGTTAGTTTACCAATTATTTCACGTTACCAGTTACTTCATAAAATTCGTGTGAATAAAGCTCAAATTAATTAAAATTTTTAAAAAAATATTTAAGGTAAAATTATTATTGAATAAAATAGAATCAATCAATTGTCAATAATTTCAATAAAAAATAAAATTTCAAGTCAAATGAACTATCAAGATGTGGTCAACAATCTTACAGGAAAAAAGCCAAAAAAAATAATTTTTAATTGAAATTCTAAAAAAAAAATAATAATAATTTTTAATTTATGTACGTATTTACTGAGTAGTATATATAACTCTTAATATTATGTATAAATGTACGTATTATAGTAAAAACATTCAATCCAAGTTAACAAAAATCATATTATTTTTATATTCCACATCAGTGCTTATTTTTATACATAATTTGTTGATAAAAAAACTTAAAAACATTTTTTTAAGCTTGTGATATAAGAGGTGCCAAAATAACGTTAGACACACACAACATATTATGATATTATTATAATATATTTAATCATTAGGTATAATATGAGTGTATAGTATTATTATTATTCTGTACAAAATATAATAATGACTAGCACCACAGAGTACGAAACTGTAGCGAAACTGCGAAACAATAGCCTTGCTAAATACGTTTTATTGTGTGTATAATATACTTTTTTTTTACATCTCTTTATATTTTTATCTCTTCGCTACGAGATTAAAAACGTTCATTATGTATTATCGTTTATTCCGTCATCGTGGTTTCCTTTTTTTTTTTACGACGACTTATACGCGCGCTGGACAAACCGGTATCGACGTCGTTGAGTGTCTACACGTTTTAGATTTCGAAACGGTTTTTACTTTTTCCGACTTTTTCTTTCGTTTGCTGCGGCAAGATGAATATTATGATATATTAACTATACATTATAACAGCACGTCACGCGATCTGTAGCCATGCCGCCCCACCGCAGTGCCCATAAACAATCATAGTGGTGTGCCTATATCATATAATATGAGGGGGCGATGAGTTTTGAATTATAATCCTTGTGTGTATTGTTGATTTGTTGCTATTTGAAAAAAGTACTGATAAGGATATCAGACCATTTTTATGCAAACTAAATGGTTTGGCTTTGTTAAATATAGCCTATAATAATTATTATAGGTAGGTACATAGAGATATGGACCAATCATAGGTCGGTTTGCAAATTAAAAAAAAGATCTATATTATTAGGTAGGTACTTAAAAAACGTCTATTCTTCTATTTTTGTTTTTAAATTTTAAGAAAATAAGAACAAGTTATTAAATTTGCAATTCAAAAATGACTGTTGACATTTTGTGTATGCTCGGGTAACGTTATTTTACGCTATCGTTTTTTTTCAATATTATCATCATTTGTATTAAATGTGTAATTTCGATACTATATATACTATATAGCCATGTGTATTATTATGTAGAGTAACGCACTACGCATTTTACCATTTTCTCATTTAATTTACCTAGGAAAACGGGAAATAGGTTCACCCTGTATGTTATGGTGGCAAGGCCGCGAGGGCACAGAGTAAAGTGCGGAAAATAATAATGATAATTTTCGACACAAAAAATATATATTTATGATATTTTAGTGTGACTGTGCACCGAACACAATAATAATCGACTAAGCGACGTCAAATTCTATGTTGACAATGCGCGTTAATTAAATTACCAAATATGATTTATAATATGATGAGCTGACTTTGAACATGTCGCATTATGGACACATATTATAATATTATCCGTGTATTATTCGTGAGTTATATAATTATACAATTTATTTCGCTGAAAATTACATAACTTTTAAAAACATATTAACTCGTATAATAAATATCGAGTTGGGGTACAGACACACTACACAGGTTGATCTGAATTCGGTTCATAAGTCGAATCACGCCGTATCTAATATTCTAATTATAATATTTTAATCGTTACAATATAGTAAGCTTAAATTTTATTTCGATTTTCAATTGTTTTTCTTTTTTATTAATTCACAAACAAAACCAATTTAACTGCGTTACTGCACTGATCGAATAAATGAAACGTCGATTATTTCTAAGGTGCAAAATATGTAAATTGAATATCGTAAAATTGGTAGCCGTGGTGTATCGTTTACGCGATATTTTTATATGGTCGGAGACAATTTCATAATATTTTTTCTGTAGGCTTATATAAATGTAGAAAAATGTATAAGTAAGTATACGAAAAAATAAATGAGCGTTATAAAAAAACGTAACTCTGAAATGTTTTAATAATATACAGAGTGATTCACCAAGCATGCTCACCACTGTTTTTTCATTTAATATGGAATTTATTTAAATTCTGATTTTCTGAACTTTTAAATATACTTTAAGACAATATTTTCAGATTCTTGAGAATTTTTGTACTATTTAAGGAGTGTTCTATGGCAATACAAACTTTTTTTATTTTTTAATGAGAACTCCCTTTTTACTTTAAATCATTAAATGTACATTTAATAATAAAATAAATAAACATTTAATAAATATTTTTAATTCATAATAATTTTAATAATACATGATTATATGCAAAATTAATTCCTAAAAAAAGCCATATACTACATGATTCGATTCAATTATGATTTATAAAACATTTTTTAGATGGTCAAATCCAAATTGGCCACCAGGGAGCAAGTGCGTGCAGTTGATATATATGAGGAGTTAAAATCAAATAATATATTCGTGTAGATTTCCGACATTATCTCATATTTTTTATACAATGATAATATGTAGGTACCATAAATGTATTATCGAAATAATAAATTTCGATGGAAATCGCTGAAAACACCCTTTTCATCAACTTCCTATTCAATTTGAGGGTAGGTAGAAATTGTCGAGTTTTTGCCTGCGGGGTGGGTGGGTATAAATGGAGTCATAGGACGTATGTCACTTATTATTGTACACAAACACACAATTTTAAACAGACATATCTGGTGTACTAGTATACATCATGTTTTAACAACTTTTATTTCGTATTATGTTATTAATTATTATTTTGTCACTTTTATGTACACAGGACAAATGAGTCACGAAGGACAACACTGGCACGCCACCGAACAGTGTTTCTGCTGTCACACGTGCAGATCGTCGCTGCTTGGCAGACCGTTCTTGCCGCGCCGTGGTGCCATCTTCTGTTCGATCGCCTGCAGCAAAGGCGAACCCCCGACGACGGTGACGACATCGCAAAGGCCCGAATCGGAAATGGCCGACGCCGTCACTTCAGCGCAAACAGCGCAGACGACGCCCGCGCAAACGCTGCAGCTGCAACCGGTCGTCGCCGCACCCGACTCGCCGGCCAGCGGCGGAAGACGGACCGCAACGACCAACGGATTCGCGTAGGTTTCAAATAATATATTTTAAATACGATTTTATTGTCCTCCCCCGTGACAGTATCGTTAGTAGTAATAGTAGTACTAGTAGTAGTAGTAGTAGTAGTAGTAGTAGTAGTAGTAGTAGTAGTAGTAGTAGTAGTAGTAGTAGGCAATACAGCTATGAGTTTTTTTGCATACGTTTATGTTTTCTGGTCGACGGCATAATATATTATAATTGTATACTATGTGAATATGTGATTTATCTTCGCCGCGACGCTGTGAATAAGAATTCCAAACTTTTTAGTGCATATTTTTGCGTATTTTTGGTATTTTACATATTATAATGGTATGTGCATGTATTCCAATTTTGATGTACCTAAATTTTGTTTTTTTAATGCACATTGCACATGATTGAATAGATCTTGACAATAGTAATTTAGTAAATACTTTACGATAAATGTCGATAGAAAACAAATTAGACTACGATTTTGCGTGAGACAATTACCCAATAAATAAAACTGCTAATTGATAATTTTAATCAAAATAACCGACGATAACAGCTATAATATATTACTTACTTTCAAATCATAATACATTTAACATATTATATGATATTAAGTATATGCAATAAAAAAAAAACCATTGGCAAGAAACAAAAAAATGTAAAAAAGTCAATTTATTTCAGATTTAGAATCAACCGAGCATTTTTGTCGGCAATTATCGTTCTATACATTAATTGCGTATCCTACTGCTACAGAAATCAAAGTATAAAAACGCGAGACAAGTACTAAGCGCTTAGTGGGTTCGAGACATTTTGGTAAAATCTGGGGTGCTTTAATCAAAACCGCTGGAAAAACTAAAACTTTACCACATGACATATTATGTGCGACCGTCCTTAGAAACCATGAGGTCCGCTCAAAGTCGTAAACCGATTAAGATATAATAATTAATAATATAATATCTGAGTCAAAAGCTAGCTGGCCGTACAATATAATATGGTGTGCTGACCACAACCACGGTAATTAGTTTTGAATTTTGTCGCCATGTACGCTCCGACACTCAAATAAATGAAAAATTCCAAGACAGTTTTGACGTGTTACACGTGTGTGCTCGCTCGAAGGATGGAGAGGGAAAAAATAAAAACGTCACTCCGATAACGTCCCGGGCGGGCTCGTCATCGCTTCCACCGCTCAATTGCAACCGACCCGTCCGCGAATTCGAGACACATTTAATCGGAAAGCCATCTGGGAAGTTTCGCTCCCCGTTTAATACGTATAATAGAACCGGAATACAATTCTGTGTTATGGAAGAAGAAAAAAATCGAAAAATATAATATTATGTAGGTAGGTAGCTCATAATACATACAATTTAATATACCTAATATGGTATTGTCATAGATCCCGACTGAGATCGCACAACAGTTTATAGATTGACACCTACCGTGTAACCGGAATTCTAACCTAATTTAATGGTGGGGAGGACCTTATGTTTCAAATAAAACTTAAATAAGCAAATGAATTTCAAAATGGCCATCTCCTCATTCTTCTATTTATCATAAATATTGTGTACCTACCTTTTGTGTAAGTAATAAATAGACCATACAAAGATAATAGTGAGTCACGTCATTATAATTTAACTGTACCTATATTATATCGAACACGTGTTCAATTTTTTAATTATTCTATGATCAAAATCTTTAATACAATTAAATTTTATAATACATGTTTATATTTGTGGAGTAATACTGTTCTAGCTAAAGATACAATTACTGACTTTACAAATAAACCATATTAAATTCTAATTTTTACACCATGAGTCATATTATCTAAATAATTACAAATGGTCCTAATGGCCCAATATCTAACAAGCTATAAAATAATAATTTAATATTTTTTCAAGTTTTTTTTTAGAGGCCTCTCTAATATTATTCGAAAGGACTATTGGGGCCGATGACTGCCTATAGATCTAAACAGTTATTACTATATACCTTTTTTGAGAGAAAATTCGGGAAATCAAAAATATCCATAATATAATATTTTATATAGGTAATCATCGTAACGGAAATGTCTCCTCAATTTCGTATAGTATATTTTTTAGTAATACAAGAACTGACATTATACGTAGGGTCGAGTTATATATCGTCGAACTATTCCTCCCTACTCCAATCCGTGACCTTCAACCCCATTCGCCGAAAGTCATATCATACTAGGCACTAGATTGCACTATAAACGTCTATACCGGACACCCCTTGACAACGGACACACTTTCATAAAATAAAATAGTGTTTCGCTCGATTCACTAATAATACCTAAAAAAAAAATGTTCTTCAATTAGTACAATACATCGTAAAATGTAGGACAGCCACCTTACATGAATCATATATTTTATAATTACTGTTTCGGCGATTGAATCTCGCCGCAATCTCTAAAAATCGTCACCCGAATGCCCACCGTCATCGGAACTCATGAGGCGTTCGTGGTCTTCTATGACAAACACCATTGTACAAAACCATAGGCGTCGTTGGTGGGTTTTGATGGGTACTTTTCCTACCCTAAAAAAATATTTTATTAGAAAAAAAATAACTAAATTAAATTGAAATAAGTATGGCCAAATTAAAAATAATGAGGTCGGTATATTTGGTAACTAGTAGCAGTTAAATTATTTTAATAAAAATGCAACAAGTGTAAAAAAAATAGTAGAAACAAGTGATTGCATTAAGTTTCGGTTGTATGCAAAATGTACAGATGTTGTTTAAATTTAAAATAAAAAATGTCTGTTTAAATATCGACAATATTGTTATGGGTATGAAATTAGCTGTATTTAAATATCATGTGCTAAGTATAGGATTACGTATACTTAGGGTTGGGCAAGATACTTAAAAAGAAGTATCATGATACATTATACAAGGTACATGCATTTAGTATATCAAGATACAAGATACAAGATACTTTGTGAATGTAGAAAGATACAAGATACAAAATACATGATATTTTTATATTTCCAATCGAATTTTTTTAACTATTAAACGTAAAACGTCTATACACAATTTACTATATTGTTATTACTGTCTATCCATAAATACTTATATAAAGTCATAATTATATTAAATAATACAATAAGTCAATATGTACACATTATACATTTATAAGCAATACATATCACTATACAATATAAATACACCAAAATTAATAAATGATATAAAAACTACATCTTAAAGTGGTTCCAGTCTTTCAAAAAAAAAATCGTTTTCAGACCCTCCGCCATGACAAGATTGTGAGACTTTGGATGGTTCGATTTTATTGCTGTAAAAATAATAACGTTTCTCAACATATTATACTCTAAAGAACCGTCGGAGCTTTTTTTAAAAAGTTTTATTTTTGACAATATTATAAATTGGGGATGATCTTAAGGACTTATGAGTTATGGTTGGTTTTTAAATAAAATGTTATTTTTATAAATAAAATCTTGATTACCTTTAAGAAAAATTAATTTTTCAAACATTTTGTTTATTATATGCAGTTGAAAATTTGTGATGAATTTAAGAGATCCAGAAAGTATTTTATTTTCCTTTTTAACATCTTGGCATGTCGTACATAATACTTTTACAATATAATCAGATCCATTTGGTTCGTGAGATAAAATTTTAGAAAAATTTCCATTCAATGACAGCGGAATTTTAATATTTTGTTCAATAAAATAATCCATTATAAAAAAATTAAAAAAATCAATTATAAAGGAACAAAATTATCTAATATCGAAAATCGAAATGTCTTGGTACTATTCAGTACACATTTTTACAATAATAGTATCTTGTATCTTTTGGCAAAAAAAAATCCATGATATTAGAATAAAGTGTATCATTATACATGATACCTGATACTTTAAAATGTTGTACTGGGAGTAGTATACTAACGAACGAAGCAAAAAAACCCTATGGCAATTTGTTGTAGATAATTATATTTTGCGAACCCAGCATTTTGACTCTATAGTGATGCTCATGATGCGTAAAACTACATTAATCTCGATGTTTTCCGCAGGTCGCCTTCACCGTCACAACAATCGGCATGCCGGTCACCGTTGATGGGCCGCAGAGCGTTGCAGAACACTAACAACAGTGGCGCGTCGTCGCCGTCGCCAACGCGTCATCTGCAGCAGCGGGCCGCGGGTGACGGCGTTTTATCGCCACACACCGCCCGACCAAACGCAGTAGCCACCCGGCCATCCGACTTGGACGTGCGTCAACGACGCCGGCGCAATGACATCGCCGTTGTCGAGTCCAGGCGTGTGCTCACCGTGTTGGACAGGGACGACAATGGTGACGGTGACATGGCCATCTACGACGACGATGGCAGACCCCGCGGCCACGGGTTCGCGGCCGCGTCTTCAGCTGTTGTCGCAGTCGACCGAACGGACGGCGGCCGGTTGGACGACACTCTTTACGAGCTGCAACGGCTGCTGAGCAACGGCAAACTGCCGCAAAGGTTCCTAGAGAAGCTCATCTCCGACGACGAGATCACCGATCGGCTGCTGAACGAGTTCGAAAAACTCACCACCGCGGCTGCAGCCACTGCCACAGCCACCGCCGTGGAACCATCGCCACAGCCATCGTCGTCTTCGTGTCGCCGGCCCGTAGCCGACCGGCGACTGGCTGGCGCTGTGCCGGCACCCGCCGCTATCGTGGCAGCCACACATACACCATCGCTGCCACGTCGCGCTTCGTCTTCGTCGTCCACGCCTGAGACGGTAGCTGCGGCCACCGGTGGTCGAAGATCCGTCCGCTTTGACGGTACCGCTTTGTCGTCAACAGACCCACCGGCTTCCGGGAGGACCAGACGTCGGCGCCGGGAAGGCCGGAACAACCGTAATCGGAGCCGAAGCCGGAACAGTAGGCCAGTTCCGCCGCCGCCACCACCCGGTAACGACGACGGAGACGATTCGTCCGCCGAACACGGTTGCTGTTCCACGTGCTCGTCCAGTTCGGGCAGCGAGCTCGACGACCTGTCGGTGTACCGGTTACCGGCTCGCCGTCCGTACGGCCCAGGAGCCGGCGCTGCGGCCAGGATTTCGTACGTGCCCAACGACGCCATAGCGTACGCCAAGCAGCAGGCCACCGCCCACCGGTCACCCGGTAGACGAACCGTGGCCACCGGCCAGTCACCACAGCATCTTCAGCAACAGCAACAGCAGTCGATGGACGACAAGAACTGCGTTATACAATAGTGAAATATATACATACGACACACACCGCGGTTATGATGTATATAAAAACGATAATTCGACTGTTACAAGGCAAAAGGGGGGGGGGGGGTACACGACATTTGCCATGAGTATTTTATATTATATAGTTATCTATCCATCGAACATAATAATAAACGATATCTAACCTGTCAAAAAGTCAGTTTAATAACTATAATGACACTATCGTTCGTCCTTTGACCAATAGGCTGTACAGGGTGCAGATCCAAAATTCACGTCACGATGTCACTACCTACCCTAAACCTTAATATTATATACTCGTATAGAACGTATGTATTTCTTTTACTGTACACCTGATTATAATAAAATGTAATCATATTTACTAACTTGGGGTAAACTGTTGAGAGTGGCAGAATGTGATAAAACTAAAAATGTATCAGTCAAAAATACACTATTTCTCCTCAATCAAATATAGGGGGAAGTCCCCCCCTTTCCCTCCTTAGATTGCTCTTTTATGCATACCATATATAGAGTACACGTTTGTCTTCCACGATAGTGGCGTGTATATAATATAATATAAATGTTGGATGTGTAATTGAATCGTATACATATTTATACACAAAATGTATACATAGACAAAAGTTTGTTATATATATACTTATATTATGCTTATTATTTACGTGTTGTATACCCCACTCGTGTATATAACATTGATAACATATTATAATAATTGTAAGTACTTGCCTAATTTTTGTTCAAACATATTAATTGTGAATACCTAATAAAGTAAATTATTTATGTTTGAAAAACCAATAAATGATTGTGTTTTTTTAACCTGTCTATTTGATTTCCACCTAACCAGTAACCAATATAATATTATGATGTGTAAGTAAATCATATTCTTGAACCGAAATTGAAAAAATCATTGTTCTTGAAAATACGCACCGAATACTACTGCAGCGCGGTAACATCGTAAGCCACACTTATGTCAATTTAATCCGAAAACAAATCGACAACTGTGATGACCAAAAATCAAGCACGGTTTGAATTTGGCAATACGCTGTTAAGCACAACAAGGTAAAATCGTGATTTTATTTTTAGGGACCGTAATATACTGATTGAAAATATAAAAATAAAGAAAAACAAAAATCATTTGTTATATCTTATATAAGTAGATACTTACAATGTTATTATGTTGGAGGTAACATAAAATAAAATAATTAATTTTGGATTAGTCGATGGACGGTTTATAAAATGATTTCGGGGAAGGAATGCAGTACGCGTGTGATCGTTTATGTCTATATGCACATCCGCCATGAACTACAACCTACATATTATTATAATAGTATTCTGCTGCAGAATCGTCGTCGTTTGCTAACTGCAGTTCTGCAAGCAAATCGAATGTGCACACGAAAATATTTGTAATACCTACACAACTATGTTCCTATATTTCATGTTTGCTTATACCTACGTATATAAGTACTATTGTACCAGGAATCTGCCGGTATCACGATCGATTTGATAACCAGACGTGTTTCAGGAGTGTACTGTTTTGCCATATCTACGTATATAAATATAATACGCATAACAATATTGGTGTTTTAATTAACTCCACGAGCGTACGCCTACAACAGCTGAGGTACTAAATTATAGTTTGAAGTTGTTCCGTCCGACATTCCTAGTCCCAATCCGATACTAATTATATACCTATAAATGCTATAATAATGTTGTATATATCATATTAATTCAGCACATCTTATATTCGTATGCGTACCTTTATATATTTATATATATACAATATTATACGTGAATAAACGTATAAATACTAGGTACTTAATGAGATCCCGTTTTTCGATTCCGACCGACATAACAAATCTGACTTATCTAACTAGTCGACTAACCAATTATTATTAATAATGTAATAATTATTATTATGAAAGACTGATTCTACGAAAAATCTGTTTTTCTTTTAGCGTTATGAAAGGTAACTGACAGTTTAAAAAAAACGTGAATAACCTGTGGAACACCAAAATTGAACATATGTCAGACTGCTTCTGGTACTTCAGTCAAAAAATATATGTGCTCAATAATTAAGAAAAATATATTAATTGGAGGAGGTTCTCTTGAAGTAAGAAGTCTATTGCACTAATGCGTGACACTCGAATAATGACATAAAAATCTAATAAGTGTTTGAAAATATGGTCTTTAAGTACACTTAAAAGTTCCAAAAATCAGGATATATATAAATAAATCCACGTTCAAAAGTTAAATTGTGAGGATAACAATTCTCGGTGAATTATATATTATATCATTATGAACCGTCTACTGCAGTCTGCAGGTCTCCACAGGAAATTTCGTTTGTCGAACTAAATGGTGACTATACCTACCTTCAACGTTATATAGTATATCTAACAAAATAATTCGCACGCGACTGCTCCGAAATTAAATAACATAATATCTGAAATGTCACGAGAAATAATAATACTGCGAAACGACCGCACTCACGGCTACGACGAGTGTGCAACAGCAGTCCCCATGGTGACAACGACAGTTTTTTCAGTTTTATTATTATTATTATCATCATCATCGAAATACGCGCGTCTGTCATGTTTTGCTTCTTTTTTCGCCCCGTGACAAGGGTTCAGACACACATCATATTATTATTTATCGTGTACGGCTCCGGCTCATTAATATTAATTCGAGTGTCCACGAGACAGTTAAACTACGACGCGTGTCAGACGTATGAAAATATCAGTCAATCGTCGAATAAAAAATGCTGCCTTTATATAATATTGCGTACAAGCTGATGATTGTAATTTTTAGCGATGTGATGGAAACAATTTTCGAGTGATGTCGATCTGTAACGTGTGAACACTAATTAAATACGCTATTATAGAGGTACCTATAAGGTAATTTTTGTTTGAACTTTTAATCAGCATAACTGGCTAAAATTTATTTTATTTAAAACAGCAGGGTCCTCGGCATGGAAATGACAATGGATATATTATAAGTTTTACAATCAAATATCTAACTATAGAACGATTTTTAATATTAAAATAATTGTATTAATTGCATAATATGTTACAAAGAACATAATAATAGATACTTCGATTCTAAAAGTAAAAAACATTTGAAAAATAAACCTATAATATAATAAAAACAACAGCAAATGGAAACCACAGTGTAACGTGAGTGTTGCTTCCGACAAAGATGCAACCAATCGGCATGAGCGTATCTTTAATTCCATTCGGGTGCCTATACAGAACCTCTTTAAATATTAATGGCAAAATTATAATTTTTTTCTCCTTGCTTTTTGAGTGGCAAATGTATGAATAGAATTTGCATAGTCAACTTGTTGAGTTAACTCTCATTCAATATTTAAAATGGATAAACTATTGAGGCCGGCCGTGATTGGTTGTTTATTTTGCATTCGGACGATGATATGTAGAATTTTTCATACAAATTGTATAGTTTAATGTGATCGGCAAGTAAATATATACAAAAAACGGTTAATGAAAACGTATTGAAATGTTTTTTTAGCGGTATTAATGATAAATATATTTTTATTAAAAATGAATACAGATACAAAATAAATGCTAATTAATCTGTTGATAAAAAAAAAAAATTAAGAATCGGGTGATGTTGTGACATTCAAGGAAGTATTTGGTAAAACTCTGTGAAAAAAAATTGTAAAAAAGTTCAATAGCGTCGTCAGAAAATTGGAACATTTAAATACAATACACCCCCTCCCCATCACCTCCAGACAAAAAAAAATTAAAAATTGATCGAAGTGATGACACTTGGGAAGACATTTGGAACATCTCAGTGAAAAAAAAATATGGAATAAAGATAAATATTGTTGTCACAAAATGGGAACATAAAAAAGTTCTGTTCTTGCGGACGTCGTAGTGAGGCCCCAAAAATTATTTTTGTTTTTAATTTTTCAAGAATTTTAAACTTATTTTTTACTATCAAAAGTGGTACTAAAACCTTTAGCAGACTGTTAGATATAACAGTAAAAATGTTCAGCCAAATCGGTTCAGTAGTTTTCTTGGTTAGAGTGGTCGTAGAAAACCCCTTAAATTGTATATATTAGTATAGATATAGATAGATAGGTATACAATTTACACAATTTATTTTAATTAATAATAAGTTTTTTTATTAACTATCGGACTAAATTTATGCCAAAAACCTTCTCTGTGATGTCCTCTTTAACTGCACGACGATCCAATGAGTAGTTTCGGAGTTTATTGCTTATCCAGAACAAAAAAAAATCGACTTAATTTTATATAATAGTAATAGATATAGATTAATACGAATATTTAGTATACATGTTGTTGGTGTACGTGCGATAAAATTCTCGGAACAACACCGATATCAAACACAATACAATTGGACGAACAAAATGGTCAGGTTGCAGGTAGCTGGAAACCCGTGGGCCGCACAATATGTACAATAATATATATATAGGTGTACAATTTACACGTTTATTTTAATAAATAATAACTAATTATTCATTAACTTAATCGGACTAAATTTTTGCCTTAAACCTTCTCTATGATGTCCTCTTTAATTTAAAAAAAATTGCACGACGATTGAATAAGTAGTTTCGGAGTTTACCCCAAACAAAAAAAAGTGACTTCAATTTATATAGTAGTATAGATATAGATTATACATACTTGACCTTAGGTAAGTAAATAAGTTCATAAATTATGTAAGTTGTGTTATAAATTATAACAACACAGCCGCCGGTCACATTCACGATGAGACGAACGGATTTAGTTATACGAACAGATATGTTGTATCGTGGTTAATTTATAATTGTAAAAGTATAATAATAAATACATCGTGACAAAATACAATAAGTATGAAAAATATTTTTGTAATTATACTATACACGACATAATAAAAATAGTAATAATCATTTTTTTTAATCATTTTTGATTTCGGCGCCCCTAAAAAGTTGACCTCCGGGCAATTGTCCACCCGAGTTACTTCTTAAATACGGCCCAGGTAAATGACCCATTTTAATTATTTCGATTTATTAACTTCTTGTGGTTTAAATAAAGTTGTGATATGCGCGTTATTTTAATAATATAAAAGTGGCCGGAATGGCAATATTATCTTAAATAGTTTTTTTCATCTTAAATTTATGGAACAAAAATAAAAAACTAAATCGATCTACTAATAATATACTTATTATTATTATTATGTATAGTTAACCAAGTAAAAAGTATATAATTATAAAAAATATTATTTTCATTTTGACCGATTATTATTATAATATAGGTACATACTGCAGCCGCACTGGCTTTAATTAATAATTCAACTGTACATCGTACATGTATATTGTATATATTATTATAATGCGCATATAATATTCAGTCAGTATAATATTACGAACAAAATATCCGCGATCGCGAAGAATGTAGTAATAAGCATTAAGCTTATTAGAATATGTAGAATCTGTCCTGGCTAAATAATTTTGCTATCGAAAACTTGAACGCATGTCCCCAGGTATCAAACGATTTCTTGCAGCAGTCGTCCGATTTTACCAAAATATTAAGTTAAATAACATTTTATATTATAAACGATTTAGAAATCGTACCTACATGAACATCGAAGTCAATCCTGGTGTTTAAAGTATTTGAAGTTATGATGAGCGGAGTGGAAGTGGCCTGGGATATTGACAAAATGTTGGTCAACTACTCTAAACATTTAATACTAAAATACTTATAAATCATTAAATAATCGTTTATAATTCAATTTTTAAACATTACAATTCTCAGAAAAATATTTTGCTCAGGATTAAAGAAGAATTATTAAGAAAAAATATTACTATTAAAAATGTACCTAAGTACAATATTATGCTATTATTCAAAAAAGTAAGAACTTAAAAATTGCGAGGATAAAAATAGTTATAATATTCATTTTTTTCCCAAAACAACTTTGTTTTGCACTGACTTCAAATTATTTCTAAAAAAATATTTCCAAAAAAGTTAACACTTCTAGAAGTTGGGTGTTTATTTACCTTTAAAATAATCACCCTAAATATTTTGATAAAGATAACGTCTGACACTGACGTACCTACCATAACTTATAAGTTATACAAACTCGGTAGTGCATTGCGAATAATATTCGAAATCTTCACAAATCGATATTTCCTTAATTCCTTCAGCCGCGAGTATTATTATAAGTTATAATAAGCGTCTGCACCTGCACCAGCGTACCGCGCACGTCACATAATAGAATAGTTAGCCATGAAGGTAGGTACCTAACTTTATTATATACCTACGCCCAATATGTTATATTTTAAAATGCTAATCTTTTATCACTAAAAGATTATTTTTCGATAAGTTATTAAGTTTTTGATACATTTTTATTTTACATAATTCGAAGTTATATTTTGAGTTACGACAAACATTTTTAATTTTTAACCTACTAAAAAGACTAGTTATTAACATTAATATTCAAGCGGTATAATTATACTAAAAGAGAAAATGTATAAATTATTTATATTCCTAGGCCAGATCGTCATCGAACTTTATCATTCAGGTAATCGATTGTTTTTTCGTTGTATTACTTTAATAGTTTAACATTATAATATTATTATATATTATACATAATGTGTACCTATGTATGTGTTATCGGCACACGCCGCCCGACCAAACGCAATAGCCACCCAGCCGTCCGACTTGGACGTGCGTCAGCAGCGTCGCGGTCGGCGCAACGACATATTGTCTAGTCCAGGCGTGTGCTCACCGTGTTGGACAGGGACGATAATGGTGACATGGCCATCTACAACGACAATGGCAGACCCCGCGGCCACTTTTTCGCGGCCGCGTTTTCAGCTGCGGTCGCAGTCGACCGAACGGGCGGTGGCTGGATGGACGACACTCTTTACGAGCTGCAACAGCTGCTGAGCAACGGCAAACTGCCGCAAAGGTTCCTAGAGAAGCTCATCTCAGACGACGAAATCGCTGATCGGCTGCTGAACGAGTTCGGAAAACTCACTACAGTGGCCGCAGCCACTGCCACAGCCCACGTCGAGCTTCGTCCTCGGCGTCCACGCCCGAGAAGGTAGCCACAGCCGCCGAAGATCCCTCCGCTTTGACGGTACCGCTTTGTCATCGACAGACCCACCGGCTTCCGAATGAACCAGACGGCGGCGCCGGGAAGGCCGGAACAACCGTAATCGGAGCCGAAGCCGGTACAGTAGGCCAGTTCCACCGCCGCCGCCGCCACCACCCGCTAACGACGAAGGAGACGATTCGTCCGCCGAACACGGTTGCTGTTCCACGTGCTCGTCCAGTTCGGGCAGCGAGCTCGACGACCTGTCGGTGTACCGGTTACCAGCTCGCCGTCCGTACGGCCCAGGAGCCGGCGCTGCGACCAGGATTTCGTACGTGCCCTGCAACGACGCCATAGCGTACGCCAATCAGCAGGCCACCGCCCACCGGTCACCCGGTTGACGAACTGTGGCCAACAAAAATACACTATTTCTCCTCAATCAAATATCGGGGGGGAGGTCCCCCTCCCCTGACCCTCCCTAGATTACGCTTTTACGTGTACCATATATAGAGCTACACGTGCGTCTTCCACGATAGTGGCATGTATATAATATAATATAAATGTTAGATGTGTATTTTAATCGTATACATATGTACAAAAAGTATACATAGACAAAAGTTTGTTCTATATATATTTATATTATGCTTAATATTTACGTGTAATGTACCCCACTCGTGTATATAACATATGATAACATATTATAATAATTGTAAGTACTTGCCTAATTTTTTGTTCAAATAGTTTAATTGTGAATACCTAATAAAGTAAATTATTTATGTTTGAAAAACCAATAAATGAATGTGTTTTTTAACCAGTCTATTTGATTTCAACCTAACCAATATAATAATTATGATGTGTATGTAAATCATATTCTTGAACCGAAATCGAAAGAATCGTTGTTCTTGAAAATACGCACCGTATATACCACTGTAGCGCGGTAACATCGTAAGCCACATCCACGTCAATTTAATCCGAAAACAAATCGACAACTGTGATGACCAAAAATCAAGCACGGTTTGAATTTGGTAATACGTCGTTAAGCACAACAATGTAAAATCGTGATTTTATTTTCAGGGACTGTAATATTTGTATGTGACGGTAATTGTATGATTTATTTTTTTATCGGTTCCATATTATGCGAAATTAAAGAAAACTTGGTCTCTGCAATAGTTTGTGATGTTGGTTAAATGTACCAAATATACAATCTCCGTTGTAGTAATCAATATCTTCATAATATTAATATTAAATATAAACTGGAAAAGTTTTCACACCAAAAAACACAAAACACTATAAATACGATAAAAGAGATAACAAAAATATGTATGAATTTTCATTCATAATAATATTTTTTTGTATTAGTTTTAGTATTTTTTTGATATTAATTTATTTATTTTTATCTCTATTCTGATAAAACTTAGTACAACTATATTAATCTTTTTCTAGATACAATTTAGAACAGTCGTCTTTATCTTTATCTAGGTAAATATGTATTAGTTATCTATTCCCAACCCTAGTATGCTGTGGTATTGATCATGCACCACCGGATCACCCGTGTCCTTAAATTTGTCTTGAAACATTAATTGTCGAACCGCTCATTGTTAATGCCCCGACCTAAATCCTTAGAAAAAAAAATTACGCTATTAATCTAAATCATATTTTGCGGATCACGATTTTAGAGAGCAAAATAAAGTTATACCTACTGTTTGAAAATATAAAAATAAAGAAAAACAAAAATCATTTGTTTTATCTTATATAAGTAGATACTTACAATGTTATTATGTTGGAGGTAACATAAAATAAAATAATTAATTTTGGATTAGTCGATGGACGGTTTATAAAATGATTTCGGGGAAGGAATGCAGTACGCGTGTGATCGTTTATGTCTATATGCACATCCGCCATGAACTACAACCTACATATTATTATAATAGTATTCTGCTGCAGAATCGTCGTCGTTTGCTAACTGCAGTTCTGCAAGCAAATCGAATGTGCACACGAAAATATTTGTAATACCTACACAACTATGTCCCTATATTTCATGTTTGCTTATACCTACGTATATAAGTACTATTGTACCAGGAATCTGCCGGTATCACGATCGATTTGATAACCAGACGTGTTTCAGGAGTGTACTGTTTTGCCATATCTACGTATATAAATATAATACGCATAACAATATTGGTGTTTTAATTAACTCCACGAGCGTACGCCTACAACAGCTGAGGTACTAAATTATAGTTTGAAGTTGTTCCGTCCGACATTCCTAGTCCCAATCCGATACTAATTATATACCTATAAATGCTATAATAATGTTGTATATATCATATTAATTCAGCACATCTTATATTCGTATGCGTACCTTTATATATTTATATATATACAATATTATACGTGAATAAATACTAGGTAGGTACTTAATGAGATCCCGTTTTTCGATTCCGACCGACATAACAAATCTGACTTATTTAAGTCGGCGTCGCCGCAACGACATATTGTCTGGTCCAGGCGTGTGCTCGCAGTATTTTACAGGGACGATAATGGTGACGGTGACATGGCCATCTACGACGACGATGGCAGACCCGGCGGAAACGGGTTCGAGGCCGCGTGTTCAGCTGTCGTCGCAGACTCGCAGTCGACCGAACGGGCGGCGGTGGGTTGGACGACACTCTTTACGAGCTCCAACGGCTGCTGAGCAAAGGCAAACTGCTGCAAAGGTTCCTCTAGAAGCTCATCTCAGACGACGAAATCACCGATCGGCTGCTGAACGAGTTCGAAAAACTCACCACCACGGCCGCAGCCACTGCCACAGCCACCGCTGTGGAATCATCGCCACAGCTCACGTCGCGCTTGGTCTTCGGCGTCCACGCCCGAGACGGTAGCCACAGCCACCGGTGGTCGGAGATCCGTCCGCTTTGACGGTACCGCTTTGTCGTCAACAGACCCACCGGCTTCCGGGAGGACCAGACGTCGGAGCCGGGAAGGCTGGAACAACCGTAATCGGAGCTGAACCCGGAACAGTAGGCCAGTTCCGCCGCCGCCACCTCCCGGTAACGACGAGAGGAGACGATTCGTCCGCCGAACACGGTTGCTGTTCCACGTGCTCAGCCAGTTCGGGCAGCGAGCTCGACGACCTGTCAGTGTACCGGTTACCGGCTCGCCGTCGCGTACGGCCCAGGAGCCGGCGCTGCGGCCAGGATTTCGTACGTGCCAAACGACGCCATAGCGTACGCCAAGCTACAAGCCACCGCACACCGGTCACCCGGTAGACGAACCGTGGCCACCGGCCAGTCACCACAGTCCACAGCATCTTCAGAAGCAGCAACAGCAGTCAATGGACGACGAGAACTGCGTCATACAATAGTGAAATATATACACACGCGCGACACACACCGCGGTTATGATCTATATAAAAACGATAATTCGACTATTACATGGCAAAAGGGGACGATCGACACGATATTTGCCATGAGTATTTTATATTATATAGTTATCTATCCATCGAACATGATAATAAACGATGGGGAATGGTAAACTCCTACACATGTAGGTAAACTCCTACAATTGTAGGTAATCTCCTACATAAACATAGTGTTAATTCCTATAAAATATAGTGCTAACTCCTACAAAAGATAGTGTATTCAAATATAACTGCAAAAAATATTTTGTACAATAATTAAATGTACCGTCTAATAATATTTTTTCTTTACAACAGAGAAGTTTTAAATTCAATTCCAAAATCATGTATTCAATAAAATGTTGGAGTGTAGGATATTACCCTATTTTTTATTTTTCAGGTAAAATGCCTATGCAGGAGATTACAATCCTTTTTATTTCCAGGTAAAAAGGTTATTCGTGTAGGAGTTGGAGTTTACATTTGGCCTAAACAATATCTAGCGTGTCAATAAGTCAGTTTAATAACTATGACACCATCGTTCGTCCCTTGACCAATATAGGCTGTACAGGGTGCAGATCCAAAATTCACGTAAAAATGTCACTACCTATACCCTAAACCTTAATATTAAATACTCGTATAGAACGTATGTATTTCTCTTACTATACACCTGAATATAATAAAATGTATCCATATTGACGTAACTATTGGGGTAAATTGTTGAGAGTGGCAGAATGTGATAAAACTAAAAATTTATCAGACAAAAATACACTATTTCAACTGAATAAAAAATCGGGGGGCAGTTCCCCCCTCCTTGCCCTCCCCATATTGCGCTTTTATGTTTACCATGTATAGAGGTACACGTGTGTCTTCCACTACAGTGGCATGTATAATGTATATAATATAGTATACATGTTAGATGTATATTTTAATCTTATACATATTTATATAAAAAAAGTATACATAGACAAAAGTTTGTTATATACCTATATATTTATGTTATGCCTAATATTTAAGTGTTATGAAAATGTATTAACTATTTATATTTCTACGCCAGATTGTCATCAAACTTTATCATTCAGGTAATCGATGGTTTTTTCGTTGTATTAGCTTTAATAGTTTAACATATTATTATTATATATTATACATATGTGTATGTATGACGTATGTGTTATGTCTGTGTGTACTATGTAATCAAGAACAAATGAAACATTATTATATAGTTGATTTAATACTACAATGTGAAAAAGTGCATAGGTTAATTATAGGACATACATCTATACAAGTCTACAGACTACAACATTGATATCAATACGTCTTGTCTTCAACTAATAATACAACTAGCCAAATATTGTGATAAAACCCACAACATCAACACTAGGGTGGACACTGCACCTGTAAATTATAATGGTACAGTAGGGTACAGTAGACGCCACTTATTGCACTTACTTTGAGACCAGTATACATTAACTAAATGTCCGAATGAGTCAATAAGGCCAAAGGTTCAAGAATAAAATGATATATAATATACAACAGAATATTATTATTCATAGTAATAAAAATATTTTAATTTGGCTGTGTACTATTAGAAATATTCATCATTTTGGATTTATTAGTTAAAAATATTTTCAAAAACGTTAATACTTTTCGATGTGTAGAATCTAGAAAATTGTACGAATCGTCAAAATATAATGCAATAAGTAAATTGGGAAAATGCATTAAAATATGTGAAAAAATACATATTGACCCCATAAACCAGTGTAAAAGGTTGTGTATGTACCTACTGAAACGTCTATAGTGAATCCAATAGACGAAATGTTTTCTATGTGTTAGTATTCGTTAAATCGGGACAGGCCTATTTGAGTCCAAAAGGTGAATTAGTCAATAGTCTAATAGTATTTTTTTATATACAGTAGGTTAGGTTGGATGTATTATGTATAATGTATATAGTATATACCACATACGGGCTACGGCGTGGGAATCGCCACGCCACGCGCCAGAGATAGCAGTCTAGTGGTGCAACCAGAATTTATTCAAAGGAAAGGGGGTGTTTCCAAATATTTATCGCAATATATTTTACAGTGTAAAATTTAATTACTGTACCCTTCCCTTAGTTACATACATAACTTTTGTAGCTTAAGAAGTACAATTGGACATTTAAAATATAATATTTAAAAAACTGTACGATTTTAACATCATCAAAATTATATATTAAATTAAACTATACCTATTTTAAAATTATAAAAAAATTATTTTTAATTTAATGTCAATTATAGTATACAATAGTCTTATAGTCAATGCTCAAATCGGGAAAAGAAAGTAGAGGAGCTCAATCCAACGATTTAAAAATTGCGTTTCAAGGGTAAAATTATTTAACATAGACTCATGGGCTCCTCCACCCTCCCCCCGATATGCCTAAATGTTGATTACTACATTTTAGTTGCATTTACATAAATTCTAAATAAACTATATGTAACTATGCAAATAAATATGGATTTATATTCATTATTCACCCAATTTTCGAAATGTTTCCCAATTACATTCAATCACTGCAAAATCAATTTTTTTGTTTTATTAAAATTTCTATTTTGATAGCAATATCTACGTCCTATATGATGAAAGAAAAAAAAATAAATTTGTTGTTCAGACTCATGTCAACACTAGTCCACAGATATTTGATACTACATTTTTTTTTTTTGTTTATTTCTGTGCACTTCTGACTCGAAGTCCACCCCCTTGAATGTTGTACTGCGACAATCTATAATCTACATAGACTTTATACTGTAGATAGGTATTAATACTCCCATACTATTATAATATAAAGTATATTCGATATAGGTACGTATATCGATTTGACATAATTATATACAGCATTAAACAGTGTACCCATGTAAACTATACAGTACGCCTATCTTATACAGTACCTATACTTACATTGTTATTATTATTATTATTGTTATTGCTATTTGTTATTAATATTGTATGTTCGTACGTTGATAATGAAAATAAATTGTTATAGTTCATCGGATTTCCGGACGCCAAAATCGCCGCCATACGCAGAAACCGGAAATCTGCAAACCGAGCAACATAACAGTTTTGTATACAGCTGCTGGCGTCATAGTAATAAATAATAATATATAGTTTTCCATTGTCGTATAAGTTTTTATACGACCGTAATGCCATAATATATTTTATTAGTTTGTCAGTTGTTTGAAAATCCTCCATCTGTGTTTGATCACGCATAGGTTGTCTTAAAAAAAAACCTTGCTATAAGATAAGATAGTGTGACTTTAAAATTTGTCTTAGATTAGTATTATATCTATTAGGATTTAGGAATACAATATATACATACTAATAGTCCACTGTCAATACCTAAACCGGCTATACCTGCCTATTATATAATATATAGGTAGTTATATTGAGATAAATGTAGTAAATGTTTTAGCTTTAGATGTTATCAATGAATAGTGAATACGCATAGAATTTAAATAAAAATGGATATTTATACCTAGGTAACTACAGGTAAGGTAGGTGCCTAATATTTTTCGTCAAGGGGTAGATCCCCTTGGAGTGTGTTTTTTAATGAAAACTAAAAAAAGTTGATTGAAATCTACAGTAGTTTTTTATATGCGTCTAAAGTTAGAATTTCGTCAAAATTACAAAAATTAAAAAATTTTTTATTGAGAAATTCATAAAAAAGTTTTTGTTTAAATCTAAAATTTGAAAATTGAACACCGAGATTCCTCATATAAGTTTTCTTTCTTTTTACAAAAAAAAAGTTTACCGGAAACTTAAACTAATTTTTTATGAGCTACATTGGATAGTCACCCCTATACTACCGATTTCTCTGCAGCCTCTCAGGGAACTATTTTCTGATTTCGTTGTAATTCAAAAACAAATAACCGTATAGACTTGAAATTTTCACCGAATGTTGATATTATTGTACCCAACGACGCCAAGCAGCAGGCCACCGCCCACCGGTCAGCCGGTAGACGAACCGTGGCCACCGGCCAGTCACCACAGCATCTTCAGCAACAGCAGTCGATGGACGACAAGAACTGCGTCATACAATAGTGAAATATATACACACGACAGTACGACACACACAATAAGCTGTTATAGTTGAAAATGATTAAAGATACATTACAGTGACCCACTTGACACCTACAGTAGAACGTTATATGAACCCTACACTTGCCGATCTTTTTTATTATAATGTTTTACTAGGTATTTAAGATATAATCAAAAATAATAATGAATTGTGTTAGTTGGTATTCAATGTAGAAAGTTGTATACATTATACATTTATATAGGTATATAGTACCTATATACCTAGTATGAAAATATTAAGACCTCAAATAGTTGTGTGGGGGACACTTTTATGCATACCTATGATTTAATGTCATCTGGTGTTGTATACTATTATTATTTATTAGCACCTATTAAAATATATTTAGGTACATTCACTGCGTTGTTTTAATATATTGTTTTACCTATAAAATAATGAAATATATTAAATGCTGTCAATGCTGATATGGAGATATAGGTAATACAACTTCATTACATTTTACATAAATCATAAATATTAGATTTTCACTAATAAGTGATACATAACAATAAACAATGTAACATAATATTATCATTGAGAATATATTGTATATTTTGTACTAGCTTATATATAAATTATGCTCAATGATATTATACAAACATTGGTTTTATAATATAGGAACCTACTTTTTATTTTTTTTATTTTAGCGTAACAACAAGGATTATTGGTTTATGGAAGTTTATATTAAATTTACATATTATGGTATGTCACATCTACCAATGTTTTACAGTTAACATGAATTATTGAACATCTTTCTAACTTATTTTTGTAAGAAATCATATTGAATTTGGTATTTGCACAATATCCTAGGACAGGGATGGCAAATACATGGCACGCAAAAAAAATTTGAGGGCATGTAGACAATTAAAATATTTATATTTTATTTTTAATAATAAATAAAAATAAATATATATAATATATTTCATAATTTAATGGCGTGCTCAAAAAAAAAAACGAATTTTTGGTAATTTGCTACCACCCCTAGAACGTACAGGATCAAATCATATTACAATAATTAGTTTAATCACAAACCTAATATGTTTTTTAAATACCTAGGTATTCAGCATTTTTAATATTTGTAACTTCTAAATATATATATATTTTTGACTAGCTGTATTACTTGATTTGAAAAATAAATAAATATAAAATAAGTACCTACATGGGTTGGTGTATTTCTGTTTGAATGCCTATATTTCATTTCCCGTCAAATCGGTGTCGTTATACCTCCCTTTGAAGACAGATCCAACTGTGATGACGACCCATCTATGCTTGGTATATTTGAATAGGACATTTTTAATAAAAGATTTTTTTGCCTATGAAAACCAAATCAAATAATATTAACTGTTTTTTTCTTCTATATAAACAATGGCAACAAGAAACACAAACATTGGATATTTGTAATTTTAAGTTATAATGCAAAGGCTCTTTTAGGGGTTGAATTTTGGGATAAAAAATAGCCTAGCACTCCTTTCGAAGTCCTTTCCTGTCAAAATTGATTCAGTTGTTTTGAAGATTACCATAGGACAAACAGACAGACAGACACTTCAATTTTATTTTTATGTATATATTCCCAGCATTTAAATTAAATCATATGCTAAGTGTTTTTAACTGTATAACTTGGATCTCTTATGGTTCATGGTTGATTTTTACTTAATTATCTTCTTCAGGACACTTGAATGGAATAAATGTAAACTAATTGTACATGCCACCTTTTAGTTAACTATATTGTATACAATAAATATAGAGTCGGACTAGGTTAACTCAAAGTTCAAGGGACCAGGGACCAGCCAAAAAATTTGAGTTACCTATCCAAGAATTTGAGTTAAGTATATAGGATCTTTTAAATAAAAAATTCTAGGGACTGTGGAAAAAGTTAGGAATATTGACGTTTTTAAGTTAACCAAGTTCAACAGTAATGATAAAAATAACAGCGTAGAACAATTATTATAGTGACCATTAAGTTGGTAGCATGGTCTGCCATTAATTATAAATTTGTATGTATTATTTTATTTAACACATACATTCACAATAATTCATTTTTAAATGTATACTCTAGCATAAATTATATTATGTGATGAGGATTTAAAATACACAAATGGTTTGGACACATTAAAACTCATTATAAAATAAAATTGTTTATTTAATGATGTCAATCCAATCCTTAAACAATAATAAAATCATAAATCTGATTAATACTAGAAGTCTTAAATTGTGTTAAGTACATTCAATTTCAAAACACCTTAATATATAGTGTTGTGAGAAATTAATATTTGAAAAATAAAACTAAGTTAATAAAACTCGTAATAAAAATTCAGCACAATTTATTAAGGACTTCAGTTGAATGACTTCACTAACTGGATAAGTACTCTTCCGGTTCAGTGCCAAAATACCTATCACCAAAGTTACCAATTCCTGGTAAAACATGAAATTTTTCATTTATTTCTGGATCGACAGCTGATGTGACAATGCGCACTTGAGGAAATGCATATGCAATTGTGTGCACCCCTAAAAATATTATCAATAGTTTAGCATTTTACAATATTTAATTCAACAACATACATACCAGATTCAGCCATTAGTAATGACACCAATAAAATATTTTCTTCAGGAACATCGTGATCTAAAAGTACTCGAATGGCCATCATCGCAGCTGCACCGGTAGCCACTGTGGCATCCATTAAAATTACCATATAGTCTTTAATATCTTTAGGTAGGCGCAAATAATAAAGCTAAATTTAAAAAAACATTAGTTTATTATACTTAACAAAATAAATATCCAAGTTGCATACTTCTGGTTCGCCAGTAGATCTATTTGTTTGAATTAAAATTTTCCCAATACGTATGTCCTTACAAACGTCACAAACTGCTTGTTCCATTGTTTCTCCAGCCCTTAAAATCGACACACCACATATCTTGTCACTAGCACATCTCTTACCAGAATATGGCACACACTGGGGGGTATCTACAATAACGTCCTAAATTCAACACAATAGATTTAATTAACTAACTCACATAACTATTTCTATTATTTTTTGTGATTAAAAAGAAAAATAATATTGCTTACTTTGAATGGCAACAACGATAGGGCAAACTCAATAACTAGTCTAATAAGCCGTTTGGAATAAAATATAAATTCATCTTTGGGTGTGTCCTTGTTTCGTATGAAAGTATGTAAGCCTTGTGTTTGTGGTGTAGATGGCAACAGATGAATAGAACTGGGTAGAGGTTGACCAACGTACGACATTGCAAGTGTTTCTCGTAATTTAAACCCTCGCTAAAACATAGAATAATTATTTATTATTTTAAATATTTTTTTTTAAACATGGATATTGGATACATTAATAAAATGTATATTAATAGAATAAATATTTAGGTACATTTGTATTTTTTTATTATTACCTTATGAAATTAATTTATACACATTTATAGTTTAATTGTCATCTAACCTGCTACACATAATTCACATTTAATACTAAATATAGGACCATATTTATTATTATTTTACAATTATGTATATTATAATATTTGTTCAATCATTAACAATGATTGCATGACTATACGCATATCGACCAATCACAACTTGTCTATATTACACAGATAACATTTTTTTAAACGACCATAGATATTTACAAACAATGAATTGACATTATTTCTCTGTCTTTATAAACATTTTTAATGGCTTATTAGTTATTTACACTTACTAGTAAATAATACAACACTACCTATAGTATAATTTAGATATAATATATGTATTAATTTAACTTTGTTACAAAAATAAATCATAAGTCAAAGTCTAAATAATTAATAATAAATTAATAAATGATGATTATGTTAACTGTTAACAATGTGTAGTGAAAATTACATTAAATTCATTGTATGGAAATTATTGTTGAGACAAAATTCTTATTTTGATACAACAAAATAATTTTTTAATGGAGAAATTAATTTTAATACTTGGTTTTAACATGTTTTATTCACAGTAAGTGATTTGTCATTGCTTTTGTTGAGTTTAAATAGCAGTATACTGATTTGCACTTGAGCAAAACAATAAGTTAAGTGATCAGTCATGTTCCAAGTTAATTATTTTTCATTATTACTTGATTTCTATAAAATCTGAAATGTTGATAGTAATTTAATTTAATTAATTAACATTTTAGTCCTCCTCAGCAGAGTTCACTAAACATTTTATCATGTCTAAAATATGTATATTTTTTTTACAAAGAACTAAGAAGTTGTAAATAGATTAATATCATTGTTTAAATTAAGACTTGTTTTGATCACATTTTTAAATATTTGAATGAAAGTACAAGGTTTAAAACATAAATAGGTTTTTATGATGATAGATACACATTTACCAGTGGTGGTCAAACAGGGAAGAGGGGAGGAGGTGAGTAAGCTAGATTATAACTTTTATATAGGTATAAAACAGTAACTATTAATTACATTTTAAATGATCAAATAGTATATATCAAAAAATCGGCAACATCCCTATGACAAAATCATTTGACTGCCACTGACACCTACTTAATATTAAATATAATACTTCTAAAATTATTTTTGAAAGATTATTATGTTCTTTTTTGTTGAATAGAATAATAATTTATGTGGCATTGTTTATAATTTTAAAAATTGTTTACATTTTTAGTAATAGAATTTTTTTTAAGTGGAAAATCAAATATTCATAATTGGTTTTAATATGTTATATCAACAGTAAGTGTGTCATGGCTTTTGTTGAGTTTAAATACCAGTACACTGATTTGCACTCGAGCAAAACAATAAGTTAATGTTCCAGTCATGTTTCCAGTTCTTATTTTTCTTTATTTCTTATTTTTCTATGAAATCTAAAATTGTGATGTTAATTTTTTTAATTATACAAAGCATTAAGTTTGCCTTAGCACCTCAGCAGTTTCCAAAAAAACATTATCATGTCTAAAGTATATATTTTTATTTACAAATAAATGTCTGATTAAATCATGACTTAATTTATATTGGCCTCTGCCTCACAGTTTTAAGTAAAAAGATCAAAATGTATATAGGTTTTGATGATGAAACCAATGATGCAAAACCACATTACTGGTAAATATAATACTTTTATAATTGTTATTAGAAGATTATAATGTTCTTTTATGTTTGACATATAAGTCAAGTGTCAAGTAGTTAAATTAATAATAAGTTTTAAACAGATGAATGTATTATAATTATTTTTTCTTTAATCATAAGCAATAAAAATATAAATAAAAGTAAAACAATGAAATTTAAATCACAAATACTTATAATTACAAATAAATTATTTTAAGTTGCTAACATTTAGGTATATTATCATTTCTCAATGTTTCTCTTAACTTCTCAACGAAAATGTCACAATGTTTGAAATTGCATAAAATGGAATCCTTTCATAATGCAGCTCTGTGATTTTGTCTAACCTATTTAAACACTTAAAGTTGTATGAAGCCTTAAAACTAATTTGATCAATAGCTACTTTTTAAGTATTAAAATTTGCATTATGACCATTCTTAAAGAAGAAGCTATCAATAAATTATTTTTTTTCAATCTACTATAACAAAAAAGATAAGATCTAAATAAATTTTATAAAAAATACTATCAAAAATACCTCTACTATAAAACTATCATCACTCATCACTAATCATAAGTGGACTAGTAATAATAATAATTTAAAAATTAATATATTTTGAGAAGAATTTTGTCTCTCAGTCAGACAGTAAATTTATCATCTATGTTCTCAAGTAGGTTTTTGTTTTGGTATATATGTTAGAGTTAAAGTATGAAATGATGTTATTTCATGAAATATCTATGTACTTTATACAATAACCATATGAAGGCTGTATATACAATATAATATATAATTAAATTAGATATTTTATAAATCCCCTGTGATTGTTCAGTTATAATATAGTGTACCTACATTGGAAGTAGTTATGATAAAATGAGATTCTTGCAACGTTGTGTGAACTAGTTGATGTCGTTTATGTTATCAATAACAGGTACGATGATTAAATTGATTATCTTATTTGATAATAAATAATACTAACAATAATACACATATCCAGATAGTAGAATGTAATAATAATAATAATAACAATAAATAGAAGGTATTCTAATGTTACACCTTTCAAATTTAGGCAGTTAATAACTTAACTTAGTTTTTAAAATATTGTAAACAAATTACTTTAAATAGAAATTGTTGTAGGTACTACAAGTTTACATCTTCATACTGAAGTATTCTTACTGAAATTGTCAATTCGTTAATGGATCTTTTTGTTCAGAATTCCTTTTTGTCCGAAATTTATGTAAAAAATATTTTAAATATAAAATATATTTATTATTTCACAATGTAATCAATATTTTTTAATAACAAAATAAAAATGTGATATCTACTCTTCAACTAGTTAATGATGAGTATATTTTAACTATTCTCAATAGGGGATTGTTTAGGTTAGAATAACTAGTTATTCTATACAATTTCTAGATATAGTATAGATTTAATTTTAATGTAAAAACTGTAACAGTTCGTTAAATTATAAAATAATGGATTTCATACTCAAACAGAACATACCAGATGATTATTTTATTATAGACCACTTTTTATGTAATTACATATTTTCAAATAACAATTAATGATTTTCAAACATATTTCTTTTACATAATTATTATAAGTAATAAAAAAAAAAAAATATTCTAAAAAAATAATATTTTTTAATATTATATTTCATTATATTTTTTTTAAGTTTTATACTTTTTATATGATAACACATATTTTTGATTTCATATTCCAAAGCAGAATATTTGAATATGTAAAAATCAAATTTTGGACGAGAAGTTTAAGAGTTATAGCTTATAGGTATTTAAAGTTTAGATGAGCAGAATAATGAACCAATATTTTAAGGGGCCATTTTTATGGTGCCACTCCCATCTACTGTTTTTATTTTAACGCTTGTGTAAAAAAAATATTTTCAAAAACATTAATTGTTTTTGAAATAATGAATGATTTAAGATAAAAAAAAAATCACTCTGTACATCAATTAATATTGCTTACATTTCAGTACAAATTACATTTACAGATAATGTTAGTTTATTCTAATCTATTTTTAGCAAATTAGAAATATAAAAATATACTCTAGTATCTAATTCCACATATTTATGATACGTTTACATAAAACTCAAAATTCTAATTTTTTTTTTTAATTTAAGCAATAATAATTTTAAATCTATTTATTTGATAAAAAAATTCTTAACCTTACATAGAAAGTAAGATTCATTAATTTAACTACTTACCGCTTGTAGTTGTTTATGTACATGCCGAACAATTAATTCTATAGCAACTGTATTATCTCCACCTCGAGGTACAATGATATCGGCATGGATCATGGACGGAGCAATATAATGTGAAAATGATGGTTTTACCATATTACAATACTGTTTTAAAACACCTTGGAGATCTCTACCTCGTTGAGATATATCTCTTTTAAGTCTCCGTGCTAATCTGATATCAGCATCAGTATCTACAAATACCTTCATATCCAACATCTATACAAATATAAAGTTAAATAATTATGATTTAAACAAAGTAGAAACTATAAAATGGATATTTAATTTTTATGTTAGGTGAATCTTTTATTAAAATTGAATACAAAATAACAAAACAAAATATAGGTATATCTTCATCCTAAGAATTATACAAATAAAATTACAAATTCTTAGTAATATAGAAAACAATTAACTACATGTTTTCAAAATTTGTAATAAGTATGTATTATTCTCAATCTTCAAACCTTCAGACTTTAAGAATTTCAATGAAAATTTGAATATGAACATCTCAAACAATTTGAATAATTGAGAAGCATTATCAAGTTTGGAATGTTTGAGAATGACAGCAGATTAATTTAAATTTTTTGTTAAGTATAAATATTGTTTTACTATTATATTTTTTAATTTATTATGGTTAAATTTTCAAAGTTTGATCAATTTTAAGTAAAATTTAAACTCGAGTTTGTGAAAGCTTAAATCTCAATAATATTTCTAAATTAAAATTCAATTTTGATAAAATGTTACTCACCTTCAAAACATCTGAATTATAAAATGCCATAATTCCTTCAAATATTATGACATTTGCACCATACATTGTTTTCTAAAACAAATAAATAATATATAAAATGTATTTTTTTAAATATGTCATTCTTATTCATAGATAAAAATGACCAATGTAAATTAATGAGAGATATAAATTAAGTTAAATAATTTAGTTTAAGATACATACTAAAACCTAATTTTATCAACATTCATCAATTAGTACAAATATTAAAAATAATTTGAATTAAAATATTTTAGTTAATACCTAAGAAGCAATTTAATGCTTACAGTTTTAGTTTCTCTAGCGTGTGTGACAAAATTATAAATGGGCACTTCAACTTTCTTTCCATCCTTCAATCTTTGCAAAGTAGAAGTTAAGAGTTCAAAATCAAACGCTTCTGGATGATCAAAGTTATACTCATTATGGGCAGCTTTCTCATGTTGTTCTGCAGTTAACACCTAATGTTAAATTGATGGATTAGTTAAGTTGTTAATTTGAATAATAAAATAGATACTATTATTAATAAATTAAACCTTATAAAATGAATCCATGCTAAGCAATACAACCCATGGTACATTTAATGATTCTATTATTTTTCTAGCCACAGTTGTTTTCCCCGAAGCACTTCCACCACATACACCTAAATATTGTGTTGTATATAATGTTTAATTAATTTTGTTAAGAATTTGAAGGTTTAGTGATATTGCACATGTGTTATTATAATTATAATATAACATTTTGTAATCCAACAAAAATACAATTTAATGATAATAGATAACTCACCAATAACAAATGGTTCTACTTGTTGTCCAGCAGTGTTGTACCACGGTGGTCGACCAGCTGTATAAATTGTGCGCGTGTGAGACTGTAATACTGACTCTGTAGCTGTTTTTTTAGTTGATTGGCTGACAGAAGTTGTTCTTTGTCGTAAAGTTGACCGAGGAGATTTCACCAACACTAAAATAAAATAATAATATAAAATTAAACTACAAAAATGCAGAGGAAATTATTTAATAATATGTTAGTTAACAAGTTATGTGGAGAGATTGTGTCTTTTATTTTACCTAGGGCTTATGTTAATTTCAACAAACTGAACATGAAATTTTCCAATTCATAAATGTGCAATTGCAAAATTAGATATTACACATTATTACATACTTATTATAGAGGATCAATTTGTTGAATTTTTAAACAAAATAATTTTATCACTTTAGGTATAGTATATATACTTAATATATATATTTTACATTTCTACTATATTATATTACATGTACAAAATATAATTAGAATAAATTATTACCTGTTGATGGCGCACTAGTCGACTGTTTAGATGGTGACATACTAGATGAGATTATGCTATCACTTTCTTCGTCATCATTATCTAAAGCAATCGAAATGTCACCAACTACATCACGATATTCGTTCAAATCACTAAAATCAAAGGAAGAATTTAATACATATTGTTTATCTATGATTACATTATAAAAATAATCTTATATCTTCTATATTACTTATAGGTACCTTATTTTTTAAAAAAATGTGTGGATTTACTAATTTATTTATTTTAACAAGTCGTGTTAGGTATCACAATACAATTAAACAAATAATATATTTTAAAGTCATCAAAAACTACACATCATATTAAATGAGTGTACAAAATTAAAATAACATCAGTTAGATTATACCCTAAATTAGGTACCTATCGAATTTATTGATTACAAAAAAAATATCGATAATATACAAGAAAACAACAACTGTGGTCGGAGTGGCGAAAGCAATTGACTACTCAAACTACCTATCTGAACTACAATCATTGCAATCCATGACCTGCTACAGTCAATTAAGACTTAAACAGCGATTATTAGTATAGTTAGCATACTAGGTCACAACAAACACTGTTACAGTACACCTATCATAATATTAGTTATTACGACCGATTTAAATTACCTATCGGAACTGGCAGAACTTGGAGGATCGAACGGTTGTATTTTAGCAGCCATCGTGTAACGCAAGCCTAACGCATAATATCATCGATATCGGTGTAGATGCTGACTAGTGGTTACCACAATAATGATCGAACCTAGGCACAGTACGAAATGTCAACTTGTCGTCGCGAACTGAATTGCCGTAAACATGTTTTGTAATTTGTGCGTACCGAATACCGATGTAATAATAACAATTAACAATATCGTAAAAATAACAGTACAGCTGTGCGGATGAAGACCGTGTCGACGTGCAATCACGGTATCACACTCGAAGTCGATTGATGATGGGAGAAATTAGAAAACTCGTGTGGAAAGGTCGTGCCATCGTGGTAAACTCGTAACGGTGTGCGGAAGAGATGTACATAAGTCATAACTCTATCATAGTAATATAGTATCATCATTCATCATGATATTTGTATATATATAATATAATATATAATATTATGATAACAGATAACTGTAAAATAAGGTTCTATCTACAACCGTGCTGTAAAATCACGGCTATAGAATTATATACTACCATGGCTAAATATATATTTAGACACAGATACCACAGACTATATTATGAATCTTATTTTTTTCCCCATTGTTTTTGGCCGAGTGAGCTATCTGTTTTCATATAGTCTGTGCAGATACTACAACATTACTATATCCATAGCCATAAAAAATACAGCTGATGTTATATGTAGATATCTATAATCATAGAATACTGAATAACAATATATAGCTAAAACTGCGGTGTAGTCATCGAGTAATAATATTTGTAAAAAAGTTATAATAATATAGATAACATCGAAAGGAGTCGAAAATTGTCATGGAAAAGTCGCTCAAACCATAAGTACGTGACGATGAGACCCCCAACCTGGCACATACAGACTTCTATACTTTCTAATTTCTAGTTTCTACACCACTTCTGTATTCTGTTCTACCGCCCATCGCCACACATGTTAGTGGCTTCGTCCCTTTAGGTGTATTACTATATTATATTATATTATATTATATTATATAATATATAATATTATAATACATGCAAATATTTATAAGTCTATGGTTCGTTCACAAGACGAATGAAAGTATGGAGTACGAACGACCACGTAAACGTATCCGGATTCCTTAGGTAAATACCTACTAAATGATAATAAAACATTATAACCCCCCCCCCCCCCCCCCGAAAGTTGCAATCTGCTGCTACTTAGCAACGACTCATAAATATAAACGTATAAAAATGGCTATTGAAATTTAAAACGTACCAGGATCGATAAAATAGTTTGTTTTTTATGGACCTAGCACGCATATTGCAAAATAATTATGGCTAATAGTGAGTATCATAATATATTAATATATTATTATAATATTAATAGGTTATCGTAATTTGTAGCTATTATAATATCGTTAAAAAAAACTATAAGTAGGTACTAGGTACATATAACATA
The DNA here is from genome assembly GCA_022818045.1 of Neotoxoptera formosana. Taxonomy (NCBI): domain Eukaryota; kingdom Metazoa; phylum Arthropoda; class Insecta; order Hemiptera; family Aphididae; genus Neotoxoptera; species Neotoxoptera formosana. Next base: position 48,309,731 of record CM040631.1, read on the forward strand.
TTATATTTGTTCATCAAAATATCCAAGGACAAAATATTTAAACTAAAATTTTTTTTCCTCTGACGATATAACGTCGGTATTGACGGTAAACAAAATTTATAAAATATATTAAGTAATAACTAATAAGTAGGGCAGAGGACTTGTAGCATTTTGCATATTTGTTTTACATTTACACAGTCACAAAATAGCAGAATACGAAAGAAATACGTTTCATGCTTTCACAAAACTAGTTTTGAAATTTTATTTTGTATATAAAGGCATATTTTGAGTCCTTTTTTGTTTTTAGGGCATATTTTACACTTTTATACTTTTTAAGACATATTTAACATAATTCAATTTTTTCCACATCGGCATTTTTATTTCAAACATACAGTCAAAATGTTTGGAGAAAAATTTATTTATTTTAAATTTTTGTCGTATAATATGGTTTTTGACTGTCCGTGGGCACACATTTTTCCTATAGAAGCGCTGCAGAGAATCGCCGATATACCAATAATATTAATTTGCTGTAATTAATTTTATTAATAGATAGATAACAATCTAACGTACGATTAGTACAATAGTACACTAACATACGACATCACCGCCTTGGTGAGCCGTGTCCGTGTGCGCACCATGCGGGCTTTTATTCGATAAGGATTTATTTATAAAACGTTTCTAAAAACGACAATAATCAATAGAAAATTAAGAAAAATGTATTTTGTTTATTTGGTCATGGTATAAAATATATTTAAATTATGTAATTATTAATTATTTTGACTTGATTTAAATGCCATTTATTTTATTAATACTTTTAAATAAAAAGGCTAAAAAAATTTTTAAGTGCATATTATGGGGTTTTTAAGTGCATAAGTGCTTGCATATTTAGAGCTATAAGTCCTCTGCCCTATTATTTATTAATAAGTATATCAGTTTACTGTATTACAATTTACTGTATACAGTAAACAAGTTAATAATAATTTTATCAATATATTATGGGAATATGTGATATTATAATTAATTATCAAAGCTCACCATGCTCAGGTCACGACTCACTGTGTAAAATAGCCTAGAGCTCAAAACTTTAGTGCAATCAATATTTGTAGGAAATTAGACATTAATATATTTAAAAATGTGGTCGGGGTAATTAGGAATTTGTCTTAGGGGGGGGATAGACATTTTTTTACACACAAAATACTAAATTTTCAAGTACAGTGGTGGTCAACTCATCAATCATATATCAGGATTTAGTACAATCGATTTATTATGATATAGGCTCTGGGGGGGGGATTTATCCCCCTCATCCCCCCCTTAATTACGCCCCTGGGTCGGCGGGCACCACTCAGCTGACTCGCTGCTGTATATTAGGTGCCATGTGGGTCACTGTAATGGATGTTTTTGTCTGTCATAGTGGCATCACCTTTTGAAGCAGTAAAAATGCTTCGATTTCCTTCATCTGCATCTTTTCTGGTAGTAAAGTGAATCTAAATGATGCTTTAAAGGATCAAAAGTAAAAAATTCACAATCATTTTCAAAAACGTTGAAAAAAACAAAAAAAATTAAGAAAAAACGGGATTTTTACACACAACTAATTTTTAACAAAATTGATTTTGTTTCTTGGTGTAAAACGAAAAATAACAACCGTAGATTCATGAAACTTTTGTCGAATGTTTATAGTAAAATTTTCTATACACCATACAATTTTCAATATATTTTGAAGCATAAGAAATTTTTGATTTTTTTTATTGTCAAAATATTTTTTACTTTGTCAAAAAACTTGAAAATACCTATAAGATTTGAAAATTTAACACGAGATTTCCTATATGTTTTTCTACTATTCACAAGACAAAAACAAGTTTAAAGGAAAGTCAAACTAATTTTGAAGTGTTTGTGTTATAGACATATTGGATATTCAACTCGATCGATTTTCTTATTTTGTAGTAATTTGAAAACGAATAACCGCAGATACTTAATACAATATCATTTCTCTTAATAGTAGCTTAAAAATATTAAAAATAAATTTGCATGAATTTTTTTTCCAAGCATTTTAAGTTAATATTTTGATAAAATTCGTCAAAATTACGTACATTTGAAAACTATTTTGTAATTAAAAAATGATGGGTACTCGAAGTCAAGTATACTTTAAAGTATATTTGAATTTTTTATATACACAATGACATTTTTAAATGCAAAGTTTTCGGCAAAAGCTAACCTACAGGCTATACAGTATTACTAATAGTAAAAAATATTTCCAACAATATCAAAAAATATACTTAGTGAGTAGTAATATATATATAGACTGATATCCAGAAACGTTTTTCGTATGCAATGATATTGAAGCAATAAATAAATTAAACCTATAGGTCAGGGGGGGGGCGAACCTTTTTTAGGTCAAGTGCCAAAATTTAAAATCAAGTTTTTAAAATATGCTCGAGTGCCAAAAAAAAATAAATTTTACTAGGTAAGATGAAAAGTAGTACCTATAGTATAGGTACTATAGGTGCACCGTACACAATAAAATATAAATGTGTTTTTCATGGGTAATATATTTTTTTTTTACTTAGCAAGACCTATACGATTTTTGAGGAATCTTAAGGTAGATCACCTATTGGCTATTACACAATTATAGAGGATAGTATTTTTGAGAGTTTGACAGATAGGTTTTATAATTTTGTATTATTTGACTTTAAAATAGACTTAAAAATTTAAATGGATATTCAATTATTTAGACAAATTGATATGATTTACTGTTTTAGGTTTAAAAATAATTTTTTTAATAGGTTATTTTACTTTAAGATTAGTAAAAAACATTAAAAAAAATGATTTTGCGTGAGTGCGTCGTGTCTCTGTTGCGCCCAGACTAGGGAGAGAAAACAAATAGTGCCCTGACATCCTCTTATAGTAGTTAATTACAATTAGGTACCATTCTTTTTTTTTCCAATAAAATGTAGGTATATTATAGGTAGATACTTAATAGTTCATATTCTATTTTTCAAATTCCAATAGTAGCGCTAAATGTATTATTATTTATCAAGAAAAAAATAATATAATAACAGAAGTCTAAACATTTAAATTTTACTTATCATTTGTCATAATCACAAAAATAACAATCCACGAAGTATTTCATATTCTATATTATTTTTAAACTTTTTCCAGTTACAATTGAACTTATAAGGAAACGTTCTGAACACAACGAAGGTGAGATCGGCACTTTAGAAGAAATATCTTTACACCAGGAAGATATTACTAAAATAGAAAATTTACAAAATTGGTGTAAAGATTTAAAAATATTACTTTTGCAATCAAATTTAATATTTAAAATAGGTTAGTATAGTAATAAACAGGGTTGGGCAATCAGTTACATGACATATCAAAATTACGTTATCAAGTTACATTTTGTAACTTGTAAAGATGTAATTACTTACTAGTTATCACTTACATCTTACATAATTATAAATTATAAGTACCTTTTTTTCATCTTAAGCCGACGACGCCGCGGGAAGGCTTTCACCTATTAAATTACTAAGTATTAACCACTAGAGCAAGGACTTTTATACACTAAAAAATCATCAAATATGCATTTAAAAATATGCACCTATGTATACAAAATTATAAAAAATATACAGTTAAATATGCCATAAAAAAATAATTGCACGCCCATATTACACTGAAAAATTACATTTTTTCTTTAAATATTTTTACTTTGTTCTATTTTTTATGTACTTATATTTGTAAAATCGTCTTTATGACAAATTCACAGATTGAAATAGATAATTTTTGACCTTGATTCATAAAAACTATTTACGGAAGTGCTTAATTTTCGATAAACTATTTAACTATCAAAATATGCATTAAAAACTATGCTATTTTAATCAAAAATATGTCCTCTTAACTCAAAAATGTAAAAATATCCAAAAATAACTTGAGTATTTGATCACAAACGCTGTGAAATGTATTGTGTACTTACTAAGCATACGATTAAGTTAACCAGAAAAGTATGCAAATACATAAAAGTCCTTGCTCCACTAATCACCTAATAAGTCCCTACACACTACAGTGGTAGCCTTAGATCATGTTCATGTACTATAACTCTATAGTACATGATCAAAATATGATCTAAGGTGGTTGGTGGTAGCTGTAAAATGCTGCAGCAGGACACAATTGACCACGTACGTTTCCCCAGCCCCCCACATTGAGTTTTTGCAATTTTTTTTTGGCCAATATTTTGTACGGAAATTGTACTAATTTGTACGATAAGAACCAAAATTTGTACGAATTTATTTTTGAACGTATAGCAGAATTAGAGTGGGGGGCTGTAGAAACGTTTCTCCAGCCCCCCCATTTCCAAAACTACATATTTCTATGAAATTTTTTTCCAGTCATTTAGTACGGAATTTGTACGAATTTGTACGACCATTTGCGAAATTTTACGGTAGTCCTTTTTTGCCGAAAAACTCATTTTTCTAAAATGCCGTTTCCCCAGCCCCCCCACCATACTAAAAATACGTTTTCGCACAAAATTTCTTTACAGCTATTTAGTACGGAATTTGTACGAATTTGTACGACCATTCGCGACATTTTTCGGTAGTCCCTTATTGCCGAAAAACGCATTTTTACGCTCGGTCGACTACTCGTATAAATCGGCCACCGGCGCTCTGCTTTGCGTTGTATACACATATGAGTATATTATAATTTTAGATGTAGAACCTATACATATATTTTCTTATAATTTATAAATAATAAAATATTTAACTAATAACATCTAATAATATTTATTAGTATGCCTTACCCATATATATGTTAGAATTATACTTATAGTATTAAAAGCCACTCCGTCTCTACATCCCAGAAAAATTGAAATTTATAAATAATATCTTTAATTAGATGTCAAATAATATTTATTACTTTACTAGATATACGATTTACGATATACAAATAGTAATAAAAGGAGTTACGTCTCTATATTCTGGGAAAAGTTGAAATAACAGATTTATTTTTAGACCAAACATAAAACCAAATGCACCATTCAATTAGTAATGTAATCATAAATGGCCAAAAAAAAAATTCAATACAATCAAACAACTCCAGCAAAAATTATGAGTCATTAAAGTCAATAAATAATTTGTCGATTGCGTGTCAATAGCGGCGTCTGGGGCAATGCATTTTTTGTCGACTACGAGTCGACCATGGCATTGAACGTGTTAAGTTAAATCACAAGGCCAATGAACACAGAACACAGAAACAAAATGGAAAAAAGTCGCACAAACCTATATATAAAATAGTTAATACGTTTAAAATCAACACTTCCGAAAAATGCGTTTTTCGGCAATAAGGGATTACCGAAAAATGTCGCGAATGGTCGTACAAATTCGTACAAATTCCGTACTAAATGACTGGAAAGAAATTTCATATAAATATGTAGTTTTGGAAATGGGGGGGGGGGCTGGAGAAACGTTTCTACAGCCCCCCCCCCACTCTAATTCTGCTATACCTTCAAAAATAAATTCGTACAAATTTTGGTTCTTATCGTACAAATTAGTACAATTTCCGTACAAAATATTGGCCAAAAAAAAATTGCAAAAACTCAATGTGGGGGGGGCTGGGGAAACGTACGTCAATTTACCGCCAACGCGGCACCGAGCAGTATAGGTATTGTAGTGAATAGTGATATCGTTTTTATGTGTATTATATAGAATATTATATTTTATTGGTTTTTATTTATTGTAATTTAAAAATCTAAATGGTTCAAGCTTATGAATAATTTAAAAATATTTTTTTTTACACCAAATTGTCCTTGATTGAATCAATATTATGTACAGTCGATTTCGTTCAATACGATGCCGTTTATAACGATGATCCGGATACAACGAAGTTCGGATATAAGATATAACATACATAACGATCTGATTCTCTAGGTCCCTTAAAGATCGTTAGGTATAAGCGTATTCAACGGTATTTCCATAAACTGTATAACTTGTAATTTGTACAGTTACACATTCATACATGTGCATACTGTGTAATATGTATATATTTCATGAATATTCAACATTCTCTAGAAACAAATTTGAGTGTAATGATACTAAGTCGAAACAAATTGCCATATCGTTACAAAACTATCGATCGAGAAGACACATGTGTATATTGTGTGTAGTGTGTACGATACGTATCAGAATCAGACTTACCGTGCTCACAGATGTATCCATGTACAGGTATCATGAATAAAAGATGTTCATAACTGACAACTGTATACCATGGACCTAGCCACCTAGGATATTATATCTTAGTCCTTGTATACGATAACTACTAACTAGAATACTAGAATATATATTCTCTACATCGTGATTAATAATTATTAAATAATTATTAAATCCATAAATTAAATCTATTCTGTGCTTTGGTAATTTTATCCTTAATCATTATTCTAGTCTTCCTAATTAGTTTTTGATTTATATGGTGATCATATGATGATTATACCTATATTATTATTATTATATATTATAATGGTGGGCGATATTGTATAAAAATATCGTGGAAACATGTTTGTATAATAATTTCCTCAATCAAGTCAACGTCGCCAATATCTTCAATTTTTTTTAATTAATCGGTTTAGATGATAAATTATAATATTCCTGTATATAACATATGTTTCTTTTTCCCTTTCTGATTATTGTATAAATAATTTTAGTTTGTAAATAACACTATAGGCTAATAATAATCATTGTTATTGAAGCTTTTAATTAAATAAAAAAAATAATAATAATTTCCAACGTTACACAACGTATACGGCAACACTGTAAAAACTGTAAATACGGGAATATTCTAGCAAGCTGTAAGCACTGTAATACATGGTAGTACTGTATAAAATCTTATCATGAAAAATATATTTTGTTTACACATTTTTAAGATCATTTTTTTAAAACCATTCTTCCGAATTGACCAAAGTTTAAATCGACTTACGTTAAAATATTTATACTGTTAATTATTTTTAAAAAGTGATTAAAATTTAAGACTTGAATATCACAACAATACGTTTTGAATTTACCTTCAAGAAACATAATATCAAGTACTTAAATAGTTATTTATATTTTATCATAGAATAATATTATTCTATGATTTTATGCTTTGTGAATGTACCTATTATAATTAAATTGAAAAAATTGTTATAAACTAATAGCATTGCTTTAGAAAATGGAAGAAGATATTAAGCCAGATATCAAACCAGTGATCGTTGAAACCCCAAAAGAACCGGATGATAAAAAGACTAGTTTATGTGTTGCATTGAAAATTCTCAAAAAGTATAACTTAAATTCTACTGCTGAAACTTTAAAAAAAGAAGCAAATTTGACTGATTCTGCATATAATACTTCAGAACATGATGTTAATAGTGCATTAAATATATTTAAATCTCAAGGAGATCCTTCAGTGTATGAGAATGCATATATAACTCTATCAAAATTTGTTGAAACATCATTAGATATTTACAAACATGAGTTGGGCTGTGTTTTGTATCCAGTATTTGTTCACATGTATTTGGACCTTGTTTGTAATCGTTATGAAGCTGAAGCTTTAAATTTTATGAAAAAGTTTGGACCCGGACAAGAATCTTACTATCAGGCTGACATTCAAAACTTGGCGATAATTACAAAAAAAGAAGAATTAGATGATAATGCATTGATAAGCGGTTACAAATCAAATGAATTTGTTGTTCGAATGTCTAGAGACACATTATCTCTTTTAAAACGGCATTTGAAAGAAAAAAAACAAACTGTCTTACTAGATATTGTTCAAGAAAATTTATTCTTTGATGTATATGAAGGAATAGCTAGAAACAAACAACAAATTGATGCGGTGGCAGGGGGTATGATTGGAGAAGGAACTCGACAAGACAATAAATCTAGAGTGTATTATGGGTTATTGAAAGAACCAGATTTGCAAACTGCAGCAGCAACAGTTAACTTAGATGAGGACGAAGACGAAACTCAAGAAAGTGAAAGACCAAAAAAAAAGAAATCAAAGTCTAATCCTTTATTATCTAAAAAAACTAAAATTGATCCTAATGCTCCACCATTAGACAGAATGCCACTACCACAATTGAGAGAGGTAAATATATACATTATTATTATATAAATGACAAATTTGTAATTTATAATAGGTATCCTAAACTTAATACATTAAATCATAATTTTTTCTAAAATGTTAGGATTTGTTTGAAACCTTTGAAATGGAATACATACAATTTAATACAAATTTGTATCTTTAAAACTTTGACTATTAATGACTATGATATAAACATTTTACTGTGGATATATTATAAATGTATACCTAATATTAAAATTGGAGAAAGATTTATTATTAAATTACTTAAATGAAATAATTTTGTTTATTTAGGTATATGCAATTTAAATCATATTTTATTTGTATAGTTTTATTTTAATACTTTTGAGTTATATGTCTCTATATCCAATGAAAATAAATAATATTAATTCAATATTTTATTTACAAAATGACTACAATAATATTTATTTTGTAGTAAAAGTCATTATTTCTACATAGTGTCATCCAAATTTTAAATTTTAAAACTGATGGGAATCTTATGTAATCGTTGCCAATTATGTAACTTACATTAATAATAGTGGTTTAATATTAAAACATTTATATTTTTCAGATTGATAAAAAAATTAAGGTTCAAGCAGTTTTAGATTCTGCTAAGCGAGTGACATTAAACCATGAAACATTACCTTCTGTATGTTGTTATACATTATTAAATTGTTCCAATGCTGTGAATTGTGCAACAATTAGTGATGATGCAACTATGTTGGCTGTAGGAATGGCTAATAGTAGAGTACGTGTGTGGAGCTTAGTACCTCAAAAACTACGCGCCATGAAAACTGCTGATCAACTGCTAGATATTGATCTGGAATCAGACGATGTAATGCATAGGATACTTGATGATAGGTCAGCTGAAACCACTCGTACATTACTTGGACATTATGGCCCTGTGTATCAAGTGTCATTTAGTCCTGATAAAACATTATTGTTGTCATGTTCAGAAGATTGTACTATTAGACTTTGGAGTTTATTATTATGGTCATGTGTAGTTGCATATAAAGGAAGTTATCATCCTGTATTTGATGTGAAGTTCAGTTTACATGGTTATTATTTTGCAACTTCCAGTAGAGACCGTACAGCAAGACTATGGGCAACAGATAACTATCAGTCATTAAGGTTGTTCAGTGGTCATTTTTCAGATGTAGATTGTTGTCAGTTTCATCCTAATTCAAATTATATAGCAACTGGGTCGAGTGACAGAACTGTACGTTTATGGGACTGTGTTACAGGAGAACAAGTACGATTAATGACTGGCCATAAAGGAGAAATTTTGACGTTGTGTTTTTCAAATGAAGGACGAGTGTTAGCATCAGCTGGCAATGATTGCAATGTACTTCTATGGGATATTGCACATGGACATTTAGTAGCTATGCTTACTGGACATAAAGGACCTATTTATACAATTACCTTTAGTAGAGACAGTACTATTTTAGCAACTGGCTCTCATGATTGTAAAATAATGCTCTGGGATTATTCAAAACTTTTAGAAGATCTCTCATTGGATGATATGAACGTACATAACCCAACTGTTATGAATAATAGTTCCAAGTACTTACTTCGAGCATTTGGTACAAAGAACTCGCCAGTTATACATCTGTTTTTTTCAAGGCGAAATATTATGTTTTGCGTATGTTCATTCAATTCTTCTCAATCAAATTAATTATTAATTTCCAAAAAAAATTGTTGTACTAAATTTATCTTTCAGTTAATTATTTAATAGTGTTAAAGTTAAGTACAAGATTGTATAAGTAACTATTCTTCTTTGTGGTATTTGTAAGTATAATTTATTTTCTAAAATATATTTTTATATATTTATAGTATGTGTAATATAATTTATTCATCAAAACACAGTTGTATTTTTTTACTGTAAAATATTATTAAGAAATTATTTTTTATTTTTATTTTACTGTTAAAATAACTAAATAGTATGTATACAAAATACATGTTATATTTTTTTGAATTGATGCTAACTTGTAAGCCATTAAATATAAGTGTATACATTAAAGAAAGACTATTTATTGAATGTTGTACAAAATGAAACATATGTCATTGAATATAGCCCTATAAAGATATGTATCATGCATGTATGATAAATTAATAAATCAATAATAGAAGGCCTAAATCCTTTTTTCAAAAAAATAATTTTTGGTTGATTTTTTTGAATAAATGAATAATTAAAACAAATATTACAGAGTAAATAACAATACTCTTTTCAGAATAAGAACGCACCAGGCAGCAGACGAATTCTGGTTCTAGTTTGCGCACGCGTTCCCCTAGACAGACAATTCCCGTCGACAATAGCAGCCGATGATTGACAGCCAATCATAGAACGTTTATTTATTACCGGGGGGTTCGATAACTAATCCGGCGCTCATTTGTATGCGCGAGCGCGGTGCATTCTTATTCTGAAAAGAGTATACTAAGTACTAACAGTGACTGAAGAATTAATGATTTTAGAATTTTAAAAATTTAAAAATTATTTGAATAACATTTAATATGATATTATACTAGTTTTATGGATCCTCTGATGTCTGACCTTAATTAATGCTTATTTTATACAACTTATAATTTTACATTTTGAAAACCCAAATACTTGTTAATTATATTATTCTATACTTCATTCGCGTTAAGAAGGAACTTCGGTGGCTAATTTGTGCGTAGGGGCAAGGCTTAATTATACAGCAAGTGTACACATGGTTGACTCGGTAGGAGTGTTGATTGACCACCATTCGACAAAAAATGGTTACCGCCGAGGTTCCTTTTTAACGTGAATGAAGTATAGAATAATATAAAAGTATTTAATTCTTACAGATATTACTCATATAATATAAATAAAAAAAATCATAGTATTTTATTTATAAAAATTTAATTTTGAACTACAATCAATTGTGTTGGTTAATTCCATAAAAAAGGCATGTTTATGTGCCTGAGCATTGGCAATGGCAAACCTGTGAATTAAAATTAATTTTTAGATATGTTTTATGATGTAGTATAATTGAATTAATTTAAGGAATATCTCAGAAAATTACTATTGTTAATTTGTGAAAAAGTTCTAAATACGCCTATGTCTATAAACCATATATGTACTTATATAGACTATACCAGAGGTCACCAAATGGAAAATGACAAATTTTATCCCATAGACTAGGAAAAAAAAGTAAAAACCGATAATAATATGTTCTAGTGTTGTAATTTATCATTTTTGTTCATTGGTTTTTACCAACGGTAACAGATACAAATAATTGCTAAGCATATATTATCGCTCATATTATTTTTAATGTTTGAATTAGGTGACTGTTTGCTGATTATCTACTCATCTGATTATCTACCTCTAGTTAACTATTTTTGAGATCCCGGCGCACTAACAAACGGCTTAAATGATAATGAAAATAGCAAAAATCATACATCCAATTTCAATCAGTTTAGTTAAGAGCAAGACTTATCATTTTTCCCACTAAACAATTTTTTTTTATATTATAATTAAAATTAATTTTTATTTAGCATTGTTTAAAATATTTGTATTTTGTAATACTAAAATATGTTTTTATTAATTACAATTGTATAATAATATAGGTAATGTTAAAAATATGTACCTATGACCTATCTACTTAGAATTTTGATGGCCCTTCAAAAATTTCAGTATTACTAATGTGGCCCTTCAAAAATATTAACTAGTGTCCCATAAGATACTTTCTACTTAAAATATATTTGATTTCAGAAAATTTAAACAAATTAAAGAAATTGGAATATTTAAACTTGGCATTAAACTGTATTGAAAAAATAGAAAACCTTGACCGATGTGAATCTTTAAACAAGTTAGATTTGACAATGAATTTTATAGGGAAACTTGATAGCATTGAATCGTTGAAATATAACACACATTTAAGAACATTGTAAGTAAACTTTTGTTAATTTTAGACTTAAGTCTTTAGTTATAACTTTACATTACCGATAACTTATATTTATCGAACACAAAAGTATTAGTAATATGATCTTATTAAATTTGACTTACAATTATTATTATCGGTATAATAAGTATTGGTGCGACAATATAATTATTTGCTATGCTCAAATTAAAAGGAAAGGTGCCCTTATTCTCATTTAAAAAAAATATATATGAGTACTACCCTTCTAATTCTAGCCTATTCAATAAGACATTATTCAAGTACGCTCATTTTTTATACACTATTGAATCTTCATATTTTTTTTTCTCAATTCAATCACTGAATATATTATGTAAACGCAATTAATGAAAATAGCAATTAAATTACAATATCAATTAATATTATTTATTCATGCTATTGTTTTTTTTTTTTTTTTGTAAGATTGTATGAGAAATAAGTTATTTTGATATAAAAATATGAAATAAATGAAGAAATTTGCGAGTGGCTTTCGAATTCATAGTTAGTTGGGTTTTAATGCTATACGAGTGGCCTCTTGAGAGTTGAATAGAACTAAATTTACTAACAGTTATTTTAGGTAGGTACTTACTACTTAGTACTTACTAAAATCCATCCTGAGTACAGAAAATCTTGTTCTGCAGTACAATTTTCCCTCGACCGACAGGCGACAACAGTGTTTGCACAAATCGTTATACTTATGTTTTAATTTGTTTAGGTATCTCACTGGAAATCCTTGTACGGATTATGATGGATATCGAGAGTATGTTATTGGAACTTTACCACAAATTGATGTACTCGACGGAATTGATGTGACTTCATTTGATAAATTAGTCGCCAAACAGCAGTTATCAAAAGTTTCATGTAAAATTATTGCCCAACAAAAAACTTATGAAAGTAAATATTTGAAAATAAAATATAAAAATACGTATAATGCAGCTAATATTTAATATATTTATTGAGCTATAGGTACTGTAATACTGTGTTGGAATAATATGACCTTATGTTCACTTTAGATTTCAGAATAGAACAAAAAAAGTCATCAAAATCTTTGAACATTACTGAGGAAACTTTGGAAACATACGAAAACAATTACCAAGAATCAGATGAAGAGTATGTATAAAAAAAATAACAAGTACCTAATGGCTATTGTAGAATGTTGGTACTAACTTAGATGATGTATAAGTGTGTTAGCCATTAGGTCATTAGGAAATTAAATAACATAGATGTATCATAGATACCTATACAAGTATTAGTTGAAGTGCCTCAACAATAATAAATAGATGCAATTGATTTTAATTTTTATTATGTCTCATATAATTTAATATTACTCATAAATATGTATTAAAAAAAAAATCATTAAAAATAAATGCAAGATTGATTTTAGTATAATAATTAATAGTAGGTACCTACTATCTTAATTCGTAGTGTTATACGGTCATTCATTGGCAGTTGTTTTCTTTTTATGTTTATCTAGTGCTATATCATTGTACTCATGACTCATAATTGTTTCTTATTTGATTTTGATATTTATTTTATATTGTGGATGCTGGATGTATGTATAATGTATATGGGTGTGGTGTAAGCAGAGGACAGTGGTCTAAAATCCAATTTAAGTAAAAATAATTGTTGTATCACAAAAATGCATTTTTTAATAAACTTTCAACTAAGTTTTTATAAATTATTAAATCACATAATTATTGTATTATTCAATAATTATTCATTTATTCCCCTTATAAACAGTTAGTGGAAATAAATACAAAAAAAGAATGAACATTTCAAAATAATATTCAAATGGGCCTAAGATACTAGCAAAAATATTTGAAAAATATATTTTCATTTACACTTTTATACTTAGCTGAGAGTCAAATATCGTTGTTTCGTCAAATTGTTATCAAAAAGAAGCTAGTACTTCGTAATTTGAATATGGAACGATTCTCTACAATATGAAATATTGTAGGCTATTTTAATTTTAAGCCCCTAACAAGTGTTTTTATGGACTCTCAGTAAAAAAGATGCGCTTCTATTTCCAAATGAATAAATTGTTGATTGTCTTGCTCGTAAAATTTCAGAAAAAGAAAATGTATTCGTTATTTTTTTTAATTTTATCTCTTAGATCTTTCACAACTATTATCGACATTTTTTATGGGTCTTCCTGTAATTTTTTGTGTGCCTCTATATCCTATAGGTAATTTAAAGTCTGTTTTAAGCCACTCGTTACTAATAACGAGTGGCTTGGACAAATCTTACATGATTGCGTGAGCTTTTATGTCTATGTAAAACCTACATAGTAAACTTTAAAATTGTTTGGTTAGCGGCTTAGCGCATATTTTGTGTAACGAATCCCACTTATCATTTTCGTATCGAGCTCTAAAAATTTCAAATAAATATTTTCTTGATTTGATAGAATGAGGATTTAATGGACCTCAGCCATTTTTAATAATTGATATAAATCATCATAAAAATAACAGAGAGAATAAGAATTATTGTAATCAAAATTGTCGTCGATTTTCGAATTATTTACCTATATCGATTATCGATGTTACAGCTTGAGCTGTCTACAAAACAAAAAATATTTAAATTAAAGACTCGAATGGACGCAAAATTAAATTTTGGAATCTTATACAATGACTTATTGTACTATATTAACTATATTATATTGGTTAACGATTATTTTTATTATTTTATAATTACACATTTCTTAATACCTATTTATATACCATTTTTCTAAATAATATGTTTTATGCTTAAGACCACAAAAACACACTGTATTAAAATTAAAAACTAAGCAACCTAGGTTTTTGAAGTCCCTTCTAATACGAAACAAAGTTAAATTCAAACAAATAACAAATTATACGCATGTAATGAACGACAAATAACCTATATATTCAATAAAATAACGATAAATATTAAGATATATTATTATTCTTATTGCCTGCGACAACTGTTAAGCTCAATATTATTTGGGATACTAATTTTAACTTCTGTACTCTGTAGGGTATATCGATATATAGATCACACCATAAAATATGATTTTCAATGTACTTTAAAAATGAACTTTTTCCATCTAAATCGGATTTTAGAAAATTATAGGCGTAAATTAGTAAATTACGTCCCCCCAAAAAGTCACAGTTAAATTTAAATACTACGTAAATTGTGGCCCAGGTATTTTGAATTGTAGGTATGTAAATTTCACCAATGCGTCCCAGGATGTTCTGTTTATTTCCAGTTGGTAAAACAATTTAAAGATAAGTAATAATTTACGATGTAGATAATACCATGTTCAATTAATATAATATTAGTAGATGCCAAGTGTGCATTTGATCACCGTAGCTCGTGTCCTGCAGTATACAGTATAAACATTCAAAAATATCAAAACAACAATTAAATCGACAGAAACCTAAAAATAAAAATCCGTTGACGAATTGTTTACCAGGCCATATAAAATTATTCATTCTGAACTACAAATTTCTGATATTGAAAATTATTCTATCTTTTACCAGCACATTTTTTCGAATTACAAGACATTTTTGTTACTATAAATGTATTATTTTTTAATTTCTAACAACAACGCCAATATTATTATAACTATATTGCCACTTTGCCAGTCCTTAGTTTGAAAAAGTGGAAGGAAAATTGAATATACTTTTTCGATAATCTAGGATTTAATCCGGATATTATACCTTTCGTAATAACCCGAGAACCAATATTCGGACGTTTCGGAACCAATTCGGATACAACGCTCAATTTACAACGACCCGGAGTGGGTTACTGGAATACTAGCTGGTGTGTGTGTGTGTGTGTGTGTGTGTATATATATAGTAGGTTTATAGTATATATTATATATTATATACTTGTGTGGTGATGTGGGGTGACAAACTCTACACCATCTCTCAAGACAGGCCCGAGTGATGATGACAATGCAATGTAACAAATAAATGCGACGTAAAAATCTTGTCAGATATAATAAAAATTGTTTGAATATGTTAGTTAAAACCTGCAGGTGTGGGATTTGTTGTGAAAAAAATTGCGCTTATAATTGATATTATATGACTTATATTGCTTAATTTTTGTTGTATAAGCTCGTAGCATGTGTCCTCATGGCCAAATTATATTTATATACAATTTACCTACTCAACTTTTAGTTTTTGGAATCAACCTAGTGAAAACACTCCGGAATGTCGCGTTGAGATGGCGTTTCACAGCAGACGAGCTCAGCGAAAGCAAGATGAATTGAAAAAAACACCCAAAGAAAAAACGTGGACTCCAAAATTGTTCGCCGAAGACGGCCGTCCGTATAATTTAAACCAAGCTAAAGTGCCGTACAAATTGAATAATGAACACAACAGATACGTGCTTACTGTTCACGTGTACAAGTAAATCAATGTTTATAATAACGTTTTTTATTGCGAACACATTTAAAGTTATTAAATCATGAAGTTGTATTTGTATAATGTACTCACAAACCTAATGCAATATATAACCATTTATTTTTAGTTTTAAGGTGAACAAATATTTAAATACATTTACCTATATTTTAAGAGGAGTGATGAATGTATTAATTTTATAATGATGTGTGATTTTTATTTTGTGCGTGTACATGGAAATTGATAGAAAAAATGATTAGAAAATTGTTTGGAGTACCCCTGTGGTGGTCATCTTAACTTAAAATACATATAATTAAGACTAACTATTCGTTTGAAATTCGATTTTTACCTACATATATTAAAATTCCCAGAAAAGTATTGTTTTTCAGAGTATGAAACAATTTTAAAAACGATAATGTTAAATTATAGTAAAAAATAATGCTTGTATAACGACATTGCATTTTGTAAAATAAACACATAGGCGTGTATTAGGTACTACCAAAAACATTTAAATAGGTGGGTAGGTAAGTACTCTTGTCTCTTCAAGATAACTACGGACCCGGACATTTCGCCGCGACCGTTTCGCCGCCGGACCTATTCGCCGCAGACCCTTTCGCCGGCGAATCGGCGAAACAATATTAAGGAAAACCGAGTTTCACCTGAGGTGGTTTTACACAACAAGTCGAGGGATATTTTCGATTTGCGGAGCGGAGCGACGGCGCCGAGGAGCGTAGCGACGAGTGCCGATACACGCGTAATCACTGAAACTTTAAATTTCCATAACTTTTGAACGGTAAGTTTCAGGAAATTTAGAATGGTAATAGTTTCAGGAAATTTTGAATGGTAAGTTTCCGGAAATTTTTTCAAACCCTTTTGAATTCAGCATAAGAAACCACGTATATTGAAAAAAAAAATTATATATTTTAACTACAAATATATCATTAATCACCATTTTGTTATTGCTATTGTTGGCTATTAATGGCGAAACAGTCCGCGGCGAAACAGTCTGCGGCGAAACGGTCTGCGGCGAATAGGTCCGGCGGCGAATAGTCCCGCGGCGAAACGGTCGCGGCGAGATGTCCTAGACCCAGATAACTATATTGAACTGAAAACAATCATCACGCTGTGCCTATAATGACATTTAACGCTTAAACCTTTCGGTTTAGGTTCATGGACACTAGCGAATTGGACTTGGACGTTCAACCCACGTACGTGAGGGTCACGGTACGGAAAAAGATATTGCAATTGGCGCTGGACGATGAAGTAAGAGTGGACGAATCCAATGCGAAACGGTTGATTGGTTCGAAACTATTGGAAATAACCATGCCTAAAGTAAAAATAATCGTTACCGTACAATCGATAAAAAAAAATAACGTGTACCTACCTACAAATTATGTGTTTATTTTTTTATTGTGTGTTTAATATACTATTTTTCTACAGGTAAAACAAATAATCTGTCCAGTTGAAAAACAATGCGCCAAGGACAACGATTTTCGCAATGAAAAGTAAAGTAGAATTTATTATTCTCGTTTATCATCAGTTATTATTACCTAACTATTAATTTAAATAGTATATACATTGCATATTGCATGGATTTATAATCTTTATATAATAATTTATAAACAAATCGTACAGAATACCTAGTCTCTACTGATCTGCAGTGATCACAATTGGACGAATTAGTAGGTAAATATTTAAATTTTTGACCACCGCGTGGCTCAATGGCTGCATACATCGTTAGACTCAAATTTATTTTTATTATTTTTTAAAACACGCATCACGCATGGTGTTTATAAAAAGGAGTAGGTACCTACGTTTATGACGTTATTATTTATTTCAAGTTTCATAATTCTAAGTCGAGCACGCTCTATTGTATATTTGATAGGTAGAAAATATTTAACCAATATATATTTAACATATACGTATTCATTATCCATAATATGACCTATATTATAATACAGAACAATAACTATATTACTATATTCTAACTATGTTAACATCGATACGTATCCGGACCTCTATTGTTCCCTCCCCCCTCCTCCCGTAAATGCACCACTGTACTTTACATATTATAATGAATATTGTATGGTTCAACATATTACAATTATACATAATATAGTATTTTTTAAGTAGGTAGGTAGAAATAATCATTTGATTTAGAGACAAGCTACAAGCACCTATGCCTTGCATTGGATATATTATATTTTTTACGGATAGGTATAATGACTAATGAGTTTAATAATAACAAATGTGCTCGACTTTTTTAGTAAATCGAAACTAACGGATGAAGTATTAAACAGCCAAAAGCAAGTGGAATTTTGGAATATAACCAATTCACCGACAAGCGCGAAGAAAATTGGAAACGAAAAACCTAAGGATTTCGTCGACAATTCTGAAGTACCGCCTTTAGAATGAAGTTTAGACCGGTTGAGGTTCCTAATATCTACCACAAACAATATAAATAATATATTATTTACACTATAGTTAACTAATTTTTGATGAAGTATAAGCAAGAGATACTTGATAGAGTAAACAAAAATGTAATAATTTTTTTTTTTTGCTTTAAATAAAAAAAACTACGTAGGTACCTAGTATATACTGACAATGTTTTATGTTATATTTTATGTATTATACAGTTAACCCGAAAACCCCCAATGGCTATTTTTAATTTACCTCAGTTACAAGTTATAACCATAATGGTTGTAGAAATTAAAGTTTAATCGTTGTAAAATAGACTTGGTAATAGAGATAGTCTGTCTTCGCTCAGAATAGTTTTTTCGTAATCAATATCGTTTAAAATCATTGAATTCAATCAAATTTAACACATCCATTTCGGTGGCCTTCAAGAAACCTAGGTACAGGCTACAGTACTGCTGAAAGGTATCATTGATTATAAATATTAGTATCTACAGACATTAAAGATATATTTCAAACATAAAAACGGACTAGGTACAGTTACTGAAATTACGAATAAAACAGCGGATTCTTAAACAACAGGATTTGCATTTTCTTAAGTAGGTAACAATAAAATTGGAAATATAAGATCAATCTGCAGAGTATTTTGAACAACTTTGAGAAAAAAATCGTTAAACTATTTCAATGACACGCTAAAAAACCGTAAAAAACAATACCCCATTCTCCCGTCAGACAAAAAAATGAAAAAAGGGGAGACGTGGTAACACTGACGTAAGTATGTAGAGCTCTGTGAAATAAAATTGAAAAAAAGTTCAATAGTGTCGTCAGAAAATTAGAACACAAAAAAGGCCTGTTCTTTTATAGGTATATATGAGGGTTTATTATAAATTATAAATTGGCAACGTTGCATAACAAATCAAGCAGAATCATGTGTATATCAATAGTTATTAAAATATTCAAAATTCCACAAGTTCTCTACTGCTGTTGTACATTGTAATACCTTTGTATTATTATAATAATTAAACCAAAAAATAAAATCATGAAGACATGAAAGACTTATTAATAGTACCTATATAAGATGTATATTATGGTAAAACGTAATGTAAGCTTAGGAAATATTAATTCAAACCATCGTCTTATTATACATTCAATTAAAATATAAGATAACTTTTGAAAATTATTCTATGTTTAATCTATAAAAAAATACTAGTATGAATATTTGGGTAAAATTATCATATTCAATTATAAATTACTAATTAGAGATGTAGTGTTTTTGACAAATTTTCTCAAGGTAACATATTTTATATTAATTTATAACACTTAAAATATAATATTTACTTAGTATATTTGTTTAGATAATTTATAATTGTATATAATATCACATAATTTTTTTGCTAGTCATCGTTAGATTTTTTATTTTTATTGTTTTGGTACTTTCCTGTTATCAGGACATTTCAACAAAATTGTTTTCCATTGTCAGGTTTCCGACACAGTTTACAAGTGAGGAAAAGATGCCCTTCAAAGCATGAGTATTCTGTTTGGGGTAATTGCAAATTCTATACAATATTGTATTTAGATAGTTTTTAAGTTTAAATGTAAATATATATTATTTTTGATAAGTATGTTTTGAAATAATTGAAAATAGATAAATAGTTTTATCTAAAAGTGTAGTAAAAATATTTATTATGAAATTTACACAATACAAGTATTTTGTTAAAAAAAAACCACAGGCCACAGTAGGCATTAAGCAACATAAAAATTGTTATTCATTAACCCAGACGTGTCAATCTGTATAAACTATGCAGTAACAAGAAGTTATAAAAAAACAGGTAATAAATAAATTGTTATTAACACAAATTTGAATATTTTCATTACTTTTTTTTTTTTTTTAATGAATAATAAATTAATAACAAAAAAATAAGGTGATAAAATACAAATAAAAAAATAATAATACTAAAAGCCAAAATGAATACAAAATAACAGTGTTAGGCCAGTTGAATTACTTTATAAAATAATATTTGTATAAAAATATTTATATTATATTAGTAAATTAAATTAGTCAATTTTTTTACAGCCGTTTATGAACACTTTGAGCTTATAAGCAAAATCTTACATTTTATTACAACCCTACAAGAATTAGCTCACTCAGTATTATGGTTAAATTGATAAATAGGATTTTATGAAATTTTGTACAAAATAAAAATAATAATAATAAATAACTTCCACCGAGGACAACCAATAAAATGTTTTGTGGTTCAAGCCACTAACACCAACTGCTTTATTATATTAGACAAGTATGATGATGCCATGATTATCTCGTTTTTATTCAAACAATTATTATTAATAATGGTAACATAAATATTTACATTTATTTGTATGATAAGGAACAGCTTCACAGAAAAACATTTTGCTAAGCATTTTAATAAAAAAAAATAATATATAATTTGTTAATAGGTCTTGTAAAATAAAAATGTTTTAAAGTACACATAATAATATACAATTGTACGTATATTTGTGTCAATGAGCTTAGCAAAAAGTTTATCTCTAGGTGTTTCACAAATTCTGTCAATAATAAAAGTATCCATTTAAAATTGTCTGTATTAAATACTTGACTATTCAACAACAACGATTAGACAATCTGTCTGATTTCCTATCGATGTTAATCTTTTCGGGAACATCAGTAGGTTCACGTCCAGGTGTCTTGTTCAATATTGATAATGTGAGGTCAGTAAATGCTTTTTCAATATTTATATTTGCTTTTGCTGATGTTTCCAAAAATGATATGTTATGTTCGCGAGCAATACCTTCACCTCGTGATTTATTAACAACACGTTTATCATCCATATCACATTTGTTCCCTAAAATCATTTTTTCTACATCTTCGTTAGCATGCTGAAAAGAAAAAAATAAATTAAAATTACATTAATTTTAACTTAAACAATTAAATAGTATTGAATAAAAAGTGGTTGGATATTAAATATTTGCTTGAACTGAAGTCTGATAATCAGTTAAGAATAAATTGAATTATATTACAAAAAAATTATAAAATGTATTGTTAATGCTTAAACTTCAAAATTCTTCTATAACTCATAAAAGCAACAATATTAAAAATATAAACTAAAAATTTGTTTAAAATATATTTTACTTTTAACAAAAACTTACTGGGTGTAATTATTAGGATTTTATTAACATGTATGACGATAAATCTAGCTTATATTTTAATTTTTAATAATCATTGACTATCATACTGATTTTTTGAAAACAAGCCAACAAAACTGTACACAGATTATGAATGTTAAAATATATACAACCTACATATCAACAACTTTTTTTTTATTCGAAATAAATAATCTATACAAAAATGCACAATAACCTTTCATACTTGGAGTAGGTATAGCATAAAAAGGGTTGTTTAAAGAAACCCATTAAAGTCATGCTTAACTTGTTTATTTATACATTTTTTTTTCATTTCAAATTTATATTAACAACTTAAAAATTAAATTGTGCAATAACAAATAATAAATAAAAATAATAATAATAAATGTATATATTACCTCATTAATGTTTCGTAGCCATTTCACTATATTTTCAAAACTTTTTTCGTTTGTGATATCATATACTAACATAATTCCCATAGCTCCTCTATAATAAGATGTTGTTATGGTATGGAATCGCTCCTGCCCTGCTGTATCCCTAAAATTCAAAATTCATTTCATATTAATTCAAAATAATAAATTTTTTATAAATAGGAATCCAGCAATAAAAATTAAGCTTTACTTAGGAAATAATTTGAAATTGGCAATACAATATTAAATATATCATAATTATATTTTTAATAAGGATGTCAATAGTATTAAAATAATATTAATATAAAAACTTGTTTACTACATTTATGACCTTCTAAGTAACATAACTATTTGTTGCATAATAAAAAAAAAAAGTAAAAGAAATAACATGTAAACATTTTAGTATTTAAATTAAATTCTTACCAAATTTGAAGTTTTATTTTTTTCCCTTGAAGTTCCACTGTTTTGATTTTAAAGTCAATACCTGAAAATAAATTTATCAATTAAAAATCAAAACAATAGGTAAATACAGGTAACTTGTGTAAGTTTTTTTTTATTTCAACTAAAAATCTTTGTTTTTAAGAGTTATGCAGCATCAAGAGCTACTTATTACATTTAGGTAGTGCTAAATTACATGTCATCAATAAATAAATAAAAAAAAAATAAAATTGGATAAATTTACACATTGGTTTACATTTGCCTCTTGGCTCTTACACTTGTAGCAATATAACCACACTCTTGTAGATTAGTCATTAAATGTTATTATTAAGTGATTTCTGATATTAAAACTAAATAATTATTATTAGTAATTGAGTCATTAATATACATTCTTACAATTCACAATTAGAAAAATATAGGTTGATAGGTAACCTAAATTTGGATTAAGTATTCGTATTCCTACCTAAAAAAGGCATGTTTAGGGTTTAGTTGATAAGATTGGGATTTGAAGAATTTCTAATTTTTCTTTTAAGTTATTACAAATAAATTGGTACATTTATTTTAGAGCTTATTTTCTATGCAGTATAGTTATTTATGGACCGGACATACATTTGAACAACGATTAGAGATAACTAGATAAGTATGAGCGGTATCTGAATGAGGGCAATGAACGTGCCACAATCATTCAATACTAGACTGAATATGTAATAAGGATATGGAAGAAAATAAATTGTTTAACTATTGTAACATTTGCAAAAATTGTTTAAAAATAATACATTTAATGCTTTATATTGTGTGTGTTTTTTTTAGAGCTTGGTCGTCACACACTCTTTTAGGAAACATTTCAAAATTTTTTTATGGATTAAAAGTTACGATTAAATTATGCTTTAACTATAATAAATGTCATCGTGTGATGGACAAAAATAAACCTTTATGTGGAGTACCTACTATTAAGTTAACATACTTTAAAATTATTATGATACTACTATTTATATATTTTTGTTGTCAAATTAAAAAACACATTAAATAGAATTTTTATAATTATTAAGTTTTAATGTTTTGGATAGTACATAGTATTACTGATATTAAATATAATGCAATTCATTTAATTATTAGTTATTAACATGTGATATCTGTCCATGTTAAAAAATAATGTTAGTGTGATTGTGTCAGGTTCTGATGAAGAAGTAATTATTACATTAGTTTTATAAATATAATTTTCTTATAAGAAATTGATAAAAACTAAATTATTAAATGTTCAATTAAATATGACTGTGTAAGTAATTTTTATAATTTTATTTTAACATAGACTTAGTTAATTTCTGATATATCTTTGTGATGTTCCCTAACTTTAACTAATCTGAACAATGAGTAATAAGACTAATGGTCCATAAAAATAATATCAGCATATAAAAATGTAGTCCTGAAATAGCAGAAGAACTATTAGCTAAAAACTTTATTAAGCTCAGTATACTTAACCATCCATGTCAGTGGCGCCGAGTCCTATGTTTAGGTCAGGCCCCGGCCTGACCACATTTTTAAAAGGGGGCAGGCGATCAGAGGGGAGCTGGACGTCTTTGCAATATTTTAATCAACATAATAAACTATACTTGGTTACTTGATGAAAATAAGAGATACATATTAATACTTATTTATTTAGGTACCTAGTTCATATTTCAGAGACTTCTCTATCTCATTGGAGGGGGGGAGGTATGCAGGGGGACGGAGTAGGCTTGTGGCTGGGGTGGCTTGGGGCCGTTGTATTTTTATTTGGCCTGAGTACATTTTTAGAAGTTTGGCGCCACTGATCCACGTTGATGCTAATAGTTTTAAAAACTTAGCTATACCGGAAATTATTGATCTACTTACATTCAAATTTTCAATATGTGACATATAAATATATATTATATAACTAAAACTTAAAGGCTTAAGTTTTAGTTCTAGACTTGGTCCAGATGATGGTTTCAGAAAACTTTTAAAATTGTGTAAGTAGCCCTATCTGATCAATACAAGTTATTTTTAACTGGTCATTTTCAATCTTTTTAAAAACAGTTTTCTTATTATGATTTTTAGAATCTGGTCAAAGTTTGCCTTGTCAAAAATATACACATAAACCTATTTCTAAATTCTCAACTGTAAGTTATTCAAATAACTAATAGTTATCAATATCACGATCATTTAAACATTTATCACATAGATTATTTAAAAATAATTTAAATTTTATCTGTGCATTAAAAGTTTTAAATTTAAAACACATTCAACACAGATTTAGATCAGACTGGTCTACAGAAACAAATCTCTAAAACTTTTTATTTTTAGTATTTGGGTGGACCAATACAAGATTATGGGACCATTATATAAAATTATTTTTTAGTTTTTTAAGGTCTCCACACACTGCAGTGGTGGAGGTAAAATGTCATTGTCTCGGCAGTGTGTGAGGCCCACCTTTATGAAGTACAATTTGAAAGATTACAAATTAGAGTAAAATGTTTTATTGGATTCAAAAAAGAATAACTAACACTTAATGATTCTATGATTAAAAGTATAAAAGTGAACTTGAAACTGAGTTCTCTTTCAACCTATAACAAAATAACTGATTTGACTTTCTTATAGGTATAAAATAGTTAAAAGGATGCCACCCACATGTGCATGTGTTGCCTGCATCTTACAGACATACAACATAGCAATTTTGTGTGCAGTAGAACCAATTGTTATGTTGTTACATTTAATATTTAAGTAAATTCACACATCATCAAACTTAAAGATAGGTAAAGATATTATCTAGGGCCACTTGTAGGCTTTAATTGGTACTTTAATTTTAAGTAAGTTTTAATTTTATGACCTTGCTTATAATTATGTAAAATGCTCATAACTCACTTAAAAATTTAATATTTCATGTAGGAACCTACAGTACAATATATGGTCAAAACAGTCAGCTAAATAGAATTCTTATTCAAGATAATTTATCTAGGTAATCTAGATTTATACTTTAATAATCTACCTGATTTAAAGCATCATATTTCTAATTATTAATGTTTTTTCATTGTCTATTTTTTAGCGTATCACATACTTTTAGGTACTTATGTTATGAATAATGTAAACTACCATATAAGGTATACATTTAACTATGATGTTCTTTTAGATTTTAAATTATGTATGCTTGTGCTGTATTGTTGATTTAAATAAATAAATTATGTACCTACGTAGGTACTTTATCATTTTCTAAGTGAATTTAAACAGTAATAATGCTTACCTACATGCAATTTCAATAAATATCAATTGATCTATTTAGATTCCAAACTCTGAAATTGTATCGATTTATTTAGCTAATTTAAAATTAAAATTAAATGCAGACAGTTAGATTGGTAAGTATTTAAAATGATGTATGTCTTTATTTCTTCATATAGGTAATTATTTTGTTACATTTTGATTGATAATACCTAATTTATGTAGATGCTTAGGTATATAATAGGAAATTGTTCAATGTATACCTCCAGAGATAGATTCTTAGTAGGTTTTTTTCTTTAAAATGAGTAATTGATAGTAATAGATTTCTAATCTAGATTATATAGTTGCAGTCCAAGATGGGTCCCATGTACTAGAGTCTAATTGCAGGTACAACACTAGTTGGGTCCGGGATTATCTTAAGTAAGTAACAAAGTATTTTAAGAAAATCAGAATTTCATGCATCTACAATGAGAACCACAAATTTGTGTGTTGTTTCATTCGCATTTTAATTTTATGTTTTAAACAGGTCATCCAAGTATTTATCAGTTCTCAGAAGTTTTAAAAAACGTACAAATGGACACATATATTAAAATGAGAAGTTCAGAAATAATAAATGAAAAAAATGCAGGAATACTAAATCAATTTGACTTTTGTAAAATGTATGTCATATAAATTTTTACCAACACCCATGTGGTTTTTTTAAACAATATTTTATTTTTATTTCTATTATACAATTTGTATTTTTTATATTATTGCCATTTATTATTACCTAAAATTCTAATAGTTTATATTTTTAATGGCAAAGAAACTTAAAAAAATAAATTAGGAACCTATCTAGTGTAGTACCTGAAAAAATCCCGGACCCAACTAGTATAGCAATTTTTAATTCGAGACCCAACTCGGATGTAGCCTATAGGTAAAACCGTAGGCACCTAAATTAATGTTTTGATATAATGGGTCATTGTATTTTTTATGAAATGTAATAAATGTTTTTACTTATTCTACTAGGATACTCTGTGCATGCTTATGAATATTTTATTAGTATACCTATTATGGATGATGAATAAAGTTAAAATATTAATATACAACCATACATCAAAACTATAGAAATACTTAAACAACAATGTATTAAATTTCTTTTACATCTTATTATTAGGTTACCTACTTACCAAACTTGGTATCTTTTACAATTTCAGAATAAAACATGATATGGTTTGTCAAAAGGAAATAGAGTAGGTAATATTAGTAATTTCTACATTACATAATAAAAATATTAAATGTCTTGTTTTTGTTTAATTAAAATTTTTAAAGATAATTGAAAATTATTATTGTCATCTCAGTGTATGCAATGCTGAAAGAGAAGTACAATGAATAGTTCATATCATTTAATTTAGGATTATACACATAAACAACAACCCATTAAGTAGGTAAATAATTTTACCATTTCTCCTACTTCAATTGATTAAGAAATTGCTAATTTAAAATTTAAAAAAACCATATTGCAATGATCCGCCTACCTAGTAGTAAAGATGGCAACCAGCATAATAGTTAAATGATAAGTATTTTCAAATAAAAATTCTTGAATAATAATCAAAATTTATGATTGGGTCATCAATATTTTTAAGAAACATCATCACACCTAGCTACAACTTTTTTTTTAACTGTAAACAATAACATATATAGCAAGTAATTGTACCTAGGTATAATATTTTTTAGTTTTATTAGTCAAACTGATTACAGCATGAAATGTTCAAACAGTTTAATTGATTCTTCTACAAATTTACAATTCCACAAATAGAGTTCATAAATATTAATCAATGATTAAAAAAAAAAATTCTTTAACTCATTACATCACTGTTATCGCATACATTAATGCAAATGACCTTAATAAAACAAAGATGATTTATAGAACATGACTTTGATATGCGTAAATATACCTAATTTATATTGCAATCGACATAATATTATCTATATTTTAACTGCAAGATATGCAAAACTGTTAAAGCTCATATAGGTAATTAAATTGTTTGTTTTGATTACAATCTACAGAAGTGACTAACTATCCATTATACATTACTAATAAATAATAATCATCGCACATACAAATAAAACTAATACAAGATACCTCTATTAAATTTGAATGATCATCTTAATCAAACAATCGGAGACAACACGTCTCAAAACACCACCACACCAAAGGTTAGCTATAATTGTTCAAACGAATTATTCTCAAAAACAGACCTACAACTTTCATCTTTAGGCAGACACTACCCATGTATCAGATTTGAAGGTCGTCATTGTCTCCAGTGTATCCATAGTACAGCAGTACATACGTGCAATGTCCTACCAATTATCATAATATTGTGCTATGTCAATGGGTTCAACTATCAAGGGGATATGAGATACCAAAAAAAAAAAAAAAAACTGGGATTGACTAGATAAACTAAATTAAACTCTGACGAGATCGACATCGCCCACTCACCAATGGTCGAGATGAACGTCGTGGTAAACGCATCGTCTGAGAATCTGAACAGAATGCACGTTTTGCCCACGCCAGAATCGCCGATCAGCAACAACTTGAACAGCAGATCGTACGTCTTTTTGGCCATTACGGGCTGCCGGGTTCCGTCTTCTTCGGTAAAAGTCTTGAGTAAAAGGGAGGGGGCTGCTGATAGACGGAGGGGTAGATCGAAAAAAGGCGCGCGTTAGGCGGGCCCGTGAGTAGTAGTAATTGCGTATCGGGACGGAGGTCCAAACCGATCAACGATGTCGAAGGGCGATCGTTTTTGTTATAATTTTTTTCTGGGCGGTTTGTGGCGCGTTTCAAATATTTTTTCAGCGACCTCGCGGCGTAATCGACGGACGGGGGCGACGAAAACGACGTGGAAACGTGTCACTGGGACTAATGGTAATAATTAACTGCGTCAAGTATTCAAGTGCGACGCGAATAATGAACCGCGATTAGACTATTAGAGAAACAAATATGATTTTGTTCTATAAAAAAAAACGTTATCTCGGCCGTCGTCGTGATCGTCGTCGTCATGGGTCGGTCGGTTAGTGTGTGATGGCTCAGCTCCCCCCTTCCGGAGATTAAGACAGTGTGGCGTTTGCACGGTTCCGTTGCAAAGGCGGTAACACTGTAACTCCGAGATGCCGCCGTTTTTTATTTTTTCAAAAATCTAATGTGTCCGCCAGAGTATGGAGTAATAATAATTGGTAAATTGATAAATTATTATTTATTATAATATTTAAATAGTAATTTTTTGCTTCTAATGCCTTCTACCATAAAAATATATAATACATATGCCGGGTTATATGAAATATTAATTAATTTCATGGTTCAATATAATACCAGTAATGACCAATCATGGGCCACTAAATCATGTTTAAGGGATCATTACCGCACAATTGATTCAATAAATGTCTAGTAATTGTTTATTACCCGGCATTATTACATTAATAAAATATTACGGGTTGTGCGAGTCCACAAATATCCAAATATAATAATAAACAACCAAGTTTGTATTTCATAAAGATTCAATAGGTGCGTCTTTACTCTTTAAACAGTTGTTATGTAGTGTGTGAATTTGAAAACGTAATATTATTAAATTAATTAATTCAAAAACATTTATTATTTATTTTTAGAACACGATTAAAAAGTATAAAAATAAATAAATGTGTTAAAAAAAACAAATACGAATTAATCCATATTTTTAATGTAATAATATAAATTGCGAAATATGGATTAATTAATGAGTACTTACCTACAACCTACGTATAACACACAATATGGCTTTCTATTTAAAAATAAATAATTGTATAATAATTTTGAAAAAAAAATACAAAGTATACATACAACATACTTAATATTGTTGCCCACTTTCCCCATTATATATAATACTAGCTGTCCCACCCGGCGTTGCTCGTACCAAAGATTGGATTATTTTATAAATATATTTGTAAGAAAATGTAAATGCAAATATGCAATATTCAAATGTTAATAATATTTCTAATTATTGTAAATTTAATATAATATGTAACCAATGGTAACCCTATAACAAACAAAAAAATATTCTTTTTTCGTGAGTTGAAAACTAAATGCATGTGTAGGGTTCCCTTTAGTTACCTATAGTTGAGAAAATAGGCGGTTGGTAATTGGGCCACTTTTCATCTAGTTGCTTCGCAACAATATTTGTTTACATTTTATATTACCCGGGTATTGGGCCACATATGAAATATATATTTTTAAAGGGTACCTACCGAAGATTGGGCCACAAATGTATAACACAATACACTAACATATACGAACATATAACATTTATTAACTACAGTATTCTTATATAATTATAACATTAATTTTTTTATTTAATAAATATAAAATATAAAATTAGGTATCTTTTTAGTCAAATAATTATCAATTTTGTTTTTTTCAATTACTTAAAAATACAATTATTTTTGTAAATAATGTGATACAGATCTTACAAATTCTAATCTGGTTTTATTCCCTTCTTTATATTTTTTGACTTAATTAAGAATATAATTCTTTTGAATTAAAGTTCTTAATGTTCCTACGCTTCTAATTTCAATAAAAACATCGGCTTGAACTCTTAAAGTTCTTCTGCTAATAAAAAGTCGTTAAAAATAGTGGCCCAATCACTGGGTCTACCTATTATATAAATGTAAAATTTTAGTGGCCCAATTACCGTATACCTTTTTGAAAAAAAAGGTTCTCTGTGGCCCAATTCCTGAAAATTAAGTTATAAAAATGTCTTAAGGAATCTACTGATATAACTTTTATTGAAAATACCAGTAATGTTTGATGCTCTAGTTAACAAACAAACATACATTTTATATTCTATGCAATATTTGTACATAGTATACAAAAGTATACTGTATATTTATGATTTCAACCTTTCAGGGGTGGACTGGCAATGGTGTTTTAGTTTATAGCAGTACTGTAGCAGTGATATACCTTACTGGACCAGTTCAAATATGTTGTCTGGCGAGAAGGGGAGGGGGCTTGAATATTTAACTGTGTTACTTATTATAGTTAACAATTATAGAATCCTGGGCAGCATACCTACAGGCAAGCATAAAAATATGAAAAATTATTCGTTTAGAACCGTATTTTTATTGAAAAATATCCCATTGGAAATAAATATTGTATTTTCATTCCATATTGTTGGAACTGTAATGTAATATACTGAAAAAATATTTTGTCAGGATCGTATTTTCTCAGAACACTTTTTCATTGAAAATGTATATTATTGCCTTAGGTTTTTTGCTATCCTAGGTTAGAGTTAAATAGTTTAGACGAATCTAATTTAGGCTAACCCTAATCAATGGTTGATTTGTTTAGGGGGGGGGATATAGAAAAATAAATATTAAAATACATACAAGTGTTATGACTTACCCAGTTTGTTCTGGTTACGCCAATTTTGAGTTCAGGACTCGACACAAATTCGCAGAGTTAAAAGAATGGTGTATTGAATCGATTAGTACACATAGAGCTTACTTCTATTTAAATAAATGAATAAGAAATTAAAGTGCGTATTATTAATTTGATGTGCAAAACTCGACTGACGTCGTGTAGTTAAAAATATTTGCACAATCGCACGAGGGTGGTCAACAGATACTACGTAAGCAAAAACTTAAATACTATAAACAGGGGTTCATAACACAAGTAATGAAAAAAACTTTTTCATTTTTTGATAATTTATTTAAAATTGATATTGGAAAGTGGAAACCGTCGATTTAATTTATCCTTTGGATATTTAAAATTTATACTTCGTTTACCAGACAACAAGACCGGTTTTTATACTATTTTAACATAGGCGTAAATATCTAGATGGGGTGGATAAGCCAGGGGTTAGGGGGAACCGTTATATAGCTTTACTCCAAAAAGTTTTTTGGTTCTTTTACAACAATGTTAGAAAACATGTCTAGGTTATTTAAAACTTTATTTATTTTTCAATAGAACTAGAATTTTTTAATTTTTTCACGTTTTTGGTTTTTTGTTTTTGATATGCAGCACCTGATGTTGTACTAAATGTTTTGGATCTGACATAACAAAACAGTTTTGAAACATTTGTATGCTTGAATGATACACTATATAGTACTATACACACGTGACACTGGTGGCTGTCAGTTTGGGACTAAATGCGGGTGTGTGTCTGTGAATGTTATAATGTATATCAATAATGATAAATTCATTTATCTGAATCGTTGGTATGCTGTGCGATTTAAAATTATATAATAATACGATATCAGTTATTGTTTGATAAGTACGTGTGTTAGTGGCTGACTGCGTTGTCGCCGTTCTATTTTGTTCAGCATTAGACTTTTTTTTTGTATTTGCCGAACAATGAACATAAATTTCAGTTTACAGGAAAATATAGGTATAATAGTTATATCAATTTGGTTCATTCGAAATTTGCCACTCCTAAACTAGTGTCACCCTAGGAGGCTGTCTATTTTGTAAGGAAACCGCTGTATTATCGCATTGTACCTATACTTAAACGCAATGAGCAATGACTGGTGCGTAATAGCCAATATAGCCATATAGGTAATACCTAGAATAGCCGCGTATAGGTAAATGGTAACTATAATGTTATGCGTACAGGCACTTCAAATTTCAATGTTACGCAATGTTCAAATATTTGATACAAACAGCTATAGAACTGTGTTTTTATCACGCTCATGATACCTCTCTTGGTTACTATAGTGATTCTTAATCCGGAATCGACTGTTATTTCTGTACAGTGCACCTACGTAAAGTGAAATAATAATAATAATACAAATTTTCTTAGACGTTCAACATAAATTATATTTATATAAAGTTGTTTTTTCTTATATAGTTTTATTGATACACATACAATATACATATACATTTATTATAGATTGACACATTTAATTAATACACGCACACATACACGGTAGGTAGATAATATATTTATAATACGCTGCAGTCGACTCTGGGCATCTCAAACTTTGACGGTATAGGTACGAAATTCTCCGAGCGCACGCATAGATACAAAATTCACCTCCAATAATCGTCATAATATTAAAATATA
The DNA here is from genome assembly GCA_022818045.1 of Neotoxoptera formosana. NCBI lineage: Eukaryota > Metazoa > Arthropoda > Insecta > Hemiptera > Aphididae > Neotoxoptera > Neotoxoptera formosana. The sequence goes on from CM040631.1 coordinate 48,342,805, forward strand.
TAATAATACCAATATCATACGTATATCACGTGCCGTCGATGTCAACCCGGCAAATTTCATCGGTCTCTTGCCTTTTTTTCATTATGGGAAAATGTACATGGATTCCACCAACACATGTAGTTTATTAAAACAACCTATCGATTTCGCCAATTCTAACTTGTTAATGTACCAGAAAAATACAGGGAATATATGAACTTCCCAAAAAAGTTGTACTGTACTTGCAACAATAGTTTTTAAACTGACAGTTGGCACAGACAATATAATTATGTACACAGTTTTATTAATATCACTTAAAACTGATAATTATTCAAAATTTTTAAAAATAATTTATCAAAAATTGATTAAATATGTTGCATTATTACCTATTCATATTTTATAATATTGAATTGAATATCACATTATGATTTTAATATTTAGATGATTGTAGGTACCTACCCGATTTATTATTTTGTAAATAATTAATAAAACATTTTTAAAACTATTACTCACGTCCTGTACGTATTGGTTAATAATGGTTATATACTATTACAATATTATGTTTATTTGTATGCACCTTGTTATAAGAAATTGTTTCCAAAAATGTATAGGTATATTATTCCATTGGCATAAAATATCTAAAAAAATATTTTGTCAAATTTAAATTAATTTTAAGATTAATTAACGAAGTTAAAAAGGAACCGGGATGGAAATAGTTAAAAATCGGTAGGTCGACTGGCGAAATCGACGGTATATTGATTATTAGCGGAGTCGATCCCAAAATTCTAAAATCTCGATCCTCGTCCAATTTTATCAAATTCGTCCTGTTCGACCCGTTCGAGTTGCTGAGAGTCGACCGTAAGTGCATTATATTGTACAGCTGTGGTTATAGCACACACGCGTTTAATACATTATTTCAATTCGATGTATCTGAATCTACACGGATGAAGGAACGCGTTTGCCGGACGAAAACTGTTTTAGACAAATAATTATAACAATAGTTAGTACGAATAATTTTATAAATTAACGATATGCATACGTAATAGTTTTGATATGTTACGATTATTATATATATTATACGTATATGATATGTAATACGATAAAGGTAGGTACCGACATAATATTGCGCAATATAAGATATTATATATTATATAGCCATATAGGTATTGTTGTGTTTGGTTTGCTAATAATTTTTAACATTTTTTAAATAATAATAATAGTAAAAAGTACATATAAATATGTAATTTATACAACGTAAAAATAACCAAATAGAATTATATGGTACCTATATTGGTATGTCATCGCGCACAGACGTATAGTGTAATATATTATTATCATCTATTTCACGTATAATGAAGCCGGTCTGAGTTGTAATAACTAAATATTATATAGGTATCTACCTAGTACCTATACCTACGTCCTACTACATAAATAATAAATATATTCAATAGTTATATTGTGTACAAAAATAGGTCTAAGTTTAACACGACGTGACGTTACAAGGTTTACAACAATAATTAATGTAATTATCCTATTTATATTATTATACTTATAAAGGTAATAACCTTAATCATAGGATTTAAAAAACTCAGTGATGTTTTTATGGTTTTTATCTTCTTTAAATATAGTATTCGTTAGAGCGACATTACAATATATTTAACGGAAGGCGGCGAAACGAAAATAAACATTCTATTTTCTAAGCGTTAAAATTATATTTTAATATTATATTTATTAATATATTATTGATATGTCGTTATTATTATATAATTTATATTATTATTATAATTTTTTTTTTGGATTTTTTTTTAATATTATGTTATTTGTCTAAAATCGCAGTCTGGTTAATTGACATAAAATACACATACGATTTGTTTTGCCTTAACTATCGGCTAAGAGACAGTGCCTAGGTGGGTGTGCAGTCTGCGTAAGAAAATCAATATTTATAAAATTAGCCCGTCCACTATATATAAAAAAAAGTATATAAATATAAATATATATTTATGTAAACGCTAATATGTAACGGAATTGACAGGCAGATATAAATATTTTCTTTTGTAAAATTACAGTAGGCCATTTAGAGCGCAGCAATAGTTTAGCAATATTGTTTATAAATAAATATTTTAGGCATCGTTATATAACTTTACTTAAATCTATCTCTTAAAGCTAAACATTCAACTTATTTTCTAGATAGGTAACCATAAGTTTTTAATTTTTTTTTTTTACTTAACAATATAGTTTTTTTTAAATATAATGCGCGTTCTTTAAAAATATACTTTATGTTTAATACGTGTTTTGTTTAGCCAACGACAGTATAATATGTTGCATGAGCAAAAATGAATGTACTAAAATAGTTCTGTGACAAAGTTTTACCTCAGTGATTATGATATGATTAAGTTAGTTAATATTAGCGTGAACAGAGGAGCATTATATCTTATTTAATAATAACATTATTTTAATTATCAGAAGGCGACTAATCAAAAGTATGATATTTTTAGAATCACTATAGGTACTTAATATTATGAAATGTATACAATTTATAATGCAAGTATTCATACCGTCTCGAATCAATGGTAACTACCTACCATACTTTTCAGCATAAAAAAAATGTTAAATCTTAGCAACGATTATTATTAAGGTTTTTGGTGCGATATAACCTAACGAGTTCATAAAACTTATCGATCAGGCAGTTTCATTTTTTCGGAAACCAAAATATTAGTTGGATGATGCTATAAATTTGATTTCCAAGTATCAAATTTAATTTTATATTCCATTATGAAACTTTAACACGAATATAAGATTTTTGAATATAGAAGAAAAAAATGATATTGTTGATATTATTAAATGGTTATGCATTAAACAATATTGCTCCTCTTATCGTATTAATAAATATTGTTTGCACGGGAACTACTTGCATATACTGCGGAATTATTGAATAATTGTATGCGATATGTTTATGATAATATATAGAACAAAGTTGAAAGCTTATATATTTTTTGTTATGAGAATGACCAATAACATCTTAACTGTCTGCAAAAAAAAAAAAATAATAATAATTTACTTATTTTATAATATATATGCAGACGAGTGAGCTGTTCTCTCAAAAAGTATTAAAATAGTATACATAATATTTATATATCATTAAAAAATTAAATCCCTACAGCTACATAGCTAACATCGTCTGATAAATTTAAAACTGATATACAACATATAATCGCAAAGCCGTTCAATGTCGACCTACGAATGCGTTGGCTTTGTACTCGTTTGGCAACAGTTTTTGATTAATTATTATCATATTATTATAGATTTTGATAATTAAAACGATAATGTTAAATTTCGATTGTTATTACAGCATTCCTAAAAAGTTCTTGATTTTGTCTCATTTTTTTTTGGGTATAAAAATATGAAAAAAACGATCATTATAAATAATCTATCTTCAGATTCGTTAAAAGATACGATATATACTATCTAGATTGTACAAAAAGATTCATTTTCTCAAGCCGTTTTACACATGTACACATAAATGTAATTGAGCTATATTAAAAAGTTTACTTATAGTTGATATTATTATCAATATTAAAGAGCTAAGATTGTCTGCATGTTGATATTGTGATCCCAGTGTAATTGGACGAAATGGACTTGAGTTTAAAGAATGTGCTGTGATACATTATTATACTGCTATTACTACCTATATGATATATTATACATTTATACGGACAATTTGACTAGAAGACACTATATACCTATATTATAATTTTATATATCATATATATATATATGTATTAATATAATATACGGTAATATACTTAGGTTTCCCGCATAAGAAAACAGTGTCATTTCCGCATTTATTTGTAACGGATAACAAGCGTTTTATATCGTTATTTTTTAGTACTTTTATAATTATAATGATTAGGTATTATATTATTTTTAACATTAGTATTATTATATTTTATTTTATATTAGTATTATATACTCTAATTAACACTCGACAACTCTCGTTGATCCTAACACTTGTATCACGTTTCAGATTCCATTTAAGTTGTGTCTACGTATTTAATGATATGCGCGTTTCTGATATGTAAATTTTGATTTTGCAGCATATATCGATGCCGGTGTCGACGTCCCAAGCCACGAGCACCCTTATTGAAAATGTTTTTCAACTTATCGTTTTTTTGTTTGTTTGTTTTGTTTTTTTTTTTTGGTTTGTTTTGATATGTTTAAGTTGTTGTTTTTATTTTTTCATTTAGAACAGTCCATGTGCCGGTAGAACGAAGATGAATATTATGGTGAAGGAAATTTGCGGATTGATAGTAGCAAACGATGACGTGAACGTACAATTTTCGTTGGTAGTGGGCATCGAATCTGGGTAATCTTCACAAGTAATTTTACTAGTTTCTTTCAAGGCTTGGGCTAAAAAAATAGAAAATCCATGTAATACATTGTTATTAATACATATAAATACAATTTTTTATGATTTTATTAACTATCAAATTAACAACTCAACAACTGACATCTGGAACGATTTTACGATTTTATTAATATTGAGCTATCGTTTGAAATTTAAAATTGGGTAGGTAACTAAAATGTATGTAACTTATCTGCTGAACAGAAGTGTCAAGACTATCTAAGTAAGTCACTTTAATGGATAATGTATTCAATTTAAGTTCAATGATAAATCATTGTATACTAAAAACGATTCTGAGCGTAGAAGGTTTATAGGCCTATATAAAGTATATTTTATTATATATTTAAATTGCTGTACTCGTATCAAACTTTCAATTATTAAGTGTACTACGTTTTATTAACTAAAAAATAATTTGCAAATATTCATGATTTTGACGAATTTTTTCAAAACATAAACTTAAAACGTTTATAAAAAAATAGTGCATTTTTTGAATTACTATAAGAACAACTATGTTATATCTTGCATTAAATGTTGAAGTTTTTTTTATCCAAAAACAACATTTTATCATATACTTAAATCAAAAACAACTTTTAAAAAAGTAAAAAAATTAAAATATTTACAAATAGCACAAAAGAGTCAAAATATTTTGAAAATTATTTCACGGTAAGTTATTGTCAATATGAATATTTTGTAAAAACTTCATGACTCTATAGTAATTAATATTTGAATTACATCATAAAAATTAAATTATATAGTATAAGTATTTGAGAAAACTGGTTTTTTGTAAAAACTCCTGTATTTCCTTTTTGAGAATTTTCAATTTTGATTTCCCAAAAGTATCTACTAGATTTAATTTTCTATCAGAAACCAGGCTCGAAGTTGAAGATCGAATCAGTTTCTACTATATAATAGTATAATACGAGTACCCATACCACAGACATCCCAGAAAAAAGTAAAAAACACATGATTGTAAAATTAATACATACATTGCTCCGCTCAGATTCTAAAATTCTGTATACTAATTAATAACAGTACCCATGTAATTGAATTGTATATTATTATATAAGAATAATAATTTAAGTTTAAAATGTGACTACACAGGTTTTTTATACATCATTTGAAACGAATAAATAAAAAAAATCACTCGCATATATTGGATTAAGTAAAATTAGGACATTACACTTCAAAAGAAGAATTCATAGGTTGCTCTTGCAAACTCATACTTTCAAACTCTTGTGAATTTAAATAATAAATTAGTATAGTACCAAATTTGCATAATCCAACAAATACCTACCTAAGTAATATTCCTAGTAACATCTTACTTAAATTCAATTTCTACTAAAATGCTAATCTATCTATACTAAAAAATTAAAAACTAGTCATTAACTCTAAGATTTCCGTAGCTGTTTTATTGCTATGATTATGATAATTATACTACCAGTTTTTATTTTATTAGTCTTTAATCTTTATATATCTATACTGCACAATAATTTGTTTACACGAAATATATTCAAAAATTGTTTATACTTTATTTTATATTCGAAACAAATTAAGCAATCATTAATTACAGGCTTACCGATTTTCGGGAAAAATCCGTTCCAAAACTGGCATTCAGCTGCTCTAGGTCCGTAGCCTACGTGCAATTCAGCAGCATTCCATACATGATATATTGGGTTTGATTCATTGTATAGTGGCCAATCTATGTCATCTGAGACAGGTGTTCTAAAAAAAAATTTAATATGAGATAAAATAATACATACGCACAATTTTGCATTGTTATTAATATACAACGTGATCACGATTTAAGGTTAGGTTTAAATGGCTATTTAAATAAATTAAAAAGGTTAATTAGGCCTATTAACCTAACCTAACCTACACTAAATATTTCGTATGTAAGACCATTAATTTGATTCTTGTTTTTTTACTGCGAAAAAAGAACTGAATATTAAACATCTCTTTGAAAATGTTTACCTTTTTGCATGGTATTACACGCACTCTTCAAGGAGGGGGGGCCTTTTTGAGTTCCAATTTTTACAGAACCTTTGGTATGATTTCTACTGATTCATTTGATTTTTGCCCATGTACGGAAAGAAGACTAACCATTTGAATTTTTAAAAATAAAACCACAAAAGTTATAGGTACCTACCTCTATTAAGTCCTCTTTGATGAAAAAAAACCCAACTCAAATATTTAGTTTTACCTTTAGCCGTGATTATACTCTATTTAGTACCTATTAATACTGTAGTCTCGGGTGCCCACTTGAAAATTCTGCCAAAACCACACACACGTGTACCAAAAACCTACAGTTTCCCCCCACACCCAATGGCCTATGTTGCCGCGGGTTAACTAATAAAAAAAAACAAAAAAAATACTGTAGTCTGTAGTTATCTCAATACTGATAGATACATATATAAATACATACATACATACATACATACATACATACATACATTCATACATTATACATATCTATCATTTTACATATAGAAAATATGTTCTTTGTTTAATATAATATAAATATATATATCATATTCATATACAATACCAATTTGGTGTAGCCATTACTATTCAAAGTATATAAATATGATGTATATATAATATACATAGTAATTATGATATGGGCTATGGCAAGTATGAAATGTACGTAATACTGCGAATAAGATAATATAATATAAGACATATGAGTGTGTTATGTTTGTCTTACTAGACACTGATTGGAGATCCTTGGCTAGTGATTGGGCGGGAAATATGTTTGTCAGTATGTTCTTAAAGGATGATAACTACCGAGAGGCAAGAAGAAGAATATATTATGTATATATCATATATGTATAGAGATAGAATATATATAGTCGAATATAGTACAAGCATACAGTAAACTATAGCTAGTTATTAATCAAAACTTATTTTATGAATGTAGATTGTTTAGTTAGTATAGTAAGTAGTTGAATGAATAATGTTCTCTGTAAAAGAGCTCAACTAAAAAATATTATTTCTTTGTCTATGCACTATATATTATATATACAGGTAAAAGGTATATTATTCTATATTTGTTGTTTTTTTAAATTTAAAATAGCTACATTTAAGCATTTTCAAAAAAGAAAACATAGATTGTTGACGAACGATTACTTACTCCTTTAATAATATAAAATTTGGATTAACATTTTACGACCAAGGTATATTATATAGCTGATAATATATTTATATATATTTTATATTAGGTACACATCATAAAAATCTGTATTTGTACTATTTTGATTTAAACTAAGATATATAAACCGATGAATTAATATTTTATATTAAATTGGAAGTTATTGCTTATAAACCGTATATCTAGTAGTATATAATATTATGATTGGTTGCTAGCTATACTTCCAAGAACTAGAAAAATGAATCATCTCTGGCGGCAATACTCACAAAATTACAAAATTATAACAATATATAGTTTTGCAAGACATATATCAGGCTAATATATTTTTCAAATGTATTATACCACTTGATATTTTTCACGCTTTTTAAATTTACATTGTTGTATTCAGATAATGTTTCGATAAAACAAGTTTCATTTTATATAAATGTACAATGTATCTACATTGTATAAGCAAAAGCTCGTCTAAATTATTTTGAATTTTGGTTTCATAAAATTGAAAGATATGGTATAGTAATATTATTAACTATATTATGTTTTACAGAACAAGAATTATTCATTTGACTTTAAGGTTAAAACATAGTTGTAGTTTGTGTGCATGTACCTATAGGTACCTACTTATTATCAGAGTAACGTCAAAACGTTCGAAAAAAGTTGAGCCAATAAGTCAAAAACATTAGATTTTAGCATAATCCACAAATTAAATTGTATAAGTTTAAAAAATATGGTTAACAAAAATATTTTGAAACCTATTTCTCAGTTAGAATTAACATTACCTTGTATACATATTACATATATTATATACATATATAAACCATATATTACCTACCTACATAATATAATATATATATAATATTTCATATACCAATATATATATCTACTAAATATTAAGCATGTACAACTTACTGTACAAGTACAATCGAAAGAACGTCTGAATAGTTCGGCGGAAGTAATTACGCAGATAGTCCGGATTAGTTTATCAGTATTCAGTTGAATAGTATTACTTATCGGCCAATCAGCCAATCCCTCAGGTAGGTGGCATAATACTTACCATTTTTAAGACAGCTGTCCGCGTGACCACGGCCAATTATATTATGTATGGCTATTTGTTGTGCGTAATGTGTATTATTGTTGCATGTCGGCGGCGCGTCTAGTTCTTCCAAGGATTTATTTAATTTTTTTTTGTTTTTATTGTGTTAAATAATCGTGTTTTTATTGACTTAACAGCAGTCGATAATGAAGATATAATTGTTTAAACTTCAGCGATAACAACAACGACAGCGTGCACAAAATCATTGATGCAAAAAGGAAGTGGTCTATGACAGGCAACTTAGTCCCACCAAAAATTTCACGAGTTATCTTAATATATATTATACTAAATATTATATTCTGTAAGGTTCTTCAGCTTCCCTACCTAATATGCTGGCTAAATTTATTACGGCCGTGGAGATAGGCAATGTTCATGGTTTAATAATATGATTAGTATTGGTTTTTAGTTATACACACTGTTATATAATATACTACTGTAAAAAGTATAGCAAGTACGTTACCCGGTCAACGAAAATCTGGTGAACGCTTCCATGATTCGTATGCTCAAGTCTCTTTCCCTGGCGTTGTACGGCATCGACATGTTCAACGGATGCCCGAACACGTACTGCATCTCGTCGCCATGCAACACGCCCATCCAATCACCCCACAAGTGTGAGTCTGTCCTCTGCAATGTTTCAACTTGTTAAATTATCACGATAAGAGTTATTTATGCGAATCCAGTCAATGGTCATTTATATAATTTATTAAGAACCCTAAGTCGATAACAATAACTGCGACAAAGCGTAATCAGAAAAATATTCTAATCACTGATTAATCAGCATCATTTGGCCTGCAGACTGCAACCGATAGGTCGCTGAAATTAAACGATATATATATATATAATTATGACAGATTCATAGATGTTGGGTGGAGGGAATAAAGGGATGATGACTATGATGACATCTACTAAGCGTATACATTTAAGAAAATGTTTTTTATTGACATAAATAGTTTAAAATAACATAAAATACATTATCTAATAATACAGCATAACTATAACACAGGGTATTGACTTAGTACTGACTACAATTAAGGATGGGCGAGATGCTTAAAAAATTATTAGATGCTATGGATAATACTAAAATAAGTACAAGATACTAGGTACCTAGATGAAATCAACAAATGTCAGAAGACACAAGAATACAAGATAGGTACTAAGATACTTCTCTCCCCTGACTACAGATATATTATAAACTTTCCGGTTTCTATTAATAATACATAAAAATATTTTTCTGCGTTTAATAAAAATTAAAAACTACTCACATGAGTGAAGAAATAGTAGTACACCCGAGCTCCACGACTTGACACGATGTTGGCAAACAGGTTGGTTGGACAAACAAAGAAATAATCTGCAACCACGTCGCTCAGTAGTTTTTGGTTGGAATATTTGTCGTCCACTTCTTTTTTTTCCCATCCCGAATACTGAAATATATAATATTGTTTCGATGACTCTATAATATTATGTTTTTTTTAAACAATATAATACATTTTTGAGTAGTTTTATTATTTAATGATAAAAGTGCAAAAAGTTTATTGATTAGCAAGGTGATGACGGTAATATTAGGTACCTATTTTGGACAGGTTATTTTTGAGATATTTTAATTCGTATTTAGCTATAGGTATACGATTTTTTATTTCCTAACAAATTTTTTTAAAAGTTGTTCATTTATGATGTCTAAAATTCAAGAAACATTTTCAAGAAGAACATTTGTGAACTGCCCCGGTGAACATTTTGTCCCAAACATTACTAATAATAAGGACCACTAGGGTGTTATTATTATTTTAAAATTTATAATATTAGTTAAAGAAAATTAACGGAATATAAAAAAAATCCTACATGTATAAAACGTTAGGATGTTATGAAAGAAATAATGGACTCTTTCTTATAAAATATTTATCAAATACTAATGTTTGCTAATTGCTATTTCACGGTGTTAACAATGGGTGCTTGTGGAACTACCATTAAATATTACTTTACCTAATTTACGGTACACGCGTTGATTTGTGTGCAATTAGCGTTTACAATAGTTTTCAAAAGCTAAACGCTTATCATTATATACATTTTATTGAAAATGTAAATCCTAAAGTTTAAATATAGTTTATTAAACTATATGGTAATTTAGTCCGAAAGATAACTCCGAATACTTACAAAAAAATATGGCCGACGCACAGAAAAATAAGACGATAAGAAACGATAACGAGAAAAATTAGCAGTTAAACCACGCTATTTTATTAAGTATAGAATTGAGTCTTAATAAAATATTACACTCAGAATCAGAAAGGTGTTTTAAATGTATAATTAGTAATTACAAATTTAAATCGCAATGATAATATTATTACTTTAAGTTTAAAAATATTCGTTTGATATAAAAATAAAATCCGAGTACACTTCATTATAAAATGTTTAATTTATACACCTATTATTATGCAGTGGCCAGGTTACACGAAGTAACCAATAAATAATAATTATTATTATCTTTATAGTGATTTCTACATTCTATACACGCATAATGTTTCTAATCGGGAGCTGTATATTGTATAATATTATGTATGATAAATTATACACGATCACCGTGCTTTTCAGCGGAAAATGTATTTATATTTTTTCATCTATTTTCGCATATTCAATGTCCGTTATAATAAGAAACACTTGTATAATGTTTGTTTTAAAATATTTACATTTCAGTTACTATGCATATAGGTACTCGTACAATTGAAGTTTTTCATAGTTCACGTAATGACGCTTTTACATGAATAATAGGTAACTTTTTCTTTTTACATTTCATAATATAATATTTATATGACCGTATCTGAATAATGATCCGCCTATTAATTTATTTTTTTAAAAATATTTTCATTTACACCTAAACGCGCTGAAAATCGTAATTTTACCTGATATATAATGGCGTCTCTTTCCAGCTGTGTTCTATCTTTGAATATTACGTTGACTATTTGCACGAATTTTTCCTTGGGCAATGCAGTGGCCGAGGTCCGGTCGAAGAAATCGACAAAATCGTATAGCAAGAAATATGTTCCTGGAAGTGACAACAAATAATATACAGTATATAATGTATAATAATATAAAAACGCGATTTAGGTCAACGAAATATATTAATTGTGAGTTGACAACTTATCAAAATTCACTGGTGTTAAGGGTAAAAGGGTAAAATGTGAAGAGGGAGAGGTGGTTGAGTTTCCTAGGAGGAGAAGGGAGTGATCAATATATTATTATGACTGTGTGCAAGGTTGATGAGAGACCTGCGCCTCGTCGAGCCTAGCTCCCTCATTAAATAAATTGTTATAACAAGTTCCCTCTCCTTGATCATTAGCGCACAATAAAAACATTATATTGTGGAAACGATAACTTCGGTGCTCGTATAAAACATTCCCATGCGTCAATAATAAAAAAAAAGAATGAAAGAATGAATAAAACAACATTACGGGCGTTCGAGTTCGACATTCGTGTAATATTGTAATATAATTAGAAATCGGGTTGGTATGCTATAAAATGTGTAAGATATAACGCTTATATTTGTATAGGTATATAATCATATATTATATTATATTTGTACCTGATACTTACATATATAGCTAGGTACTTTGTTATAAAAATTTTGATAGTATAATATTATAAGAGCTGTGAATTGAATACACTAAAACAAATGCTGAATATGCATGCACTTGCAGTGCTTTAAAAATTGACAAAATATGAATAAAACAACTAAAAAATAATGTAAAAAAGGCGCTTAAGAATTCGAAACAATTTTCAAACATATAAAACCATAGATTTTTTTAAGTTAAACAGAAAATATTGAAAGCATTAATAAAAAAAAATATATTAAATCTTTACATTCGATTACATTCGTTATTTGTTATTGTATTACTAATTTGTACGTAACATTTTTAATTTGTGTCCGAAAAAATGTGATGGTTCATATGGTTCATTACATAATATTATTTATCACCTAGTTGCCGCAGATTTCCTGTACTCATATTTAAATTATGTCAAATCTTTGAAATAATGAATACTTAAAAAATGTACAGTTTATTAAAATGCTTAAAACAAAAACATGTGGACTATTTACAAACTAAAAAGGTGGGAATTGGGTGATTTTGCTGTACAGTAGGTGTCAAATGTGTCACTGTAATGGATGTGTTAAATTTGAACTTAATGATAAATCATTGTACATGAAAAACGTTTCTGATCAACGTTGGTCTATCAGCCTAGATTACCAAGTATATCTTATGATATTATTGCTATTAAAGTAATTTATTTTACTATTAGTAATACAGTAGGTTGAATTAATTTTTTCTTAAAACATTGAATTTGAAAATGTCATTGTGTATTTAAAATATGATTACATACTTAAAACTTTCGAGTACCCACGAATAACATTTTTTAATTACAACAAAATATCTAAAATCGTTATTCTTTGTTTAGATATTCATGTTTGGTCGGAATTTGAACATAAAATGACTAAAAATAATCTATGTTTATATATTTTTGGTTAAATTATGGACTAGTTATGAGGAACCTTATATTACATTTTCAAACATTTCGACAAAGCAAAAATTTTTATTGACATAATATTATGTAGAATAAAAACTAAAAAAATTTAATATTAAAAATGTCTATAAAATATAAATAGCTCAAAAAGATAAAAATGTATCATGTATATAAGACGATGAAATTAATATTTGGTAAAAATGTACCTACGGACTACAGTTTTTAGTTTTTGAGTTACACAAAGAAAACAAAATCGATTTTAAAAATAATAATATTATTTATATTATATTATAAATATTTTGTTTTTCCTAGCGCTTTTAAAAAATACAGTGAATTTTTCATTTTGATCTCTTATAAGTACTAACTAGATATTATTTTCTATTACAAACAACCTTCAAAGTTGAAATGCATTATTTTGACTACTTATTGTGTATACAACAAATAAAAAAGCATACTAAATATTTAGTCAAAGAAAAAAATTGTATATAGTTTTTTAAGTTATCAATAATTCAATAATCAAAGAATTCGTTGCTGTTTAATTTAATACATAATATTAGTAATAGCATGCAATATACTAGGTTTATGTTATAACCTATATTATTTTATATCGTGAGAAAAATGGTAAAAATATTTTGAGAATAATAAACTGCTGCTGTTACAAATAAGTTGACATAATTTTGATATAACTTCAACGTAATACCTATGAAAGGTACTTATATGACATAGTGATTGTAAATAAAATTTCATGTTCAAAATAAATGTATCTATTATTTTATTATATTGTACAGTGATGAACAGAATATTAGGTAGGTATCAAATATCATAATAAAGCAAAGCACTAAATCGGGGTTTTGAAAGAAAAAAACAACGTATTTTTATACTTGTTTTTTTAACGGAATGATCTATGATGAAAAACTAATGAAAAGGAAGAGAGGGGATTTTTTTCAGTTGTTTGTCATGCTAGATTTGCTACGGTTCGCTACTTTCCGCGTTGAGTGTTCTTGAGTTATTGACCGAAAGAACATTCAAAAGTTTTTCTTTTTATTTAACTCTCTAGAATTCTAAAACCAAATGTTGACTATGATTTTTTTTACCTTCACAGCAAATTCCCAATAGCCATTAGTTAATACCTACTGTACTACTGTATATACCAAGAAGTTAGTTAATATAACAACCCACTGGTAGGCGTAATACATCTTAATCGCGTGTTTTAAATGAGTTGATTTATACATATCTACTTATGCAGAAACCACACCGAAAATAATAATAAAATTAAGATTATAAGACAAAAGGAAGTTTTTCTTCATGTATAACAGTCTGTTATATTTAATATCATATTGAAAAAAGTTCATCAAATTAAGTTGACATATTAAAACCCTAGAGGTATATTATAAGGTAATAATATTATGTAATATACCTTATGCATCATGTATTTTACGATTCATACGTATAGTTTTCTTTAGTTCTCTATTTTATATTATTTTTAATCATACAATCTATGTTATATATAAATGGTACAATAAACATGAGTGCTAATAGGATAATTAGAAAAGACATGTTAATTTTTTGAAAAAAACATTATTTACATAATAAAACCTTGCCTATGATAACTGAGAAAATCTCTGAGCTACTGGTATTTGAGTCCAATCTTGCTTGGACTACCAAGGAGTGATTGACAGGATAGATTTTTTTTAAGTGGGTTTGAGTGGTTGTGGAAGTTTTGGAAGTGTACTTTCACCCCGGTTAGTCTTTTATCAAATAGTAGGCCTAAGTACTTGACAGTGCCTGAATGAGAAATGTCTAAATGTATTATTTAGTGAGATTGGCAGGGGTTGTCGTAGTCGAAGTGTGAAAGTTGAATTAATAGATTTGTTTTCGCTGACTTTAACATGTCAACGGAGTACCATGGAGACATTATAGTTCAGTAATATTTACTAATTTAATGGTTTTTTAACTGAATTAAAATACACCAGTATCAGCCAGTGGGCAACTAATAAAGTACCTATATAATAATATTATTATAATATAAAGAAATATTACTCTTTATATATATTCTATTATATTTTCTACAGAGTCTATGTATTTGCTACAGAGATTTGTTAAAGATGTCACCTAACCTAACTGGTGAGCACACCCACACGAATATATTGAACTACGGTGGCAGAGTGATTGGGAGGGAGGCATTTGTGACATGTCGAGTGCTGATGACGAATGAGGATTACTTTTTTTCAGATCTAAAAGAGTAATGTGAAAAATGTGTACACAAAAAATTCTCAAGTATACACAAACGTAAGTGTATTATATACGTATATGTACAATAAAATATATGGGAGAAAAAAAATTAAATAGGTCGTGCAAATGGATGTTGTCGTGACGCATTTATATATAATATACTTTTACCGACCACCCGAACACAATCACTCCGCGTCCATCTCTCGACAAAAACTAATATGATTTTCCAAGAATCTTAGCAAGGTACACGGCTGCAGCAGATAGAGGCACCTGAAGCATCGTATAATGCTCGTCACGTTTAATATGTATATGCTTTTTTTTTGTCTGACACGTCACGGCGTCGAGATAATCTGACAACGATTGAATTAACGTTTAAAATTACGCGGGGTTGTGATTAAATTTACTTTGAAACGTATTCGGACGTACCTTTATGTCAGTGACGGTTTGACAAAAATCAGATAATCCCATTATATAATCAATAACGTCTATTGAGTATCGATTGACGTGGTTTCGGGCTGCGGTGGTAGGGAAATACGCAATTAATTAGTTTCTGTTCAATCGCGAGTGTTTTAATTAAGAATAAAAAAAAACCCAATTATTTTGCAAAAAAAAAAATATATATTTAAATAATACTTGGGAAAAATTATACTTATGTTTTAATGAGAAACCTATATTTTATTAATATAAAAAATACGAAATTAATATTTAGCAATTAGTTTAATCACCAACATTTGTAAATATGAAATCTGCACAAGATTATTTCTGTGAGTAATGCAAAAATAAAATACATTTGCAATAACTGTTGACGGAGTCTATTTATTATTGGTTTAATAAAAATATAAAATATAAAAGCAAAAAACATCGGCAATTATTATGTTTAAATATCAATTCTTATTCTGTGTGAGGGTTAAGGTTTACAAACTGAGTCCTTAAAAATTACTTAGGTAACTGAAATTAATGCATCGCAAGCAACCATTTCGCATACCTTTATACAACGTATAAAGTATAAACCCAGTTATACCCTAAACGGATAAAAACGAGGAACATTACAACAGAAAATTCCAATTAAAATAATTAATAAACTAAATAATATACATTCGCATTCTTTAAGTGCTTACGGCATTAAAAAGTATGTTTTACCCACATTAATAAGTCAAGTATGAAGTAGTGTAGTTACTCATCAATATCATACAAACATTTCCAAAGTACTTTAGTATACATTTAAAAATGCTTTACTCTCATACAAGGGTACTGCCAATATTATATATAGTCATATTATTTTATCATACAGAGTGATTCAACAAGCAAGCTTTTTCCTTTAATAATGAATTGATTCAAATTATGTTTTTTGAAATGTATACATAAAATAGTTACTTCAACACGATATTTTCAAATTCTTTAGATTTGTTGTACTACTACTAGGAGTGTCCCATTGTGATACAAACTTCTATTTTTAAAAGTAGACCTCCCCTTGTTTAATGTAAATTATATAGTGGATTTTTCTGAAAATGTTGACCTATTAAAATCAAAATTTAAACGGTTAGTTTTTTAGTCCACAATAATAGGTTTGGAAGATATGGGTCATAGAATAATAACGATAATAATCAAGTATAATAAATTATAATTTAAAAACAAAGAAACCTACAATTCCAAGTTCTATAAATTGTAATTAAAAATGCATTATTAGTCAGTGTCGAGGAAAAAAAATCACTTTTCACTTATCTTTTTGAAAGAGATATTAAAACATTATTAAAAACTATTATACTAAACTTGATTCTAGTGGTTTCTAGGCAAGATTTTATAGTCTAGATTCAATGAGAGTACTTTTAGAGTTTTGGATTAGAAGTGAAGTGGGGATTGGTTTTACGCAATGATTTTATTTTATTTTTATTATTAACTTTTTCCAATAAAAGGAGTGCTCAAAAAGTTTTATTTGCCCGCTATCGTTCGATTAGAAAACCATTGGTGTTAGAAAATTTCTATCCATTTAATGGTAATTTTGAAATTTTCTCAGTAATTTCTCAAATCCTAATAAAATCTACTGTGAAATGGTGAAGAAATGTAAATGTTAGTAATCTTGTGGCAATCACTCGATTTATTAAATTGAAAAGAAAAAAATATAATATAGTGATCATACTTTATAGTTTATACACTACTATAAATCAAAAAAGTAATTATAATTTACAGGTTATAAAATATTTCTTAAATTGTAAGTCAATATCGTAACAATTAAGATTTAGAATATTTATTGATCATGTATTAATTAATTTTTTAACAGTAAATGCTATTATACATGAATAATCTTGTGCCTTTGTTTATTTATTTTCGAAAATATACAAAATACAAAATCAATTTCAAATTCAAAAACTGGGTTTGTGTAAAAATACTCATTTATTCTCTTTTTTTTTGCCTATTCCGATTATTTTGAAAAGTTTATTGGGAATCTTTCACTTTTGACCACCTAAAGTGATAACTAGATCCGATTTGCTAGGTACTAAAAACAACCTCTAAAGTCGAAGATTGATTCTTTTTTATTGGTCCAAAATGTGACGACAGACAAAAGAACAGAAAACATTGTAAAATCAATACCTTTGTTCCACTCAATGTTATTACATGTATTTAATGAACATTTAATGTTAATTTTTCTTTTTATGCATAATATTTTTATTTAGATCAGTACTATAATATGGTATTATACAATTATAAATAGTTACCTAACTTAACCTAATAAAATTAATCAAATTTTATAACAAGTAATCTACGTATATAAATTTAAATCTCCTAAATCTTTATGATTCTAGATTTACTTTTGGTTCCCATTTTAATTTATTTTGAGTGCGTAAAAGAATAAATGAAACTTTTAGTTTTTATTCAAAGATAGCATATGTTTTCTTTATAATCGAAAAAGTAGGTAATAACCGTAAGACATATTATTCTAATAAGTAGAAACAAAATCCAAACATTATTGTAAAATGTTTAGTAGGTAGTTTTTTTTTCATATATCAGTTAATTTACAATATAATGTTTACATTCTTTTAGATTTTGAGAAGTAGAGTAAGAACTTTAACTAATATTGAATGAAAAAAAAAACATCAACACACTGTAACTTCTTTTTCTCTTCAAATAAATGTAATTTTTAATAGCTTTAATTAGTTAATAATATGTTTTGCCAAAAAACAAATTTTTTAATTCTTAAAAAGTAATTTTTTAAAAAACTCAGATAAGTTTTTATTTTTTTAATTATTTAAGTTAATATCTAAACGTGGAGAAAAAATTTGTTCATAATAATACAACATGCAGAGAAAAAACTTAGGTAATTCATGTATCCATATTTTATGTAGGTATACTTCATAATATCAGTTAAATACAAAAGAGCATTAATTCATTAATAATAATGTGTCTCCGGATGTACAGCATGTAAATATGTAATATCTACATTAAGCTCATTTCCATGTAGGTATGGAAAAAGAATATGATGAACTTTAAATTAAAATATAATATTTTGTTCGAAATTATTAACGTCAAAAACTATACAGTATCGGTGTCTGTGACATGTGGTTTTAAGTGAAAAAAATATTGAAAGTGCGAGTCATATAATTAATGTCTCGTACGTCCGTCCATCCGCAGTCCAATTCCCACACCGAACGTTCTTTTGCCCTTTTGGTTATTATTATTATTATTATTATTATTATTATTATTATTTTTATTGTTATAACTGTAAACTTTTTGATTGCGAACTCGTATACGGGATTATTTGTCTCGGGAACATTTGTATCAAGCGTAAGCATACGTATATCACATAATATTATTTTTTTCTATTTTTTATTTTATTACACTTTTGACCCGGTTTTTTGTACGACCACCTTACCGACACGCAACTTACAGATATTATCGACTTGCTGGAACAACCCGCGTATGGTTTCTATTTCCAGGAAATCACGATTTTAATCGTTTTCTTCCGTATACAATTTTATCATTTTCCGATTCTATTTCATATAAACATTAATTTTTTTTACGTTCAAAAATTGTTTGTATTTTGTTTTTACTTCCGAAAAATTAAGAAGCTGGTCTCGCGATTGTCTAGTGTGCGACTGTCTAGGTGGTCAACCTATCATGTTTATAATAATATACGATAATATGTTATTGTTATTTAAATATGATCATTTGTTATTGTTAATTAAATACCTAGATATAACATTTTTGTGACAGACAACAATAAGAAATATTTTTTTAAACATGATATTGAATTATATATAAAAGCTTGATTAGAAAATATAATAATTTCAATTTTATTTTGCTAGATAATTAAAAACATGTATGATTTTTTGGAAAGATTTTCAAAAAATCATAAAATCATAAGAGTTGTTTTTGTATTAATATGAACTTAATTAACTAACTATAAAAATAAAATAAATGTATTCTGGGTATAACATTGTGTTGGATTTATTATTTATGATACTGTAATGGAAAAGCGTAGAATGCTGAAAGATGGTATAGTCAGATTTTCTGTTATTTTCAATTTTAATATAAGTAGTTTTTCGTTTAAAATTTACTGTTGATACAAATTACAATAAAAAGTATCGTTGGTGCAAATATAAATTATTAATACATTAAATGCATAACAACTTATTGTTCGCTGTTAAATTACGATGTACAATGGTTGACATAAACGCATTGCTTACGGTTATTTGAATAACAAATCCATTTAAACAGTATTAATAATAAACATAAAGTAAGAAAGAATACATAGCCTAAGTGTTTGACACTTGTCTTTGGATTATGCTCTGGTTGACTCATTGAATTATTATTGTTACTACTATTATTTAATATTTGATACCGCAATGAACATTAATATATAACATTTAAAATATGATTTTTCTAAAAATTGTTAATCAAGATATTTAAAACTAAAATATCCAGTATTTATTTATTAGTATTTATAATTATAAAACTAAAAATACTACAATAATTGTTGAAATTAATGAAAATATCTGTTTATCATAATATTCCGAACAATCAAAATATAAAGGCTTATAAAAAAACAATAGTGTCAAAGCTTAAATAAATTTATATTTGAAGTTAAAGAATAGTACAGTATGAATTATTCCAACCTTATCTACACCTTCTGCATTAATTGCACATTTTATAAAATAACTTTTCAAAAATTATTTTTCTTAAATATAATTTAAATTTAATTTTCGAATACATATTTATTTATTTGACTAATGATATAATATTATTTATTAATACGTACTTAACTAAAATCAATTTATGCGATATGTTTTTTACAATTAATATTATAAATACTTTTCTCACTTTACTTTAGAATGTAAAATAATGATCTACCTTATTCTACCTATGTATTATATTGTAAATTAATTGATACATAAAAAACTACCTATTTTACTCAATGTTCATAGATTATTTTAAAATTTGATCGAATCAGTTTAGGTGGGGTAATTATTAATAATAGATTAATACCATATTAATGCCATATTATAATACCGATATAAATAAAAATAGTATATTTAAAAAGAAAATTAACATTAAATGTTCATTAAATAATAACATTGAATAACGTAAAATGACATTGAGGACCAAACCGAAATATTTCGAATATTTTATTATAATTACTTTTTTTACCCAAAGTGGGATAGTATCCAACAGAAAGTGTAGAAAAAATATTGTTAACATTATAATACATATAATTTATCTACTTATTATCTTTTAATTTAAACGTAACACTCACCGTGATAAAAATATCTATGCGTTGGAGACGAAATTTATAAGTATTTAATTTATAAATTTATTTATTTATATTTATTTATAATTTATTTTTAATTTATGTCGAAGTATCCTCTTAAATTACTATGATCTGATTAAATCATATTTTATGTTATCCTAGTTTGGATTTGTAAATTTTAATGTATTTTATTTTATTTTATTAGTGCATACGGTTTTACACATTATATATATTACACAATAATACATATCATAAAATACAAATAAATAAATTAAATAATCAATTCTTCTGTTCAAACAAAAAATATTATGTTTCATTGGTTGTTTATAAAAATAATTTACCTTGACCAGAGAATCAGTTTGATTTAAAAAAATGTATGATGTAAAAGCTTTCAGAAGTTATTGTAGTTTTCATATTTTTGTAAAACAAAAACTTTGAGGCAGTCTGGAGTTTATAAGGCATAGGTATATGAAATAATAAAAATAACTTTTAAAGAAGAACAAATCCGAATTTTAAATTCTGAGTTACCGTCGTGCCATGTTTGAATCTAACTTTTGAAAATATTTGAAGAAAATAAATGTATATTTTAATATTCTAACTTTGAAAATCTACAAAACTTAAAAAAAAAGTTTAGCACATGAATAAACATTTTATTGCGATTGAATATTTTTTTTACACAATTTCTTTAACAATTTTTATCAAGTATAATTTGTTTTTACACGTTTATTAATCTGAATGTTTTAAATTGCTTGGCATTGTAATGTTGAATGTGAATATAAATTTCATTCTATGCATGGAATCTTTTAAATTTGTTAACTTTTACCGTGATTGCGATTCAAGTCACTACACCAAAAACAACGTCATAATGGGTTCAAAACGAACCACATTTTTCAAATATAAAAAATAATCAAATAAACAACTCGGTTCTAAGACGGTACCTATGTGTAATTATAATAAATTATACGTCGAATAAATACCTCGCTGTATAGGTAGTATAAATATTTTAATGCGACGCGCGTGTCGTATACATAATATAACCTACATCATATTAGATTACGTAGGCTTTGAAACAAAAGGGGCTTTCTCAAAATATCAAATTGTTTAGCAATTTTAAACATCAAACTATAGTATAAGTATCTACTTTCGTAATGGACGATTCTTAATGATTGTCATATCTAAAAATGAACATAGTAATTCTGTGTTAAATCTTAAAATTTGATTTAGTTAAGCAAAAAAAAAAAAAAAATAGAAATTGTAAAAAATATCAGTTTAGAACCAAAAAGTTCTACGGATATAACCTGTTATTAATATATTTTTTTAATTAAGAAGTTTTTTCTACTAAATTCAACGTATGTTTCCCGGGAAACAAAATTTAATAGATAAAAGAGGATAGATCATGATGTTTAATCCAAAATAATGCTATGGTACTATTATTTATTTTGTTGATAAATATACAATAATTAATAACGTTGTTCTGACCATATGATTATTGTATGATTAATATAATAAATATGAAATAGTACTTTATGATTATGGTTATTATTTATTAATTTTATCATTTTAATAGAACCTATTGGCTTTTAATTTTAACAATGCCTTAACTTAAAGTAGATTTTTATAGATCAATTTTAAATGACAAGTTTATGAAATTAATTTATTTAGTAGCTCTTAGTTTTGAATAACTATCTTTAAATAATGGTTCTTTATTGTTTTTTATGAGCTCGAATTTTTGAGAATTGATTACTAAACCTATAATATATTATATAAAAATTGGATTTTTATGAAAACTGATTTAACACATTTGGTGGGATTTAAGCCTATGAATTTAAACTAATGAAAATCGTTACCTTCGTTCAGATTGCTTCCAATGAGTATGTCGATGTCCGAAAAGTTCGCCTTAGCCAACATGTCCAGCGGGTGTTCCGGCAGAAGAACCCCGTCCACGGTGGGCGCAGATGGGAAACCCAAAATACCGGAATAGCTGTTCCACTGCTTTTTGGATATGGTACTTGCATCGACAGATCGCATGCACGACATGGTGCCGATCGGGTTGCTATCCAACGACGTCGAATTGCAGTTGCAATCGTCCAACAACTTCTTTGCTATGCTTACTGCCCGTTCGCCAGTCATGTAGCTCCAAGGTGCGTTCACGGTGCCAGACTGTATGATCCCACGTCTTACCATGCCCCTTGTCTCCGGCGAAATTAGGTGCACGCTCACCTGCGTGATAAATTATCGATAGTTGTCAATTGTCATTACGTTTTACTCATAATATCGACGAATCTGATGATGTATAATATATTAATATTTAATATATATCGAGATACGGGTATTTTTTTTGTGTCTCAATTGCCTGCTAGTAGTATATATTTTTTCGATCACATCCCATTTTTATTTTTTACTGTGGTAAATGGTAATCACACCATGATCGGGGCATTCTCCCGCTCAAAAATCTTTATTTTACCGTATACACCTTACAGAGAGATTACAGTCGTCGACCCGTTAATTTACAGTGTCTCACATAAAAATATTTACCGTATACACTATACACATTATCACACTGACATTTTGTGTTTTTTTTTAAACAATTAGATAAGAAATAATTATTAAATTAGATATAATTAATTTATACTTCAAAGTTAATAGTTAAAATATTCATTCAGTTACAAATGTAAATATTGTTGTTTAACCAAGTTGCGTTTTATTTTGTCAATTTCATGTGAACCATTATCTTATCAAATTGCTGTATTCAGTTATAATATAAAAAACGAAAAGGTTTGAAAAATTAAGTTTATAAATGGGAAATATTTTTGTGTGGCCAACATGTTTGTTAATGTGTATACGGTAAATATGTTTGTATAAGTTACAAATTTACGGCCAAAGACCGTGTAATCTCCCTGTAATGTAAAAAAGTAAAACTAATATTTTTGATTTTGACATTCCCGCTTGAACATGGTGTGTACCATAGTAAAAAATTAAAATGAGCTGTGAAAGAACAAATACATCGTACATATTATTATTCATATACTTATCATCATACTTTTGTTTTACACCGTTACCGTATTAGGAAAATGTTTAAGACAATAACTCTTATATATTATATACCTCCTATAGTTCATTTAAATTGGACGAACTTTACAAATTACGTTTCTCATATAGATAATATTAATATTATAATAATATAGTGATACACAAGTCAATAATGGTTGACTTACTGATCCACCGCCAGCTGATTCGCCAAACAACGTGATTGTCTCTGGATCAGCCCCGAAAGCCGCTGCGTTTTCTTTTATCCACTTGATGGCCAGCGCCTGATCCCATAATCCCATATTTCCAGGCGCGTCATCGCTATCCTCTGGCAGCTCGGGTGATAAATATAACGAACCAAATGCTCCGAGCCTATACTGCATGGAGGCGATCATTACGTCGAACGTAGCCGCCAGTAGATCGCCGTCATAGATATCTAACGTCGAAGTACCGGACATATAACCTCCGCCGTAAATCCAAACCAGTACTGGTATCTGTAGGACGAGATGTAAGACATGACAATTTTAGTAAATCGATCGAATAAAAGAACATTTGGAATGACATAAAACGGGATGCCGCGGTGTCATCAAACATTTTACAGAGCGTAACTCTCGCTGCAATATCAAAATATTATATAGTTATGTAAATTTATATTGTACGCACATAGCAAGTGGCTCTTTAGCGTTTTTACCTTTCGGATTTAAACGCCAGTAACTAGTAATTACATTATATACTGTGAATGCAGATGATTCTGTGAATAAAATACGTGACAAAATACTGCGCGTATAACTGTATAAGTATGCAACCTAACCTATATGTGGTAAATAAAATATGGATTTTCATGCAAAACTAAAATTAAATTTATAACATTATACGAATACTCGAATTAAAATGGTAGTGTATATTTTTACATAGGCAATTAAAAAAAAAAAAACTATTAATTGATTTTAAATCAAACGAAGTTAATATGAGAGAAATAAATGTAACGTGGTCAAATAATAACACGACACAAATTGTATAAAAATTGTGTTATTTAATTTATTTATGATGCTTATAATTTCAATTATTTTACTTTTAAATGTAGAATTTTATATAATTAAAAAATTTGTATTTTTTTTATTAAAATAAAAAAACTTATAAGAGTAAAACATTGGTATTTAACTTTAATACAATTCATGTAAGTAAAATATTCTTTAAAATATCAAAATCTACCATTAGTTCATTATAATAGACAAGAATTACAATGCGTAATAAAAAAAAAATTATGTTTTTGTTTCAAATCTAATTTTGGGGTTACAATGTCACGGAATAGTTTTAGTTTTTCATTCTACTTAATCTTTATAAAAATCTGTACATTTAAAGCTCATGTAACACGATAATGGGAGTTATTATTTAACGATGAGTTAAAATCATCTGACGTTGATGTATTGTTTGAATTTCCAAAGCTGTTAAGTTCATGAACAATGAGACAGAATATAATATAATATGTTGTATTATTTCAAAATTCATATCACTAGGTATTCACTTTGTAGTGAAAAAAAAAACATAAATCTTATAGCTTAGAGGTAGTCGGCAGACATGTTTAAGGGACCATTAGCTTCATTGATTCATTAAATGTATAATAGCTGTTTATGCGAACCGTCATAATTATATTTCCTACAAACTATTTGTCTGATTTATAGTCAACAGACAATAGCCTCAATGCTGTGTAAAGGTATGTTTTATTTTATTAGGCTGTTTTTCTAAATAATATGTAGCATTCTACATGGCATTACAATTATTGAAAGACTGAAAGTCTTCTGAACAGGAGACCTGAATAATATGTTTATCAATACGTGTTATGATAATATTATAGGATTACTTCTTATAATAGTTAGTCAATTTTTAATTCCAATAATTGCACTAAGAAGTACACAAAGATCGTAAATTAATTTTTTGTTTAAGATCTTATATTCCTTGCAAAAACTTGTAGTTACGGGATTTTTAAGATAACATTTCAATTTCAATTATAAAAGATAAACTTAGCATGACAAATTTAAATATTTAAATATTACTCTTTTTAGATTCCGAGATTAGCAATGAGTGTATTGGTTTTACAATGATGTAGTGTTTTCAATTTATTTTTGTGTATGAAAACATTTTTCATAGTAGAAATAAAGCTTTGATCATATCAACTTTGTTGGTTGTTTCTAGTAAGAAATTGGATTTATAGTTGGTATTTTGGTAAAATGAAAAAGTAAAAAAGTCCCTGCATTTTTCATAATAATTGGGTAACACTAAAAAATAACTACTGAAAAACGAAAACAATTTACGTAACACCAATTTTTAACAAAATCGATTTTGTTATTTTGTTTTAATTTAAAAATAAATAACCTAGATACTTGAAATTTTCACCAAATCTTTATGGAATATTTTAGCTTTTTTTTTTAGCTATGTATAGAATTTTTTAGAATTTTTTTCTATAAACTAATATTGATCAGCATTTTATGCTCGGTCAAAAAACTTGAAAATATTATGCAATGTTCCTCCAAAGTTTGTCTTACAAGTTAAGAGTAAATCTGCATTAATTTTTTATGAGTGTTTCAAGTTAGAATTTTGACATAAGTCGTCAAAATTGAGAATTATTCATTACTTTATTAGTAATAAATTCATAACATTTTCAATTTTAATTTCTAACAGTTACAGAATTAAGACAAGAATTTCATAAGTTTTGTTTACACGAATTAAAAAAAAAAACAGAATTAAGCATTAAGCCACATTCATTTTTTATGATCGTTGGACGTCCAAATTATTACAAAATTCGACAAGATCACTTAAGTTTAAAAATTATTTAGTTGTAAGTAATATGAAAATATTAATAAACACATAACATTTCATTCATATAAACTGTAATGCACTAATGTCTAGCTAAGGTTTGAAAATTTAATAAGAGATTTCTCATAAGTTTTTCTTAGAATTGGATATTTAAAATTTTAAACAAAAAACAACGATTTAAGTTGTTTTGTTATAACTTATAAGTTAAAAAATATTCTTTGTAAGGACTTGACATTTTTCCGCTATTACTTAAATGATGTCTTATATTATTATTTAATCAACAAAATACAATTTTCTAAATATTTAAAATATATTAATTTTAGTTATATTTATAACACAAACATATTCATAAAGTCCTACGCAGTAAGCAAGTTCTGAGTTTTGATTTACTTATCAATTAATAAGAGCCAGTAATATTATATCTATGAAATAATGTTATAATAGTTGTTATTATATTTTATATCGTGCGATTTTATTATGAGAAAAATTATTCATAACTTATGACTGATAGAAAAATAAATCACAATAAAAGCAATATAATTATTATATAACAAAATATCCTTTGAAATATAAAGGCTGACAGACAGTTTCCACTCAAGATCGTTTTTCATAATATACAATGATTAATCATTGAATTCAAATTTAACACAACTATAACGTTGACGAGGTACACTCGACACCCACTATTATACTGCAGAAGGGAAGTCGCTTCCCCGGTTTCTTGTTTTAAATCGATTTAATGTCATATAAACCCAATTGTTTATGAAAAAAGTTCAATGTGCTGTAGTTTTCTAATTTTCTTACCAGATAATTTTCTTTACATTTATAATGGGCAGGTATGGAGTCTTTTAGTACTTATAAGATGTTATCATCGTATACTGCGATAGCTAATATTTTCAATAAGTCATCATAGCCCTGACTTAAAATGTCATCACAATAGTTACCTATTGCCTATTGGCTATTAGTATCGAAATACTTAAACCGCCAAAATACTTAATACTTAAAGATCGTCAATAGTTGTAATTAAATTGCATTTTAGGTGACTACGACTGTTATTAACATTATATAATAACATGACATGTATTTCATCACTTGATAATAATTGCACTTAATAAACGTGTAAATATGCAACAGAAAGGGGGAGATACGTCTGTTTAGATTTTTAATCAACTTGATCGTGCACAGGGGAGAAGCGTAACAAGTAGACGAACTGACGAGTCTATTAGTATAGGAAGGTTTAGTCGTAGGTATAACAAAGCGTATATAATATAAACGAGCAATGTTCGTCGTATCCAATGTGATATTTTATAAAAAAAAAAACGGTCTATATATACTGTTGTTGCATGCGTTCTCACGTGGCATGACATAACTGCCCATACAAATGAAAAATTGTAAAATTTTAGAGAGTAGACGGAAAAATAGAGAAGTGCGAGACTTAAAAAGATTCCAAAATAAAACGAATGAAAATATAGCCAAAAAAATAAGCTTGTCTCTCTCGAGCGCATTGTGATTAAATAGTATTGGCTGTATATTATGTAATATATTATTACATGAGGCGCAACAATTACGGAAGGTATATACAGGGTGTAACAGGTCTATTTGACTAATGCAATAACTTTTACAGCAGTAACAGTGATAAGCAAGAAATAATTTTGAATTTTAACACACTTTGAAAATTGTTTAAAAATTAACGACCAAATTAAAAGTTTTAAACGCCAAAATGGTTTTTAAATACACTTATTTAATGTACTTATTTATGAAATAGCTATCTTGGATTATTAGAAAAATATTAAATAAAAAATTTAAATTATTTATTTTTGTTGTAAAAAAAAAAAAATATAAGACATACAAATTATAGCGCAGAGCTCTACAAATCATTACAAAAAAAAAAAACTTAAAAATATTGAATAGAAAAAAAGTTATTGCATTAGTCAAATAGACCTGTTACAACCTGTATAATACGTCTCAGTTATTACTGCGACTAGGACATTGGTCACAATATCATATCGAATCACCGACAAAATATCACCGGTAAAATATCGCAACTAAAATATCGCGAAAACCATTATATCGCATAGAATAAATATAGCCAGTTTATATATCGCCAGCATGAAATATAGCAGTAATTTAGTTATGAATAAATAATATACTTCAAGCATATAATATTGTAATATTAATACATTTAGTAGAATTGATAAAAATAATAAAAATATGTATAATTTAATAAAATTGATATAATTAATAAAAAAAAATGTAATATGTATATTAATTAATGGAAGTATATATTTAATGAAATGCAAAGCTCTCTAACTTCATCAGTTAGAAAATTAAACAAAATATCGTAAGCTTGTTCTGTTCTGTGAGTCATTATACTGTATATCAATGGGAATATGGATCCGTCATTTAATTTTCCGTGAATTACAAAAAACTGATTAAAAAGTGGTGGAGGAGATTTAAATGTTACATCCGCATACCATTGCGAACATTTTTTTAATAGTTTCAAATTATCCTTAGTACAAAATACTGAAACACTCACGTTTTTACTTCCAGAGTCAAAATATTAGTCAGTCACAGTGACAGTACCAGACTCGAAAAAAAATGTACGGCGGTATTATTTCTTTACGATATAATGGTTTCGCGATATTTTAGTTGCGATATTTTGGTCACACGATATTTTACCGGCGATTTTTGTTGGGGTACCTATCATATCAATAAAGATCACTTGCGTAGAAAACATAATTAATATTGTTATATTATTGTAGTGATAATTAATCTGTAAATATTAAAATAAAGGGAAAAGGTGGTATTCAGATCGAAAACAAAATGAATAGCACTCCAATATCAATATTGCTCAAAAAGTTTTGATCAAAAAACTAAAATTGCTAAAAAATGTATGTTTACATAATAAACAAATTAAAAAAAAAATACAATCAAATAATATAATATATAGCCATAAATAAATGATAACATATTAAAATTAAATTTCCAGTTGAAATTTAAAGGCAATACCGCGGTGATAATCATCACTGACCACTGTTCCATTCTAATTTAGAGCAAAATTTTCAATATTCTTCACTCTATCTTTGTAATTGTTTTTTTTTCGAATGTTTTTGAAAAAATGTATTTAGTCGATTGATTTTTCAGTATTTAGTTTGGTGTTTGTCACTTAAAATCGGCGATAAATAGTTGTACCATATGTCTATATATCTTATGCCAATACCTCCAATGGAATATCTTTGTTGCGCTAATTGAAGTGTTCTTAAAAAAAAGTTCCAAATTTCAATTTCAGTTTTTGGTTGTTTTCATTTTCTTTTTTGTTTGATTGAAAAATTTACCTTTTATATATTATTGAAATAATCTAATCTTACATTTCTTCATTTTCTATACCTGTGGTAATTACTTTAAATTAAAAGATTTTATGAACATTACTTTGTTCATTATTGAAATTTAAAAAAAGACATTATGACAAAAGTACCCATATACGTTCTAATCAAACTGGGTATTTGTAATTTATAGCTGTAATATATTATGTATAATAACTTTTAGCTAATAATTTATTGTGGTTTGTTCGGTATTGTTTTTCGATCAAAACTTTTCGAGCAATATTGTCGTGCAATAAATTTACATACATCCAAAAAAAAAAACATTTAATAATAAGTTTTTCAAAGGTTTTTCAAATAAATTGTAGTGTTTTTAGTGCTTTTTTACTTTAATTGATATTATTTGTCTAAGAGTTCTATATAGCAAAAACAGCCTAACTCTGATGAAACACTATATTTATAAAAACACGTAACAAATAACAATTATTGTGTAAGTGTAGTATCTGTTGTTAAATAGTAATAATTTATAATTTATATAAATTAACCAATACACGTGAGTAGATAATCTTTGGGATAGTATCTTAAGGTTAGCTAACAGCTGAAGCCACGCTAACCCTCACCACCACCACACCATTATGTGTGTACTGTATATTTGCACTTCATCGGAATATTATATGACGTTCAGAGTGCAGGTTTCCTGCAGCAGACTCACCTTGGCGTGATGCGCGTTGTTCGAATGGTGCCTGGTGCGTTGTTTCCTTGGTATCCAAATGTTCAGGTACAGACAGTCCTCGGAGAGCTTGGTGTTCGGGTTCCACATCTCTTCGCCGACGAACCCGGGAAAGTACTCGTACCGCTCCTGGTAGCACGTGTTCGGCAGTCTGGTGGCGTTCAGCACGCCCGACCACGGATCGACGGGCACTGGGCGCCGGAACCTGAGTGGGCCCACCGGCGGCTTGGCAAACGGTATGCCCGTGTACACCCGCACCTCACGGTTCGCAATAATTTTCGTGTACCCCTGCACCAGACCACTGCTGGTCACCACCACCGGGCTCTCATCGGTGTCGTCGACCGACGATCCACCGCCACCACCGCCACCACCACCACCACCTCCACCAGCTCCGCCACTGCCACCACCACCGGCCCCTGCACCTCCGTCCGCTCCGCCATTAGACGACGGCCGACCCAGGACGGCCGAACAACACAGCAGCAACGTCACTGCACTGGTGTATACGCAATCGACGCTCATTTTTCTAAGTATTATTGTGCTCACGTTGGTGTTCTATCAGCAGCAACAGCAATACGCTTGGGATCTAAAGATAATCAAACAAAAAATGAGTATAGATACTTATTATGTATTATTGATAGATAAATACATAAAAGAGGCAACCAACATTGGTTGTACAAATAGACTCTACCTATATTATGTCGATGGTAACGAGATTTTTATATGAACGCGACTCAATGTACTTATGTACTTACTATGTTGGCAATATACGTAAATGTAAAATAAATATAATCTATAGGTACCTAATCTACTATAGACTATATAGTAATACAACGTTAATTGAATAACGTGCCACATTGTTGAATATTATATTTTGAAAAAAAAGGTTCATATTTAATTTGATTATAAACCATATACTACTTTAAACTAATATATTTAACATATATTTTATTATTACTTAAATTACGAATTTAGTAGTAGGCACATCGTACATCGAGGCTTATCTATATACCTATGTAATAATCTCGTGGCTGTTGAAGAGCGTCTCATACAATGCAGCCGCGATATTAAACAATAATAATTATAAACTGACTCAATATTACAATTTTTCGAATAAACGAAAGAAAATCACATTGTCCCAATTGAATGCAAGATTCCAATACAATTATAACACAATAAATGTATTTATTCGCATACAAACCTGCTGCAAAGAAGTGCAAATGCAATTTACTATCAAAGTATCAAGTGTGTAAGACTCGGAACAAACAGAGTTCGTTAGAGAGGTGTGCTTTCGTAATAACTTGAGTATGAAATTGTGTATGGTTTATAATCAAATTAAATAGGTATGAACTTAAAAAAAAAAAATATAATAATAAAGAATCTAGCACGCTTCATTACGCAAGTACTTGTATTCACACTCCATATGATATAAGAAAAACTCACAATTATTGTTCTCATTATTATTTTGATGTAGACAATTTCGATTTATTTTAATTTAATTTTTCATATTTTATTATGTGTACAAACCAATTTGTTATAGTTTAAAATTTAAAAATCAACTTCACTGTAACCTATTTTGTGTGCTTCATTTAATGACTTTTATTATACCATTTTTTTTTGTATTCAAATGCGGCGTTTTTTGGATACTTGATTATTTTTTGCAGGTAGTTACTTGAAATATCAACAAAAAAGTGCTTTAAATGTTTGAAAAAGTTTTCCTCTCAAAAACACACTTTGATCTGCACCATAATACAAGTAGGTAGATAAACCAATGGACAATGACTCATGATGAGGTGACTGGTTTTTGAACTAGGTTTCGTTAATGGCTTCTGTGTAACCATATAATTCTCTCTTGAGCCATTAGGGCAGTTTCATCCATTTATATTTCGCTTAACCCTAAATTACCCAAGTCGTTAATAAATATTTAAAACGATATTGGTGAAAGTGATATATATATATATGTATACGAACACAGTTGAGGTAAGCCAACCACCATGACTCTTAACTCTTAAGTTTCGCCTACTGATTTGTTTGGCCTTACTATACTATTCCCTGCGTTTCAATAAAACATAAACATTTCAATTACGTGTACACTGTACAGCATTATCGATCATGATATTATCATTATAAACAATGAGCTGATTGTGTTCTGTTTATAGAGTATTACTCTATATGGTGCTGTTATACATGCCAAACATGAATTATTGTTGTTGTATTATGTTCTATTTTATATTATATAAAAGGTTAATAATAATGGTTTTGAAATTGATTTAATATTATCAGATCATCAGATACATCAAAATGTTGATAATATTGTAATATTTAATTTTATGTGGCACTTTATTTGCATATAATGCGTTAATATGTTATGATTTACCAATAATCGATTCACACCATTGCCGTAGCTAGACATTTTTACGCATCCCTCGATTTCATAAACTCTGTATTATAATTTATTGTTGTGCGATTTACACACTATATATTATGAGTGAGATGAATGATGACAAAAAAATGACCTCAATTTATGTCAATTAAAAAATTGTTTGTTGTTTATAATTAAAAAAAAATGAATGTCTTTTTTTAAACTTCTTGCGTGGATTATGCAATTTAGTACATAACAGTAGGATACATATTTCTAAATTAATTAATAAAGACAATATAAGTTGAATGTGTATTTATTGATGAATAGATAATTCGTCGTTTTTCTGTAAGGGTTTTTGATGTATTGCGTTGAAACTTAATGATTGTTCTGTCTATAGTTCGGATATCTATAGTTGCTAACTCGTGTATTCTTCTTTGACACATTTCATTTACTAATCGGTTGTTTACTCCATATATGACCAGACATTATTTTAATTATTATTTAATGGATGTCATGTTTTTCTTTTGCTTATCTAAAAACTTCCGTATATTAGTGTGATGGGCAAAACAACTAAAAGTTTTTGAAATTTACTATGGCATCCTTCTACTGCATTATTTGTGCTTTTTATTTGTACACATTTTTTTTTATTGGGATATTTTATTGCAAACATTTTTTTAGTGGAGCGTTTTATTGCAGACATTCTTTTTTAGGACGTATAAATTGTTGCTTTTTTTGCAGACATCCAATCCTGAAATCGAATGTGGTGTTATCCAACATTTATTTGAGACAATATTGTATGTATTTTAAGCAATACGCTCTGGTGGAAGCGCAAGATGTGCCCAATATATTGTGTTAATCACATCATGTTTTACCACGGACGGAGATGTGCAAGATAATTGGTATTGTAATCAGGAATATATTATATGATAATAATAATATAATTATAATACAACACCGATGAAGAATCGCGTAAAAATGTATTTCAACATCGACACTCGACGGATATATATGGTAAGTACTTATTATTTTCCTTTTTAAAATCAAATAATACTAATTGTGATACCTGAATTAGAGAGAAAAAGAGAAATCCAGAATTAAATAATTCAAATATCGAAGGTGGTATTCAATAATAATATAACAATATAATAGTTTAAAAAATGTAATATGATATTTATGAAATTGACTCTATGTTTGTAAGTTAAAGCGATTAATCCATAAGTACTAAGGTACCTATAATTTTATTTCATACATAAGATAGCTGATATAATAAAAATATACAAAGTTTCAATGGTATCAAAAAAATAATAAAATATAACTTTTTAAAAGATGTTTTCAATTTATTTTTTTGTTATAAAAACACGACTTTCTTAAGCATCTTTCGTTTTTATTAAATAAATTAGATTCTGTTAAGTGTGAAACAAGTTTTCTTAAAAATATTATTATATAGTACACATCTTAACAATTTTAAATTTAGTAAAATGTTATATAAACTTTTTTAGAAGAACTTGGTTTCAAGAAAAAATCGAAAATGTTAATTTATTTATGTGCAAATCGGTTTTTCAATAATATAATTTATTATATTTAAATATGCGATAAAGAGTAAAAATCCAAAATTGTATCACTCGGTATCCTCAATTAATTTTAGTTTTAACTACGTCTTAAGAATGTAAATATTATATGTATAAAATAAAATATTAGCACAGAACGGCGTGAATTACAGTTTGTCAATAAAAATTCGAATCAGACAGATTAACTCGTAAACAAGTCAACAACTCCGATTTATGGCTAATTCATCATTATTGTATACCGTTCTGTGCTAATATTTTTTTTCAATGTTTGTACAGTTGAACATCTTGAAATTTTTTTTGAATAAGATATTTTTTCAAGTTGAGGCACATAATTTGTGTACTGATTTCACTTTTTATTAAGTTCCAAATTCTATTTTTTCAACCATGGCTCTTTTTGGCACAGAACTTTGAGATTGATTTCACATCTTTATTAACACCAAAGTTCTATCTTTTCTCCCAATCTCTTCAACTTACGCACAGAAAGCCTTTTTTACTTTTCCGAAGTAGTTTTTTTGAGGATTTCAATTATTTTTCCGAAGCACGTTTTACTGTGATATCTCAGGACAATGTAACTATTTTGCTCCGAATACTAAAATGTGGGCGTTTTTGGAATTCTGGGGCCACTTATGTATTTTCGTGATTTGGTTTTTTATTTGTTTAATAATACAATTATTTAATAATAATTATTATTATTATTATAGTATTAAAATAGTAATAATAGGTACATATAGTTCCCTATGGGCTATAACATAAGGAGTTGCACCGCACGTAGCTGTTGTTTTGTAACAATAAATTGCGTAAAATAACACGTACACATGTACAATGCACGAGACCTCCGTATCGCAACAATGTGAGTACGTAAAAATATTTTATAATATAATCTATATATTATAATATAAAATAATAATCCTGCAAACGTAAAACGTTCCTGCTAATGTAAATCATACGAATTTGGGAAAGCATACGAATTGTGACAGCAAAATTTACAAATCGTAGTATGTTCCACGGCGTTCGCAGAGTCAATAGAAGTATAGAATAGGCATAGAATAGAATAGAGGACCAACTACGCGTTGTAGATTATAATATATTATACTAGCGCGTGGCGGTTGCTACGGCGTTGGAAGGGGAAGTTTGGACGGCCGCATCTAGCCGTACGACGGACGAAAGAATTTTTGCACAAAAAAGCAGTTTTTAGCTCTGTCGCTCTCGCACTCCGCATTCAACCAACGCGTGCGAGTGAGAGGTCCGAGCGCCGAGACAAAACTTAATGTATAATAGTCTCGCTATTGGTTGTATCGGTGTGCTGTTTCTTCTCGGTGTTACTTATGCACAGAAAGGAGTCTCTAGCGAGACTCTTCGATACGTGTACTTGGAAATGAAAATTACATATCCTTAACTTAAGTTTTTCTACGATGTTCCCATACAAAATATAATATAATAAATACTTGTAGTATCAAAGTCTTCAGTCATGAATGTGATTGGTGTACACTTAAACTTATATACTCATATACTACACAGTATGTGTAAGACTATTTTAAAGGGTACAGATAGTATTAGTTTATAAATTACGAAATATAACGGTAACTGTTAGTTGTCAATAGATAACAAAAACATTTCGACCATTAATGCCACTATATAATAATTGTACTCGTATCATAGAATTATTAATTTGTCTGCCTCTTATATTGGTTTTGGCTTTCACCCATTTGACCTTTGCATCCATTTTTTTTATATACACATACTATGCCCCACTTCATATTGACGCTTATAAAAAAAAAAAAAAACATTATGTTTTGTTTGGGAGCAGTCTTATAAAAAACACTTGAGTGCATATTTTGCATGATATCAAACACATTCAACAACCATTTTGACAAGTATAAAATTTATTCAACGTCTTACAATAATTAATTGCAGTATAGTTTAATAAATTCGTTATTGAAATCAACACATTGTATCTGTTTGTATAAAAATTAATATGACTTTTAAGTTTAAACATAGTATAATATTTTTAATAAAAAACGTGGTTTGAACTCTTTTAATTTTGCTAAGTTAGTGTCACATAACTATAATACATTTAGGACAATGATAGGTAGGTAGATACACAACAAAATATTTTAGCCTGTACAGTTAACTTCACTGAAATGAGTTGTTAAATTTATATTCAACGACGAACATTATTCAAATTGTTAGCACTGATATAAAAATGTTTATGTCAAGAATTTTTACATGTCTCTATAAACAAATAGTCAATAAGTAGTAAACTATAAATTACAAATTATAATTAATAAATAATAATACACATTACAGTCATCAGGGCCGTAGCTGGAACAAATTTTCGGGGGGGGGGGGGGTTTAAGCTAAAAAAATTGTGTTTTGATTAAAACAGAGATTGAAATAGTTATTTTACCTACTACAACATAATATAAAACGAAAAAATTTCGGGGGGGGGGGTTGAACCTCCAAACCCTCCCACCCCCCAGATACGGCATTGACAGTCATTACACATGGTATTTGGTACATACTAGGCACTATAGTGTACTACTTAGACTTATAATAAATTACTCATTTAAATTCTTTAAAAATAAAAGTTTTGAAACACATATTATGGGTAATTAACTTATAAATATGAAAGAACTATTTTATGTATATTATATAAATATTATTTAACAAAATTTGAAACTGATGATATTATGATTCGTTAATTTTGTTAATACAATTACAATTATTACCTATATTATGATAAAAGAAGGTAAATAAATATTTTATTGTTACTATCAATAAAACTTTGGTTAATTTAAGTTTCAAATTACTTAAAGTAGGTACGTTAATTTAATTTAACACTAAATAAGTTATTTTTAAATATGTTTGTTATAAGTATTTTATTTAATTAAAATAGTTATGGTTATTTTTTAAAGTATTCGATAAGTTAAAAGTTGTGTTTAAGTAGTTAAAATAATTTAATTTAAGAAATTATAGAAACGATTTAATCATAATAGTATAAATTATCACATCTACGGCCAATTTAACAAAGAAACTTGTTAAACTTTAATAAATGTTCACCCAAACACGTTTAAATGTGTTTTAGAATATATTATCAAGTCTAGTCTTACGCGTGCGTAGCAAATAATAATTATAACCATGTTTTATTATTCATAAATAATTGGTTATTTTGCCAAAAATGTACAAAAAATATTTGTGTACAGAAAACAAAATGTTAGGGAATAAAAAAGACTATATAAATGCTATTATTCATACCACGAATTGTGCGGAGTCACGTAAATTCGCAAAAGCCGTAAATCGTTTTTGCTGACTTTCGTAAGTCCCGTCGACCACAAGGAGGGTGACAATTAAACCCGCAAGGATACACATGCGCATGGAGAATATAGTGTTTCCTCAACATTATTACGTTCTAAAGATAATGGATAGTACACGTCAGTTTGGAAAAAAAACGAAAATAGTAAAGAGTACACATGTTTTCAAATGAAACGTATACCGTTGTATAAATCCGAAAACATAATCTCACTTTAAATACATGACATCGGGCCATCTACATTTTGTGGATAATATAAACAAAATATTAGAATATAAATTATTTTAATTATTTAAACACTAATTGTTTAAATATTAGGATGGGAAATAACAACAAAAACTTGTTTCAAAATAAATATAGCTATTAACTCGTATATAGCAAAAGTTTTGAATAAAAAATACAAAAAACCAAAAAAAAGATTTAAAAAAAAGTTATAGTTTTATAAAAAACTAAGACAACAAAATTTTCTTTGAGATTACCAATGCCAGCGCCAGGTAGTGTTGTAAAGAATACTTTTTCTTATAAGTATTTAAAATACTGCTCAAATCATATAATATCTTCAAAGTATTTTTAGATATTTATTTAATGAGAGATTAAATATTAAATATATATTTATTTCAACCACTTTAATTAATTACGTAAATTAGTTGATAAGTTTAGTTATAGTATAGTTGATAATACTAAATTTATATGGAACAATTTCATGTTTATTGCACTTAAGAAACATAATATATTCAAAATGGGCAAATGCAGTTTAACTTTTTAATTTTTTTGTTATAATAACTCCATTGATACTAAATAGTAAATATATTGGTAAATTGTAATATTTGTTAACTCATTTAACACGGCTATTTGTCGTTACTATATAATATTATGGGATATTTGAATACAAACAGTGATGTACAAACGCGGGTTCCCATTGAAAATATCTGTGTACGTCACCGAATACAAAAATTTGAACAAACAGTCGTCAGACACTATGACCAGACCATGCATGATATAAATTACATATTGTTTATAGAACAATAATCAGATGCCGTGTTTAAATTGCGCATGCCTTCATCATATATTCGAGTTATAGCGTAAAAGTAAATAGTCACTAGTATAAAAAAAAATGTTGGCTTATAACCTTAGCAGTTGAAGCCGGAAAACCTTAAAATAAAATAAAAGTTACTTGCAAGTTGCAATTTACTATTGTAATAAAAAATATCAAAGCACATTTCCAAATTACAAAATTTGTCATTAATTAATTACCGAAAAAAATCTTTAAAAAGAAAATCTAAAATAAATGTTAAGTGTTTAATACAAAAACGACTACTTAAAATACTATCAAAGTATTCTATACTCAAGGAATACCTATGTAAATACTTTTACTCAAATACATACATTTACAACACAGTCAATAGGAAAGCCATAAAAATACTTATATATACTTAAACTGTAGTTTTCATTAGTAAAGCTTATCTTATCAGAATTTCTCTAAGCTTCCTTAAATTTCTAATCGTGTTTGCAATATTTTATATTTTACATAATTCACCCGTATAACTTATAGGTAGTTGAATAAATACCCAAACTTTCTAAGATTTCTTAGTGAACCTATGCAATATTGTGGTAAACTCATGTTATTATTTATCAGACTTATAATTATACATTTAAATACAAATTACTGAAACTTTTAAGTTTAATGGATAAAATTCTTATAAATTCTTAGTTAATGCATAACATTTTTATTTAATTGAAAAAATTTAAAATTAATCATAAAAATGACAAAAATAAAATTTATACATTCGGTAAAAAAAGTTAATTAAACATATGTTTGGGAAATTTAAATTGTTATTAATGAAGTGAGAACGTTTATGTGTCAATTAATTGACTATATTGTATATATGTATTTAATATGTATATATATATTTTAACGAACATTTAAATAATTACTCACTGATAAGCAAGTGCTATATAAAATATCTTAGTTAAATTTATAATAAGTTTCAAATGACCATATTTTAAGCAGAAAAAAAACATTGAATCAATGAAATCATAATAGGTAGTACATAATATACCTACCTTTTATTATAATAACATTTTATATGCATTTCTTTAAATAATTTAATCTAAAATGGATAAATGTTTATTAATATACATAGGTATAAAAATAAGATTGAGAATAATCTATAGACTGCAATACTAAGAAGAAATTGTGAGATTAAAAGAATTACGTGTTGAAAGTAAGCACCAAACTCGATCTCATTTGTCCAATAGCAAAAAAATCCTTAATGGGTATTTTGGGTCGTAGACTTTTGGCAATACATGGGTCGAGTTGATGTTTCAATGATGTTATTTTCCCATTGCTTATAATTAAGGGTAAGAGAGACTGCTCCAAAAGTTTCAATAGCTTCCATCTATTGATCGGTAATCAAGTCTATAGTTGGTACTTTTAAAAAGTAATTTATTTAGTAGAGACTACTGGAAATAAGCGTGTAATAAGTAAGTTAAAACTACCAATATCTGTCGAAGAGATTTCAGCAAGCGTGGTAGAGTGGGTGTTTACTGTTTAAGTGCGATTATTACTCATGAGTCCTAACTGCTGTCGTGTGCTCAGGTGAGCGACACAAGCAAAGTACCAACCACTATGTTATAATATATTAATATTAAGATGTGTTTCGTCGTTAATTTTTTATCAATTTAATTGAAATTAATATTTTAGTTTCTATTTTGCTGTTGATGTGCACCAACCATAATTTATGTCTTATTCACCAACATATTTTTTATATCAATAAATGATAATGTAGAAGTTGTGACCAGTTTTTGTTAAGCACCACAGAAACATCAAACGAATAGCTCAAATATGTGGTTCGACCACATCAATCCAATCGATTGGAGTACCTCATGCTTAAAGGTACTTGCGATGTAAAATTTGACAATCACAAGAATATGATTACTTAAATATTAAAAAAAAAAAAATGTTAGAAACGTGCTAATCATTGATTTCAAATTTCAGTTTCCTCTATAGCAGGACACTTAATAGTTGAAAGTCATTTACTACAAAGAAAAACCACGTGAAAGGTGAAGCCAAAAAATATGTACCTACTCAGCTGCTCCAATAAACAAGTAGATTTAAAGACTGACTCTAAGTTTGGAAAAACACGAAAGGCATAAGTTGTTAAGAAAATAATATTAAAATACCATGCAAATATAACTGTTGCGTTGTAATATTTTATAATAAAACTTCTAAAAACAATTAAAACTTAAACGGAATTCTCCAAATGTGTATTTTTGAATTTGAAAAATAGCTAGCTATTAATAAATACGTAAGGATTTTACACAAAATATCATAATATGTAAGCTTTGCAAATGTTTAAAATAAAAACTAAATATTATTTTACTCATATATATTTACATTTTAAAAAGTGTTAAAGTAATTTACATCAATCACACAATTATACATAGGTACCTAAGGGGTGGTCCCAGGAGTGGGTTTGGGGTCAGCTGATCCACAGTTTTTTTTCTCAATATTATACGGCATCTATTAAAATTTCAGACATAATTACATAAGACTGTTTTTATTTAAATAAAAAAGCAAATATGCGCAAAAATAATCATTTAAAAATTGTATACAAAACTTTCAAATCTTCATAATATTGTGTTTTATTATAAAAAGATAATTGTAAATACTACATAACAATAAACATACTACCTACTACAATTTACAATTTTAAAATGTTCACAACTTGCTTCAAATTTTAAGTATTAAAACGAGCTTACATGGGGCCCTAGATTATAACTCTTACCTTTACATTTAAGATTTAACGATAGATCAATTTACTCTAATATTAAAAATAACAGAGTGAAATAGATAATTCTGAATGTACAATTTTGTTTGTTATGCATTAGCATGATAGAGACGACAAAGCAGCGATGCGATGACTTCTTAAGAGGTTTACATTTTGGTACATTAATTTATATTGATAATAAAGGTACCCGAGTCCCAAATAGCCTGCTAATTATAATGGACAATTTATTTGACTTAAAATTTATATCTATATAAAAAACAATTCAATTGTTTAACTGTTTTTATTTATGGATACCTAAGTTTGTATGGGAAATTTTTCTTTTGAAGTATGATATAAATAAAGTAATTCGCCAGCGGTTTTTTAGTATATTGCTAGTGGGTTGATGGTACAAGAGTGGCCTCTTGTGAGTACACCACTGTTGTAGGTACAAAATAATTAAATTATATTTTAAATGCTAATAATACGTATTATTGCCATAAAGATGATGTTTCTCTGTTAGTTTTCGGTATAAGTTTCTCTTAATAAAAAATGTATAACAATTCATATGGATGAATATTAAAAATAGATGGTACTAATTTAGGTGCTTATTGGTTATCTCAAATACCTAATTATGCAGTGGACACCACCAGGGTCACGGTATTCTGCTATCGCGACTACCATATTATTCGAAAAATATTTTATTACAAATATTATGACTCTTTACTTAAACTGCACATTGGGTATATAACAATTAAAAGTTGATAAAAAGACTTTCGTCAATTCCAAACAATTGTGTTTAATTGAGCAACCAATTTAAACTTGAGGCTTTTTAAGCTATGAACCCAAATTTCTCGTATATAATTATTCAAATCCGCTGTAGTATTACGACACATACTTAATTGCAGTTTACGTAATTTTACGGAAGTCAGTTACTTGTATCCCGACAAAATTTGAAGCTTAATGCTGCACACAAAAATTAAAAAAAAACACTGCCAACAAACCAATTTTCAATACTCAATGTTTAATAATATATTGTACTGAAAAATATTGAAATCATAATATTCATGATAAATATCATTTTGAGAATATTGAAACCTTTATACGCATCTCGTATAATATAATAATTGATAATATTTTACTGAATAATCACATCACAAATTAATTATCACAATATGATAAATAATTGTATGGTATAATATTAAGAAATAAGATTGATAAAACTATCGTAGGCCTCGTATTATAATATTATTTTGAATATTATAACATAATATTATGTATCAACTAAATCAACTATTATTGTCGTTTCCTGAAATCGCTATATAAACCGATCATGCACTAAACCATACAATGCATAATATTATTATGCAGTACAGCAATGTATTATATTACATAATATTATTATTACCCATACTATAATCTATAATAATACGCTCTGTTAAACTGACGTGTGTAATAGATATTTATTTATTACGTCTATTTACTGTGAACGCACGTGCGTTACAAATATTAACACGCGTTAAAGTACCTATGTAAGCTTTTTGTCATTATAAAATCGAACAATGGGTA
Source organism: Neotoxoptera formosana (assembly GCA_022818045.1). Classification (NCBI taxonomy): domain Eukaryota; kingdom Metazoa; phylum Arthropoda; class Insecta; order Hemiptera; family Aphididae; genus Neotoxoptera; species Neotoxoptera formosana. The sequence continues at coordinate 48,386,363 of CM040631.1, forward strand.
TCACATCATATCAATAAGTATCGGCTATTATATTGACTATCATTATTTTTATAATAATTATTATTATACTAAAATATTATAGTACTATTATTGTCATACCTGGATTCAGGGTCGGACTTGACGGGGCACTTGTTGCCTGCGGCCGGGAGCCGGGCGCATCGTAGTCTGTCGGCCGCCGCGGTTATCACTGCCAACGCCACCGCCGCCGCCGCTGCTGCCGCCGCCACCGACGACGCCGACGCCACCATCGTCGCGCCTCTTCTACCGCGTACGCCCGCCCCGTCGACTATGGTACACCGCCGCTGTTAGAACACCTCTTCCGCTACCCGCTACCGCTCACCCCGTTACCGTCCTCTTCTCTCTCACGCCGTACCAGTGCCGCCGCCGTTGACGCTGCGCTGCCCGCTTTTGCTTTTGCTTCTGCTGCTGCTGCTCTTGCTGCACCTCCTGCAACGGCGGTGGCAGTGGAACAGCCGAATGGCAGAAAGGGGACGCTGCGGGTGGAAGGAACGTCGAGAGTCTCGAGCCCTCCCAACCGCGCCGGAAAATCTGGGTTGCCGTCCACGCGCAAGCGCAGTCCTAGACGACGTCGCCTCCGCCAAATCAATTTATTAGCTACGCAAACACACACGTAGTTATTATGACCGTATCAAATTAAAAAAAATTGTTTAATCTACATGTATATTTACATAACTTACACCCACACTATTCAAATGTTACATGGCCGTTAAACATATGAAATTATATGTTATTATTCAATATCATTTACTATTGTGCCTCGAGATGATAGGTCTCGGTGTCATAATATATTATATATATTATGTGTGGGATCGGGACGAAACTTGTAAAGAAAAACGTAGTTTTCAGTTCAAGGTCACGTGAAAACGTCGATGGACGATCGATGTATATCAAAAACACGCACCCACATTATTAATTTTTACCGTCCTATTATATAAAATATGTACCTAGAATATAATGCTCATTTTTCGTTTGTACTATCCTATGTGTGTATTCACAACCTTTGTTGATATTTTGTGCATGTTTTCTCTTCAGCTCTCTCTCTCTCTCCCAATAAAAGTATATACGCTCAATTGGTCCGTCACGTGGCTGTGCATATATATATATATATATATATTAAATAAATATTATGTGTATGTATACAAAAACAAACGACATAGCGGAGATGGTAAAAGAGGTAAAAGAAAAAAAACGAAAACTACTTTTTGTACACATCGCCTTGCCGACCATCCCCTGCCACCCTTCCCACAGACGTCGTCATCTCACCGGCGTTCCTCAGCGATACTACATATATATATATAATATGTATACTCTCTTTTCGACCCGTTTCCGCGAGCGTCTCCGTCCGACTGCACACGCACACTTCATCCCGCGGAGGCGGCGGCGGCGGCAGGCGGCAGGCGGCGACCGCGACCAATCGCATTTTATACACAGCCGGCACCGGGCGGCGCGTATGTGTGCGAGTGTGTGTGCTAGCGCATCTGTGCGTGTTTGGGTGTGTGTGTGTGTGTGTGTGTGTGTGCGTGTGTGTGTGTGTGTGTGTGTGTGTGTGCGCGCGTGTGTGTATGTGTGCGTGCGACCGTATCCGACGCGAAGAAAATCGATGTCCCACTTTTCGCGGCGGCGGCGGCGGCGGCGGCGGCGGCGGCGGCGGTCGTGGAACAACAAGGCCCGTGTTGTGTAGCCGCCGCTGTGCCACGTTACTACTACAACGTGCGTATTTCCAGTCCGTAATGACCCGCGCCCGGCCGGAGTTACGTGGCGGGACGAGGACGCGCCGTGATCTATGCGTATAACGGTATAACGACGGTAATTTATCGTCGGCGGCGGCGTGCGGTCTTGTGCGGGACGGGACGCTGCCACCGCCGCCATCGTAGTTTAGTCGCCGGTGTAAAATATAATATAATATTATTATTACGGCGTATACATGATGCTTCACCCACAACGCTCACCCCCATTTTTATTTTCTAAATAATGCTGCAGTTAACTAAAATATGATTTCCGAAGTATTAAAAAATACTCACTTAAAGATCGAGTTATACAATTCTTGAGATTTTTTAGTACTTCTTAAGAAATGTAAGAAGTGTACTGTGGAGATGCAAATTTCTATTTTTCAATTGAGGACCAACCCCCCTCCTCCATTTCTTCCATATATTATTTAGCGGCTATTTTTTCTGAAAATGTTGTCGTTTCTAAATCAAATTTCTAATTTTCGAACAAGTATAGTTATTGAGTTTTTTAATTTTGTGCACAAAGAATAATAGGTTTTGTGATTATGATATCGGAAGATATTAATAGGGGCTATAGTGATTTGAAAATGTTTTAAGTAATAGATAATAATCTATCAACATCAATAGTTTGTAAAAACGGTCTAAGTATAATAAAAACTAGATGCAATATTACATCAATTTTATATTTTTGTAAAACCATTTCAAGGACTATTATCCTTAGTACACACATTTTGATAACTGAGAACTACTCGTTAAAATTATACATTAAATAATTTACGGTTAAAAAGGGGAGTTCTTATTTAAAAAAACAAAAGTTTGTATCGTCACAGGACACTTTTCAGTAATACAAATAATCTCGAGAATTTGAAAATATGATTTTTAAGTATATTAAAGAATTCCAAAAATTTTAATTTTAATTAATTCATTATTATATAGGAAGAAATGGGAGTAAGCATGCTTGGTTAAATACTCTGTATGTACTATTAAATATATAAGTACCTACGATGTTTACGGACGATTTCCTCCCTCCCCCCCACATTGCTTCGGTCCCGTCTCCTCGCTTTCTCGGTTAGGAAATCCACTTTGTTTCCTTCCAGAAATAACGATAATTTACATAATTATCATACAGCCTGCTTATATACCTACACCTATTATTATACACCGCGGTTCTCTCTTATATAAAGTAATTTGCATTTATTCTTTTATATTATCATTTATTACCCTACAACTTGTTGTTTACAAGCCACGAGTGCATTGCAGCTATAAATAAAAATATTATTTTTTATGATGGACTGTAATTTTCCCGTGCCTCACTTTAAAATACAATCTGAGAAGTATTACCGTAACATTTCGGCCCCACGTCCCGTAATTTTGGTTTACCGAATCTGCTTACACTTGGTGGGCCATTGGGCCGTTGTGTGTTTTCTCGTGGAGCTATTAACGCATAATATTATATTACCAGCAAAATGAATTATATCAGGCAATGTTTATCACTCCCGAGAATTATGATACTTTGGTGGGCACTGGTTGATGTCAGAAAAATCGCACAGACTCTATAAAAAATTACTCAGTCTACCTCGAGAAATTTAAATACAATTGGTTTTTTCCTTATTTCAATAATTATTTAACTTATAATATTTATAGTTTTAGTCAAAAATGTTCTATGATAGCATATTTTTAATTGAAATAATTTTTAATTTTTAAATATTGCTCTTCTATTTTAGTTTAATTTAAACACTGCACAAACTTTTACAGACTTCTTCATTATACAGTACTGCACTGCACACAAAGAACTACAACTAACATGTTACGTATGATTATAATAAAGTAATAATCGTAAAATATCTTGAACTCATAGTTTACAAATTTAATAATTAATAACAGTAACTTAAAAGTTAAAACCGATTTACTAATCATTAAGCTTATAACAACTACATTTATTTTGATAAGTCATATTAATTTGGCAGAAGAAATACTTTTGACATAGCGATAATTTACGAGCTAGTATAGAGAATATTATTTAAGTATAGGTACGGTATGTGTATTTGAAACATAAACAGAATAAGTGAACAATGATTGTTTAATAATAGTTATTATAATTTGTCTGTACTATTACTTTATAAAAACAAGTAATCAATGCCAGTCAATATGTACTAAATCGATAGAAAACGATATATCTATTTAAAAATGGTAATTTAATCAAATGGTTTTTATCTATAAAATTAAAGTTACAATGCCCAATTTATTACCGGCAAAGTATATTTTGACTGGGAAAAAAATAATTGTTCTTCCCGAGCAGAATAGTATTTTAATGAGTTGTCCAAAAACACAGGGACAAAGTAAGCATAGACCAGCCAATGAATCACATTGTCTAATAGCCTACATTGCCCGTAATAATATTATTTAAAAACGAACACGAGTAAACTCTTCCCTAACTAATTTAATCACCATCCGTCCTAATCATTCAACGTATCTGTCAATATGGTTAAAAGTATATAATATGTATTAATTGTGTTACTACTTTAATATTATGTACGATTGATGTGCATACACTACGTTTTTATATTTATTCAAGACGGCGTTATGTATAGGCAATTAAGGGGCATACGTGAATTGAAAAACCGGCCTTATAAATCATAATATATATTATAATATAATATTATTGTCAAATAACTTTAATAACTTAAAATAACTTAAACTTATTCATTTTGTTAAGTAAATTATTTAGAATGTTTAAAATATATTGTGCCACAAAAAGCGTGTGATTCATATTTACGGTTTTATATAATATAATATTATGCTATAAGTGAATTTCAATTTTCGAATTCACATTAAAATATGTATGTATGAGAAATATGAATATCAGTATTATTCATCGTTGTATTTATTTTCTATGAAATTGTTTTCACATTTAAATAAACAAACCAACAGAACTAAAAATGTTATTCATATAATATGTATACGTGATGTTGTATTTCGTGTGTTTATTTTATGGCTGATATACTTTTCAAATTTCTTACAAAGTCAAAGAGAGATAAAATATTACTTTACCTAGACAAAAAAAAAATGTTATTGCATAATTGTATTAAGCTGATTGTAAGTTATATTTATATATATTAAACATAAAAAATTGAGTTTTTTAAATTGTCAGATCTCATTTTGAATATAAAAACAACGTCGATGCTCATAAGAAAAAAATATCAAAATTCAGTTTGAATTTAACTTGAATAAAGTTACTAAACATAAATATTATGGATAATTTATACTTTGAACTATATTAAGTTCAAGTTTCAAAATCATAAAAAAAATGTCTAAGTAAGTTACTTTTGATTCTCATTTTATGTGTTGTTTATGCCCATTATATAGCAGATCTAATACAAGTAATTTTCATAGTAGTTTACACATAATGAAAACCACACTAAGTAAATTTTAGAAAAATGTGTGTTGGGAATGGCATTTAAATAAAATGTTAACAGACAGAATTTTTTTTAAAACTCTATGATCACCCATAGCCGACATTATGTATAGCAGCTGGACAATCCAATTTGTTCAGTGACAATTAATTTTAACTCCTTCCAAATAAACACAGTTTTCAATTCCCTTTACGGTGTTTCCGTATAATTATAAAAACAAATTGAACATTTTAGTAATATTGTAAACGGTGATTAATTTGTATGTTATTATATAATTAGAAACATTTCAGTGACCACTGTCAGGTTTTTTTAATTGGTTTAAAACGGGTACAACTGATTTCCTGATCACGATATATTGTCGTTACTCATTAACATAATATCATAGGTATGACGACGTATTTAATTTTTAATAGTTTTTATGTGCGAATGTTTCAGCATACACTTGATTACTATACGGAGTGTACAACATACAATTAATAATATATTATTTTTTATGTCCTCAAAAAAACGTTTGTACAACATTTAACGCCGCTCTCGTTCGTTTGCACGACAGTTTAATTTTATAGCCATCATTGTATGCATCAATAATGTTCATTATATATTCATATTCAAATTAAAGATCCAGCTTTATAATCCAGGGTACTGAAGATTTAACAACGGGATTTTTTTAAATAGTACATCTTTTATTTTCATTGATTAAAAATTGACGATCAACAGTAAGTGTGACTTTTATTTGTGTATCTTGAGTAGGTATACAGGTACTTTTGATGAGTTCTGGCAAAGAATTCCCCATGTATAAATTATTATGTATCAACAAAATTAAAATACTATTATATTTTAAGAGGAAAAAGAAGGACAATTTATTTATTTTTGTAATGGCTTAACAAATAGTTAGAATCGTAACTCAACAACTATAATTTATACCATGTAGATAATAAAATATACATAGTAATAATGAGATAAATAAATAAGCGATATTGGTATAGATACATATATGAGACAATTAAAATATACAATAAATAAACTAATATCGTATTCAAATGATATATTATGACGTTATGATAGTATCTAAAGGAAATGAGTATTAGAAATAGAAATAACTATGGGATATATTGTTTTTGAAGTACCGTAATAAGGGAGATGAGAGGATTAATTAATGCAATCTGGAAGGAATTAAGATAACGATTTATTGTTAATAGAATTAGGTAATATAGTATTATTGGAGTTTCTGGTAACAGAGGAATAAGAAGGTTTAGTTTGTGGACAATTTATACTTCGTAATAATTGTAACTTCCATAAATACATGTATATTTTTTCAAGCCTTTAGGTTGAATAGTTTAGATCTACGTACCTACAGAATTTCGATGGTATATTTAAGTCAATCTGGTTTTTCAGACATTATGGAATCATTTATATAGCTCTATGTTATTATTATGGGATGTACCTGGATGATATTTATAAGATAAAAAAACATTCGTTATTGACCCAAAAATATAATTATAAATAATTGTATAGATACTACAATTTTATGTGATAAAATTGTAAAAAAAAATGTATTTACCTACTCGTATTAAACAAAAAAAAACGATTAACTGCAAGTTCCCGACGATAATAGTATGAACTTGAATTATATCGTTTTGCTACCCAAAAATTAATTCTATTCGATATTTATTATTCAAGTTCATGATTGTTAAAATATTTAGTATATTCCAAGACCGAGGACCGGGGGAATACAAAATAATATACTTCTGTGATAGTATGATTAATGTTAATTATTTAAATATATACAATATATTTATGTTATTAAGTTAATGATTAAACATTTTTCATATAAAGTATAAACAAAAGGTTTTATTTGTGAATAATTTTTTTTGCGATCCCAAAATTTGGACTCTGTCATATTTTATACTGATGACGCAATTTTATGAAAATGTCATTTGATTTAACTAAATGTAAACAAAATAATAGTATTTTGAAATGAGTGACTGACTTTAGGGATGTCATTATGTTCTATGTGTATCCTATACTTTTGAATCCATCATATTATTATAATGTAGAATTTAGATATGAAAATACTCCAGTGTTTCACGGGTCTAAATAGTATGAAATCTCGAGGTCTATAATCTTGAATTCGACACTTTATAGATGCAACAATTTTCCGGTTTGAGAATTGGTTTTGAATGCCTGATTAACGGCAGTATATATAGGCTAATCGTATCATTCTGCTGCATTAATCATTTTTAGCACAGCTGGCGATAGAGTAGAGGAGATCATTTGCCGTTTGTGAAAACCAATTGAATAATAAATTAGAGACGAAAAGAGCGGAAATAACACGTTCTGATTGATCGTCATTGTTCTAAAAAACAATTCCACGACGGTGCTTTATCCTTGTTGATGTTCTTATTTCAATAACGAGAGAACCGTTATATAACCAAATTATATTATTTGTTATTTGGTGATTGGTGATTTATTTTTACACGTAAGTTATTTTATTCTCTATATTTTAAATTCATATAATTTAAATAATACGTATATATTTTTTTTTAAGTTAAAAGTTTGAACTACAAATATTTTTAATTTGTTTTTTTTTTTAGCAATGTCATTTTTTTTTGTGATAGAATTTGTAGCTTGGGTATTTTGACTTGACATTTAAGTACAAGGTTCATATTCATTATATTACATTCAATAAATGTTCAAAATCTTTGATTGGACATTTTTTTATGCGTGATTTTAAAATGTTAAAAACGTCCAACGTTTTATAATCAGCATAGACTATATTTATCTATTATAGCAACAAAGTACATTTTTATTTATTTTTTATGTTATTTATTATTGCATTTAAAAGTATAATTGGTTAAGATATAAGATACCTACAATACCACTATCGTGGACCTATGTGTGGATACAGCTAGACAACTTCTCAATATATACTCCCTCTGTTTCTGCATCCATGCTTTGTTTTTAAAATTGTATCTAATTGTCCTTAGTAATTTTTAAATTAGTCGCGATAAAAAGTATAAGATAACAAAATAACTAACAGATTATATCTTTAACTCATTTACATAATGTTTATTGCCACGTCAAACACGCAAAATCATATTGCATGGGTTCACCCGGTGTTAAACTATTTATTAAAAGCACCGATGTTAACAAATTATATGTATATGACAATAACATGAGTATAATTAACTATAAACAACGTTTCTAATTACGTTTATGATTTATGAAATATGATGATAAATTCGGTATTCGTCATTATCATGGCTCGGAATTTGTAGGAGTTGTATAATTGTATGTATTTATAGTATCAATTTAAAGCAAACCAAGATAGAAATATATTCCAAACAATCACAATAGTATAAAACTATAAACACAAAAATTCAAAATACATGTTTTGAATTTTTGTCAATTTTAGGAAAAAGTGAGTATTTCTTTATTTTCAAATACCTACCTATTTAATATTTTCTAAAACAGTTATTACTTATTATTTATAAATTATACTTGATAATAACGGCTCAAGCAATTAGATTTAATTATTAATTACTATTTTTTTTTTTAAATACAAAAAAAAAATATTTACATTCTATAACTTATGTATAATAAACATATTATATGCTGTAAAAAAAAATAACTAGATATGGGAGCGTTATAGAACGAAGCGTCCAGTGACACTACTTCAAGGATACGAACTCAGGGTTTGAATAGTTTGATAAGCAATTACATTTATCGTTTGAAAACCTGAAATCACTCTATAAGAAAAGCACTGGTAAACACTGTATTTTCAGTGACGTGCCAAGGAGACAGGCTTACACTATTTTTATATCCGTAAATGACAAAAATTAATTTTTTTTATGTATGTATTTTATTATAGTATTTTGTAGACGATATACAAGCTTAATCGATTTTAGATCATTTTTTTTAATAAGACAATTCGTGTTGTAGCTAAATTTTTCCTTTACTTTATAATAATTATAACTTATAAGTACCTAACAATAATGAGGATACTACTATAGGGGCGTTACCGTTTTCCGCCAAAATTGACATTTCCGTTTACCACAAAGTCCGTTTACAGCCAGTATAATAATAAATATTTTCATTTTCCGCCACAACAAATTTCAGTTTTAAGATTTTGGTACCTAACCCCTTATCTTATATAGTAAGAATTGAAACATTTTATTATAGACCGTTTGATCATGCCTTTTCGTTAAGATTTCGGTACATGCGACAACTGACAATTAAGATAAAGTGTTGTCATGATTTTATCTCTTGTCGATTTTAGAAGTATACATTTTAGTTTGTGATAAAGTACGTGAGAAACGAGTACATTCGTTACAATGCAAAATACAATTATTGAAAGCAATCGTTTAAAAAAAATTAGTGGTTTAAATTTCAAATTGGTTTGTGTAATAAAGGGCTTATACGTTGGCGGTGTACAACTAAAAACTGTATAGCAAAAGTGTAAACAAATAAAAACTATATAATAAATGAAAACAATACAAATTCACCACAACACAATCATTATACATTTTCCAGCCATGCATTGGGGAAGCAAGTGATAAATAGAGCATGTGAAAGAAAAGCTATTGATAATTTAAGTACAAGACCAAAATAAAAATAATTCTTACTGAAATTCGTAAACGGTTAAGTCATTTATGGCGGAAATGTGAATCTTCTTACTATATAGTGACACCCAAATAATCATTAAGATACATGGTTACATGGATAAGTTTTTAGAATAAAAATATAATCCCTAATGCTGCATGCAACAGCAAACAAAAACGTATACTTAATGTAGGTATTCCATTAAATGTTTACAAATTTATAACTTAACGTTAACTTTTTGACATTCAATGGTTTTAATATTCTGCTAGATATTACTTATTAATAAACTAAAACTAAACTATTTATTTAATACCTATTAAGTACTCTTTTTTTCTTATGCAGAAAGCAATTAAAAATATATATTTTTTGAATAAAAGCGTATAATGTTATATAACAATAAATTATAAAAAAAACTATAATAAGGGTATATTGTTATATAAATGTAATATGTAAATAACTGACAACAAGAAGGCACCCAGCGGCAGCGGTGCCACTTTTAACTTGATATGAGGTTTAATTTATATAATAATATAATAATACTATTATATTTTTATAGGTAGGTATATAATAATTTGTTTAAAAAATAAAATGAACTGTTAATGGCTGTAAAAAAGTGAATATACATGTATAATTTTGGCACCCATTTTAAATTTCCAAAAAACAATGACTATAAATATTGTGATAAATTGCTATATTGATGTATACGCTTAAAATTTAAAAGTTATCAGTATAGTTAAAAAGTTTGAATTGGTTACTTTTTATTATATTTAAAATTTTAAATAAATAGTTTTATGAATAAAAGTTTTTTTTTCATTTAAACTTTTTGTTTAGATTTAAAAAATTTGAATATTTTAGTTGTTTGTGTTTTAACTATTTTTATTATATGACTAGGTACATATATAATTATAATTTACTGATTATTGATGTATAATTTACCTCTATTTATATTTAGTCGATTTCAAGTATTTCCAATTATATTAATTGACATTTTGGAAGTTGTAGTTTATAATACTCATTACTTGCTAAAAGTATTGATTGTGATTAATGGATTATGATAGTATATTGTGTATGCATTTTATGCAATACTCATGTGAAATACTGTTCTGTTGAAATACTCATAGAATTGTTTTTGTTACCTATTAAAAAATAATGAAATACAAAATAAGGTTGTAGGTATAAGGTATATATAAAAAAAAAGTCGTTTATACATCGTAGGTAATTGAAAAACTTTATGGCCAACAATACATGTTTAAGTCGTATAAAACAAATATAAATATAAAATGTATAAGCAACATATCTTACAGTTTGGTCATATAATATCACCCCTCTAAATAAAATATAGTTTTAAAATATTAATATTGGTATTCTCAGTATTTAACTGATCATATATTTATGTAATCACACGCAGTATTTGGTTATTACTTATAGGTACAGAAAATACACGTTTAAATTATTATACATAATCCATATAGGTATACCGTATAGCGTATAGGTACGTACATACAATATATTTAACCTAACCTATGTAGACACAAGTATAAACCTACCTAATAAGAATTATTTTTGAGCACTTATTAAATATCTTAATTATTATATTATTGCTGTACAGATATAAAATATTACGTATCATTATAAATAATAATACCTAGTAAAAAGCATTTATTTGATAAATTATTATCATATACACATCCCGTCGTGAATTTATCCACTGGGTCACGGTGTTTGGCTGACAATTTTCACTAAATCGACTACCTGGGCACCAGCGCGTCCTTGGCCCCACTAACTCCCACCGCCGCGACGGTCCTATTATGACTGCGTGCGTACAAATCAAACCAATCCTCCCTCTCCCGGATCCTATAATATCTCTCTTTCACCCTTCAGGATCTCCCTTCTCCTTTCCTCTCACAGATCATTCTCACTGCTGAACCGTAATTCGACAACCCTAGCCGTGGCTTCACGGCGGCGTATAATACTAATCCTTCTCCTCTTTGTCCATAATCCGTATATACCATCGATATAACCTCTTCACTTATATAAACAGTAATGATTTATATATTTTATATTTTATTTTATTTTTGACACTAAATGGCAGAATGCTCATATTGAGGTCCAACATTGTATTGTGTTTTCACTCGTGTATTATAATATTATTATATTTGATAATGTATTATTATATTTTACGTGTTGATACCTGCTTAACTAAACAATATAAAAAATACGCATACAATATTTTACCCTTACTCCAAAACTGATATATTTAAATTTTAAACTGTATACAATATGTTTAATAATTTACATGCCACGCTAATTTTATAACACAATACATGTATGGCTGTATTGTATACTCTGTATGGGTTGTAAAAATGTCTAGTGTATAATAAAAGGACACATATAGTGAATAATGCACACACGATTAATTAATTAAGTTATTTCTAAACCTTAAGAAATAATTAAATGAGGGGACATTATAATATTAGCATATCAATAGAATAATTAACAAGCATAATTAATTATAAAATGTAGAACTTTATATATCATATTATGAGATGTATTACATATTAAATTGTAATTTATAAACTCGAAATCATTCATGTGTTTATATATTTTTTAATTCTTAATAATTCTTAACAAAAAATTAAATAAAAAATGTATGCTTTTATTAATTACGAGAAAAATGTAATACTTATTAAATTTAAAAAAGAAAGTATAATAGGTGAGAACAAAATGTTTTTATTATATAATTTTTACCTAAGACTATATAAATGTCTTTTAACATTTGTCTAGATAAAACTAAGAATTATTTTATATTTTTCAATACATCATTAAAAATTATCGGTTGATGAAACAGAATCATTATTTTTAAACAATTGCCAATTATTATTTCTTTATAGAAAATTTATTAATGAATTAGTTATTTTGTCATGTAATTTGTATGAACAATATGGTTTTTATAACAATTTTAGGTTCTGAGCGGATGAATGTATTGATTTTACAATGATGTGTGTTTTTTTTGTCTGTATACACGATAAGTTGTCAAAAAAATGCTTCAATTTTCTTTATTAGTATCTTATCTGGTAGGAAAGTGAATCTATTTGGTACTTTAAAGAGGTCATTTTTGAAAATTCATAATAGTTTTTATAAAGCTTCGGGAAAAACAAAACGAAAATTAAAGAAAAACAGGAATTTTTAGACAACACTGGTTTTCTAGAAAATCAATTTTGTTTTTTTGGCTTAAATCAAAAAAAAATTACTGTGGATCGATGCAATTTTCACCAAATGTTTATATTATAATCATTTTATATACACAATACAATTTTCAAAATATTTTGACTCTTTTTGAACTATTTATAGGCATAATACATTTTCAGGTTTTTTTTATTTTAGTCAATATATATTTTTTTAATCGGTCAAAAACTTCAAAACTAAGGTTCTTCATAACTTGTAAGTGAAAATTAAAAAAAAAAGTTGAGCGTAAGTCTTTAATAGTTTTTTATAAGCGCCTTAAGTTAAATTTTCGAAAAAGTGCGTAAAAATCACTAAAATTTGAAGTTTTTTTGATTAGGAAATTCATATAAATGTTTCTACTTTAATCTAAGATTTAAGAATTCAACACAAGATTCTTTAAACGTTTTTTTACCTTTCAAAAAAAAAAAAATATTTATTGAATTTCAAACTAATTTATTTTTATTTTTTATTGATCGAAAAGAATATATTATAAATAATAAATAAAAAAATATATAACATTTTTTTTTTTGATTTTCTATCTAATTTGCTAGGCTTATGTTGCAGACATAGAGTTAGAGATTTTTATATTATAATATAGATTGTAAATTATAAAACAAGTAACAAATACAGTTTAGAAACATTATTTTATGCGTGATAAAAATGCACAGTGTTAAAATGGTTCAACATTATAAAAAAACATAAACAAATATAATTTTTTTTTTTTATTCATTTTAATAATATACTTCTTATATATTAAAATATGAGAAAAAGAAAAAATATTAACATAGTATAAGGTAAACACTAAACAACCTTTTTGAAAAACAAAGTTTTGTGAGGTTATTCTATTGACTAAAAGTTGAGAGAAATTGTATTTCAATTTTTAGTTACATAAAAATTGGAAAATTCCTAAAAAATCCTAAGTGCAATTTTGTTAATATTTAATTGGTGTTAATAAAATAAAAAATTGCCTTTTTGGTATCGTTTTATTAATGTTATGATCATCTCTACTTTGACAAAAAAAACGGGAAACATTCGCTTGACCTCTATGTCTATATAAGTATCCCTTGAGAATAGTTTTGGTTCATTTTTGAGTTAAGTTACTTTTTTGGCAACGTCCCTAGAGAATAATCTAGAGTATTCATTATTATGTAACAATAATATTACATAATATAACTGTAGAGGTACCCATTAAAAAAATCTAGTATCAATAAAAATGTGTAATTTTAATATTGTATGTATCTGCAGGTACCTATATAGATTATCTAATAGAAAATACAGATTTAACTTGAGTTAACTCTCCTATACAACGAAGTATGTGTTGTACAATATTGTGTATACCTACTACGCTAAATAATAATTTTAAAATTATTATAAATAATTCAAAAGAAAAATAGTTTTATAGTTAAATATTTAGTATAGGACTAATTAAAAAAAAAACATAGTAAACGTGCATAAGGTTCAATAAAATGTAATAATATTGGTGACCAAATAGTATTATGTATGATACAATTTTTCAAAATAATCTGAGCGATGGCCTTTTTTTCATGTGATTCTACAGCTAAGTTTAGAGAAACCAGATAATATTACTTCCACCTCAGTTGCTCAGTTGCATAATCGTTTATTGTGTAATGATAATAAGAAAATAATACAAAACCATCAATACAAATTATATACATACCTAAAAACAATACATGTGCCGCTGGAGCCTACATTTAAACTATATAAATACTAGCTGTATAACCCGACTTGGCCATAAAAAAAAATATAAAATATAGTATAACTATTATATAAGTGTATCTTGGCTTAACTTAATCTACCTCAGTTAACAGCAAAATCGGTGTAGGTATACCTAGCTTTGTAAAATAATTTGACCTAAGAGGGAAACTACAAGTCTCAGATTGGATTTAGCACTTGGTATATTTTTTAAGGTGGTTCAAACTACTTTCTAAAATTATCTGATATCTCTAAGAAGAACCTCTAAGATTTTCGTCAATATCAGTCAAGTAGTTTTCGAGTAGATAAATTTGATTTTAAGATATAGTTTCTTTAATTGAGGCCATGTAAACGCGACGATGTGATGCATGCTTTTACCTCATAAATCCGAGTAACCAATGAAAAGTAACCTAAAATAACATTCGATTTCTGTCGTGAATAAATTAATAAATAAATACATAAACATACTATGTTATTATTATGTAACAGAAGTCAACAATGGGGCCCTGTTCACTTCCCAGGGTGGCGCTTCCACATTTGTCAATCTTTTTCCAATTCTTCCTTCTTATTCTCTTACGAAGAAGTCTTCAACCGTAATGTAGAATTTATACAACAGGATTCAGCCAGAGTCAGGACAATAATTCTTGGGTGGTGGTCCTTCCAAGGGCCATACAGAAAGTCCGAAATAGGCGAGGACCTCTGCACGATAGTCAAAATATTATAAACTCAGAATTTTTACTATGAGAATATTCTCAGAATGAAATTTACTAATATTAAGAACAAAAATAATTAATAACTTTTTTTAAACAACAACTCTTTTATCAAATTATTTAGTAAAATAGCTAGACTGTTAACTAAATTCTCTAGGTAAATAGTAAATATATAATAATATTTAAGCTATAGTTTTAACTAATTTTATTACATGACTGCGACTAACATAGTGACATATATATATTTATGTACAATACAAGATAATATAAGAATACCATTTACCGTGTACACTGTACCGCCTATAATAAACGCACCTATTGCGTGATATAGGAAAAGTTATCGGTCAAACACTATACCTCGAAACGTGACGATATTCAAAGTCTATAATAATAAAGTACAAGTCATGCATCACTATAAACATAATGTATAATATAATATATGTGTGACATGTGCATAAACGGTTCGTTAAGGTATATCAGCGGACCAAACCGTTATCGTGAAAAGGTCTTATTGGCATATAATATATCATCCCTATATAGTGTTTTTAAAGATTTATATATATATAAGTATGTATACTGTATATATATATATATATATATATATATAGATACATATATAATATTTTCTATCATTCTTCTTTAGCCTTTCCCGGGACATATACTAAATTACGCCACTGAAATGTGTGTGCATAATACTATACCTAATATAAATTTAGGTACGTATAATAAACAGTTTCAAATCCCGTCATAAATACACAGAGTATATTATAACTATTATGACTAGGATTTGAAGTTTCCGAGTGCAAATTCCAATTCGGAAAACGGAATACCGTTAAATCTCTAGAGATGTGTAAATATCTACCAACATGTATACGCACACGATCGTCTATACATGCCTATTACGATTTGCCAATATGGCATAAAGATTAATAGGTTTATGAATTCGTACTCGATCAGGGCTACAAAAAAAATTTAAACAAAATAATCAACGTATCATAATAGTAAGGCTAAACTCATAATAAATTCGAACAAAATATCGTTTCTATGTATGGATTGTCATGTTAAAAAAATGTTAACAATTCAAAATGTTATTTCATTAAAAGTCAATTCGATTTACGCCTACCAAAACATATTAATTTCATAGAATTGCCAATTAAAAAAAGGAAACAAATTATACTAAAATAACTTCAAAATATAAGTTTCTTAAAAATATTGTTTTTTACTATAATTTCCAAGAAAACTGTTTGACATTTGTTCGTTTTATAACGATAAACAAACAAAATTGTATCAAGAAATATTATGATATAAGTAGGTATACATTTTTTTTGTAAATATTAAACAAATACATAATGATAATATTATTTATTACAACTCTATTATTACTATTTAAAGTATCTGCAAGTAGTTTTTCATTTAATTGGTATTATTTTAATAAAATTTAATAAAAAAAAACCAACTATATTTAAAAAATTTGTAATCCTGAATACGTCATGAATCATGATAAAAAAAACATTATTAGTACGCTAATATAAAGGTATAATATTAAAAAATAATATACTAGTTAATGTTAATGTTGACGATTTTATTCCTGATAGTTTTAAAATATGAAAGGTAGGTGTATTACATAGAAATTGGTGAGAACAAAGAAAACTATATAGGGTTAATCCTTGGCATGCCCTTTTCCCTCCAATTTACATACATGCATTGGATTAAATGTCAAATGGTCAAATAATTCATTTTAAGCAAAAATATGAGATTCGTGTCGACTGTCGTCAGTTATTTTTATGAATGTGTTGCCATTCCGAGTCAAAATCAAATAAAAACGCTCTACAGTCTTAAATAAAAACATTAATGTATATTATTATGTTCAGAGTAATAATTACTCTGAAATATGCTTGGTGAATTATTCACCAAGCATATTCACCCCCATTATTTTCTTCAATAATACATTTACACAAATTCTAACTTTTAAAATTTTGAAAAATTCTTAAGATTTTTTAATATTTAGATTTTTATTTTGTATACCATTCAACCTCAACGAGTGTTCTGTACTGTGGTATACTGCAAATTGTTAAGCGGATTCTTTTTTAAAATGTTGATTCATCTAAATCAAAATTCGAATGGGTAGATTCTGAGTTATTAAAATACACACACTCTAATCATTAAAATAGTTTTACCAAAATTTAAAATGTGTGTAATTAATTATTATGTGCTAAATTTTGATAAACTAATTTTAAATAATATAATTTTAAAATAATCATTTAGCCACATAATTTCTTCTAAACTATTATCATTTATCAATTTATTATAGCCCTATTATATTTGGTCTATGTTTAAAGTTAAATGACTTATAACCACTCGTTCAAATTTCGATTAAGATAAATCAATATTCTCAAAAAAATCATAGACTTAACAATTAAATTATTTAAAACGTTGATTTTTAATTTAAAAAAAAAAGAAATAGGTACCTATCACCACAGGAATCACTTAAAAAGATAAAAATATTCTACGTAATTAAAAATACGATCTTTAAGAACCCTTATATGTACCAAAAATAAAAATTTGAATAAATTCATTATTAAAAGAAAAAATGTAGGTTGGTGAATCACCCTATATATATATATATATGACTTAGAGAATACGATTTTGATACACAGTAAATAAATTAAATCAATTTATTAAACAAAAGTCCTGTAAATACATATTTTGTAAGAAAAGGTATTTCAGGTGATGATCTATCGTCTATAAATATCTTTTAGATTGGAAATTGATTGGTTGACGACTCAATGGAAGATGAATTATATGGAGAATAAATCTTGCTGTCATACGTGCCCACGAACGCTATAGGTAGAACAATAAATTTAATAATATTGACAGTTATTGTAAAAAAGTCCGTCAATCGTCGCTCTGCTGTCGTCCTACTTTAAATTCGAAAATTCGTCATCGTTTGCTATTAATAGCTTATCAAAAATTATACAATTAAAAAGCCACCTACACACCAGTGTACCGAAATTGCCTATAGACAGCGCCGACTAATAGATATGTTAATCTTATATTAATATTATTATTTATTGTAACTAAATATTGGTGTATCTCAAGAATAATATTTATTGTCTTATAAATATTAAACCTCACACACAATAATAGCACGTTTTAGACTCGAAATCAGCGATGGATATTCTAATCCCTTTATTCTTGTATATCGATATTTAATTAAATACGATACTATACCTACATGCTGCATAAATGAAGACCCGAAAAAAAAATCAAGAATAGATTGAAAATAATTTTAAAATTTGTACATTCGAAGAATTAATTTAGGATGAGTAAATTAGTTTATTAATTAAAAGTTATTTACTTATAGCGCCTACGGTTATAATTTGGCGAAATAAGTAATAATAATAAAATCATAGTATTTATCGAAAATTAATAAACATCAATTAATAAATATTTCCGTAAAATTCTATTGCAAATTATAAACTTTCACTAATACATTTAAAATGATATAAATTCACTTATAGGTAGAGCAGTCTGCAAAAGTATTTTTTTTTAAACTTTTGTTTAATATAATTTTTTGTATGACTTTCAATATTAATATGTTTGAGTGTGATGAGAAATGTATATGACTAGTCAATAATATTACTACTTAATAAAAAATGTTGTCATAGTTTTGTTATTAAAATTATTATTTTTTTTATTATTTAGTTTTTATAGTTTGAATATAACAGATGTCTTTTAAGTAGGTATATAGGGTAATTAATTAAATAGAATAAATATTTTGTATTATTATAATAAACGTAGTGAAAAATTCACCATAATTAATGGTCGTATCCGGGCAAATTTATAAATATATTTAATAATATAGTAAAGAGCTACACGACTACGGTGGATCTAGGGGAGGGGGCACAGTTGTTCTAGATTGTATTTTCCTTTGTGTAGTTCCGAAGTGGATATAACAGGTGTTGCAGATTATCATATTTCCATAGGGTTTCAGAATTCAGTTTCTTTACTCGCGGTTATTATTGTAAACATTGTAAAATATCAATTTTCAGAATAATGTTTCCCAGATTATTAATAGAACATATATAATTACATTTCTTTATCATAGATTTCTGGTGACTGTACTGGTGTAACCAGGATTATTAACCCCCGTGAAATTTCAGTTGCTTACCTGCAAAAGGTGAAATTTTATTAAATAGAGAAACTTGACCTCCTTCTAAAATGTCGTCTCTTAGTTTACTATTTTTATGAGATAAATTGTAGTAGTAAATGTACCCATCCAGTTTACTGAAGTTATTAAACTTTAATGTCATTATTAGGTATATATAAATACATATTATTAAATTTACCAAATGTTGTAGCACCTTCTTGTTTATTATTTGCACTCCTTCCTCCACAAAATATAGAAATTGAGCACTGGATCCACCACTACTATACTCGCCGCGGAATAAGAACGTACCCGGGCGGCGGACCAAAACAGGTTCGCCGCGCGCAGGTCGTCGCTAATTGGCTAACCAGAACGAAAAGAAATTGACATACAGGGTTGTGTCAAATATGAACATATAATATGAATATAATAATATATAAATAAATTCATATAATAATAATTGTTATCATGTTATTATTTTACAAATAGTAAAAATGTTAAATAACGGTCATGTCTAACACTAGTACGCGTCATCACAAGAGCGCGGTGTATAATAATTAATAGCTAATTAATATCAGCGTTCTGTATGCAATATTAGTGGTGCCTAACTATGACAAGGTTGCGGTGGGGAACCGGTCCGCCGCCGGCGCGACGAGGTACATTCTTATTCCGCGGCGAGTATAGACGACCAGGACTGTGGCTTTACCTAAAATAGGTATCAATTTTTTTTTTATCATTAGAAAAATAGATAATTTTACAATCTGTATTCAAAAATGATACAATAAGCAAATTTAACAATCCTATGTCCTAGGCTTCATAACATAACAGAAGAAGGCATCCATTGGCACTACTTAAATTATATGTATAGTTATAACTTAAAACCATATATAAGCCAAGTCGTCTCAATTCCACCGGGTAAATCTTAACATTACTGGTATCAGTGGTATCGTCTAAATAATTGTGTATAGGGTATACATAATATTATGTAGCTTGTACAATTTTTGGTCGATTGTTTTCCGTGTGATTTAGCAACCTCGAAGTATATCTTGTTTAAAAGCTAATTGAAAAAATATTAACGGAGTATAAACTGCAAGTAGGGTGGGAATGGTCGAGCGTGATAAATATTTGACTGTGATGGGAGGGGAAGATTCATGCGTTATAATAACAACCCATAAAATGCGAACTCTACACACAAGAACGGCTAAACTATTTATGAAGACGAAATACAAAAGTGTACATCGAACATTCTATACAGAAAACAGTAGAAGTCTAGAACTGCAGTTAACTATACATACAGAATGCATAGATAGCGATGCAAATGTATACTATGCTCGTACTTTATACTCGGAAACAGATACATATTAGATCAGATACGTCGTAGAAACTGTATGGTAATACAAAATATAATGTATATTATAATATTATATACATGCGTAGTAGTGGATTTATTTTTTTTAAAAGATCTTTTACACACACATATTATATAATATATAACGCTGTATATTGATATGGGCCGTATAATATTACATACGGAACAACAGAACGTGCTGCTCCAATCGACACGTATACGACTCAAAATTATAACATTATGATAATATAATATAATATGGCACGATAACGGGCGCGTTGCAGCGTGTTTGGCCGTGAGAGGAGCCTGTACGACTTGAATGTTCAACGCATTTATCTAGCTGCAGTGGAGTAATTTGGTCATGTTCATGGTGGGTGAGAGATGTGAAATAATTGTACATTTTACCTACCACCCTCCACCAAAAAAAAAAATTGTTGTATGTATCATAAAGCACCTCTCACACATGGGGAAAAAAGTATTTAAATATTCACGTATAATATTGATATATGTATTTATTAATTTATACATTTCATACTCAAACGGACTCGCCCAGGTCCTATTACAGTAAATAGTTAGGTATACTTTAAACGTTATACAAAGTTGCTGCAGATGTTGCGTCGTTGCTACTCTATAAAATAATATTCTTCCACTCAGACACTCAGTAAAATATAATACTATTCATTTTATCATATAACTGTGCAATACTGCAATAGTGCGTTTATTACGAAGTAATATTATCTCAATTATGTATACAGCTAGCAGCATGCATATACATACCCAAAGGAATAAGGGATTCGGGGGTTTTTTTTTGTATTAATTTTGTAAAATATATTGTATATAGTAGTGTTAAATAAATACACACATATGTCGTGTTCCAGTCTTTAAAAAAAAAACATGATTGGGGATACGACACCCAAATCACCCATCGTAATTACGCCACTATTACCTATATATTATAAAATGTAGACGCAGATATACGCGTGTGTAATATACATAATATTATAGAAGACGGTGATGCGGGGAATAAAACGCGTGATAAACGTAATAAATCGTCATGTTATATTATTTGTTTAGGTAGGTACGACAAAAAATAATAATAAAAACAAAAACCCGCGAAAAAACAATAAATGCGCGCGTGCCGGCAGATACGTATCGCAGATATCGATTTAACGCCGGTGGCGCGGCGGCGACACGATTGGTGGTGATACAGCGGAGGAGGTGAGGGAGGGGAAGGTGGTCATAATGTTCCTTGAATAATGCATCATCGCGCGATACCAATTATATAATAATAATATGTTTATGACGTGTATAATATAATATATGTGTCTTATACGTGTTGTACAATCTCAATACGGTTCTCTGCCGCCGCGTAGTACTATAAAGTCGTGCGTGTATATTATATATAATATAATATTGTAAATTTGTAGGATATATATATATACGAGTACAATATACACGTATAGGAGAGTTAACAAAGCGAGAGGCAGTGTTTGTGTGTTCCGATGCAGGAGACCTGAGTACACATAATCGTATATAGAAGATTACTTGCGAGAGCGTATACCTATATGAATATACAGTTGCTCCATCGCACAACTATTCGCGCGCCGCCACTGCCAATGTGCCATATACATACAATATATATATACAATATATTTATATATATATATATATATATATATATATACACGGAGCTGGTTGTACCTATACATACGCGACGTGTGCAGGAGCGGAAAACGCGCGAGCGAGCGATTCCCGGGAGGATTTTACTACGACGAAGCGCGCGGCGGTATGGCGCGTCAGGAGTAGGACGTAGTATACTTATACACACGCGATAAGTGTACACGACCGAGCGCGCGTGCGTGTATTTGTGTGTATATACGTTAAATATTACATTATGGATTGAGATGGGGTGGCGGTGAATGAGGGTGGCTAAAAAGGGGTTGGGCGACGAGTTAAAAGAAGAAAATTAGAGTAAAAAGAGAGAAAGAAACAGAATACCGTCGTAGTGCGTAGTAATAGTGGTAGACGGCTGTAGTAATACTACTACTACTACTACTACTACTACTACTACTACTACTACTACTACTACTACTACTACTACTACTACTACTACTACTACTACTACTACTACTACTGCTACTACTACTACTGCTACTACTACTACTGCTACTACTACTATACTGTACTATATAGTTGTAGTATTCCGGGAAACCGACGGAGGGGGTGTGTACACAACATGCGCATCGCAAAGGTCGATCCGCTGCCGGCGACCCAGCGGTTCCGTCGTTCGGAAACCATAGAAAAACGCGCGCTTAGAGAGGGAGGAACTGCAGCAGTTGTGGGACGAAGGGTTTGGCCTTGGAGAGAAAACCCCGGCAACAAGCTTTTAGCCAAAGATCCCTATCGTCGATTTTCGGTGACAAACGCCAGCTATGAGTTTCAATACGTCCCACATAAAATAATAAAAATAACGAATAATGGAAAAAAAAGCTCTACTTTTCCCCACAACCATCATCGACCTTTTTCGTCCACCATATATAGGTACGCCGTATAGGTGATATATATGGTGTCTCTCTCACCGATATATATTATATATATTTATATGTGTATTTGTGTGTATACCGTCCATTACTGTTCCAACAAAATGAGTACAACGAGGGTTCTTTTTTTCCCAGATAAACAAATTTACATGTGTTATCCCCAAGGATTCCTCCGCCAAAACGTTTGAACACGTACCTTGGCATAATATAATATATATATATATATCATGTATGATGTATATGTGTAAGTGTGTGTAATCAGTTGGAGGGAGGAGATTTCAACAACCACTATTACAGCAGGTGTGCATAATATAGAAATAAAAAATTCAAAAACCTACATTGGTAAAAAAAAAGCTTAGAAAAAATGTATTGATACTGCAGCGGTGTTACGTATATTTTGTGTTGTGATTATAAAAACCTGTAGAAAGTGTTAATAAATCATTGACCGAACTTCATCAAAATATGATTAAAATCTGGGTATTGCAATTATCCTCATCTGCATGCTCAAAGACTTTATCTTATAAACTCGACAGAAGAACCAAAATTATGAATTTTCCATCCATTTCTGAAAGATCAATTTAAATAATTAGAAACTCCAAACAAAATTAACATAATTATTTGTAATCAAAAACAATAGTCAACGTATTTAGCACGTAAGCGTACTTAGCAAAAAAATGCATCAAGTTATTGTGTCTTATTGATCACATCTTGTTCTTTGGCTTGTTTTCTCGCCTTGTTTTCCAGGTAGATTCTAGGTGGCGCAATGTATATATTGATTTTACAATAATGTATGTGTTTTAGCCAAGTATATCTATACTCTATAATGAGTACTTTGAGAAGTAAAAAGTAAAAATTTGCAGTACCTTTTTAAATAATTGGAAACAAAAGAAATGAAAATAGTGATTTTCGGAAAAATCAATTTTCTTATTTTGTTACAATTAAAAAACGAGTAATCGTACATATAACCTACTAAATACTTGAAATTTTCACCAAATGTTTTATCTATTTTTAAGATATTAATACATTTAAAATTTTCGAAATTTTTTAGTTTTTTTTTTTTTTATAGGTAGGTAAATATTGATTAATAACATTATGTTTGAACAAAAAGCTTGAAAATGTATAACAAGGTACCATATTATTAAATCTGCTTATAAGAATAATAATAAAAAAAATTAATTGTAGTTTTACAAATATTTTTATAGACATCTGAAGTTTACATTTTGACAAAATTGGATATTCACACTTATTATAGCTATAATTATGACTTCTCATAAAACTATTTTAGTTTATTTATTGTAATTCAAAAAGTATTAATCGTAAAAACTTCGCTGTTAGTTAGGTACATACATTTTAATGGTGTTTTGGAACTGAATGTGATTTTCAAAGTATCTAATCAGACTAAATTTAAGTTTTCTGCCAGACAGTGTTACAAAATATTTAATAGTTATTATTGTTTATTTTTTCTATTATTGTACAATATACTGCTTATTATAAGTATTATTATTGGCTATAAGGATCACTTCATCGACACACACCGAACATATTACAAAACAACCACCCGATATTTTAACATTTATAAATATAATACTACTCCTGTCACCTATAAATTATAGTTCTATCACCAGAGTTGGATTAAAAAGGAGCAGTACTGCGTATAGACGTACCTATGGTATATGGTTTAATCAATTATCGGAAAACTCCTGTCCCTGGTCGCAAAATGTCTTAATCCGGCTTTTCCTATAATATTATCACCTAAAACTATTTGCTAAAAGTTTTACATAGTTTCCTGCGATTCAAAATAAATCTTTTTATTTCACCTAGTAACAAAAAATACACAGTTTTTTAAGTTAACTTAATGGTCTAAATGCCATTTAACATTTTATGTCGATTATTCACGCTAAAAAACGCTTATTATTCCCCGTGAATAATCACGTATAAAGTAGGTAGGTAGTACCTACATATAGTCACTATCTACATTTGTAACGTGAATTCTAGACATTAATAGTTATTAAGTAAATAAAATATACTAATATGTAAATCGTCATGCAGATATAATAATGATGAGCGTATTTGGTTTTTATTTATACAAACTAAGTACTAATAAGTTTAGGTAGGTACAAAAAAAAAAATACATACCTAATAGTTGATATTGTTATAAATAAATTATTTGTATATATTTTTTTTTGATATTCCTATTTTATTAGACTTATTAAATAGATATTTTAATACTTGAAGACACAAAAATAAAAAAGTATATAAAATATAAATATTAAGTTTCTATTATTATTATATAGTATTATTATATGCACCAATGTTTAAAATATAATTAAATACTGAAAATTCAAACATTTATTGAAATTGTATTATAAAATCATATGTCATTGTAATTATAAAACTATCAATCCGCAGACTATATTATGCTGAAAATAGACCATACTCCAAATAACTACTATCCAGTCTTGAGCATTCACAATAATTATTTTGTGATTTTGACGAATTTAAACAATATTTTATCTTTATACACTCATAGCCAATTATTATAGATTTAGGTTTAACTTTTTTTAAATTTCCACTAAAAATTACTTATAAAAAAGATTGTATAAAATGTTCAAGTTTGAAAAAAAAAATTTGTTTATCCCGACGCTTTTGAAAATGATTGGAATTTTTCTATTTTGATCTTTCAAATGCACTAACTAGATTAACTTTTGCACTAGAAAAATAACTGAAGTTGAAAATTGATACATATTTCGACAATTTACTATTGTACTCTGTACACAGACACAAAAAAAAACACATATCATTGTAAAATCAATACAATTGCAGCTCAATTAACTAAATTATCATTTATTATCGAACCTGATATTGATAATAACTTTTGGGTTTATAAATCAGATTAGACTGCAAGGATGGTGACCGAGAATAAGGTCTATGGATTTATCATATTATATTAATATATCTATCATCTATGGCAAACTCCAATACTGTCGTTATTCGTTGCAGACTGTTTACAATCGTAATAATTTTAACGAATACTCCATTAAGTTCAAGTTATTTTCATAAAATATCTAAATACTTATTCTGGTCTGAGCGCCGTGATGAAGAAATAAACTATTCTATTGACGGCGGTGAACTGTCTGCGCTCAAGATATGACACGCTGCTAGGTTTCGCCGGAGTCTCGATGCTATGTAAGTTCATTTTCATATTCTTTTGGGGCTAAAATTTACTTTTTAGATAAATATTTGTTGCCACGGACAATCTGCTAACCGGGTGACGTGGACGCATATTTTATTCCCGAGCGCACAATGTTTTAAAATACCCGATCCCGAAAAGTTACGCCGTTCTCGTTTCACCACGCAGTATAATAATAATATATATTATTTATAATTTATATAATTATTATAATATACCTTTATCAATAAAAGTTATCGGCTGTCAATAGTACATAATTGTATCCGTATATGTTGTGTACATTTAACAAGTAACTTTTTGCATTGGTAAATAATTGCATAATTTTTCATTCGGAAGTAACAAGTTTAGACACAAAACGATATTTTTACATGGAATTCAGGAGAACGGTTGGAAACACAAGTTTATGTACACATTTTTTCAAACACCAAAAATGAATGCAACGTTTTGGTATATCGTATTTTTTAAATAATACCACGTTTGAGTACCAAAGTTTCGGTACAAATTTTTAATATTTTTACTTTTTAGAGCTTATTAGCTCGTTGCCCTGCAGAAGACAAAACGAAGAGGTTGGGCGTTGGCACTCAAAACATTTTTTTGCAACTGATTTTAAAATAATTTTATTATTGCATATTATATTAAATCATTAGGTCATTACAAAAATACTATTTCTATTAAAATGAAAAATCTTATTTTATTTTATTTATTCTAGTTATTTTATTTATTATTAAATTATTATTTTTTCCTACAAAACGTGGACTGATGTCATAAATATTTTCTAACATCATTGTCAAGTTTAGATTTTTAAAAATGTACACCGTACAAATAGCTACCTAGTAAAAATAGGAATACTTTCATATTATTATACTTTTATAATAGGTATTTTATCATATTATATAACTTTTATTCACTTATAACTCAATACTGACATATTGAATAATATTGTAAGTAGATTCGTAACAATAAAAGTTTAAAACTACTCTTTGATAAAAAAAAAATTGTATCTCAGGTTAGGTTAGTATACTGAATACTCACAATATGATGCTTTTAAATTATCACAAAATCCTAAAAAAAATTTCCTCACTGCGCTCTGACATGAAATACAAATAAACATAAACATATAGGTAGATGCATGTAAAATTCACATAACTATATAATATATTAACATATTATTGTTTTTTAACATCAATTTTTTTACAGAAAATAATAAACTTTATAATTAAACAAAAAAACGTTACAAATTAAAACCATGACTGTGGATAAGATATTCCTCAGACTTGGAATTAACGCCAAAATGCATGGAAGATAAATTCATACAAACAAGGAATAAATAATATATTATGTGACGCCAGTTTGATATTGTATAGTCTATTCTACGACACTACAAATACGACATCACAATTTGTCCCTACGACAGTCATAGATATTAAAAGATTCTTTTAATATCTATGACGACAGTACAATAAGTCCGCCGACCGATTTTTATCAGTGCTGCACATTATCGAATCGTGATTATTCTTTCCAATGTATATCCTATGTAGTAATACATGGACGATAGTTCGTCGCTCCTTATTATAGTTGCTTAAAAAATCGCCTTCTAAACTAACATAAAATTCATGATTCTTCTGTCCCGAAGGTTTTTTTTTTTCACATTTTATGTTTATAGTTGCCAAAATGAGCATAGACGGAGGTTTAATCGAATTTTACCTTTGATAACACAATGTTTTCATTTCCAGAATGAGACTGGTCAGGCTCAATGGCAAAAACCATTTACAGACTCCAAAATAGACTAGGTATGAAAATTTTGTCTGTGGGGCATGGGAATTATTTGAATAGTTTAAGCTCCCCTCCCCCTTTTCACGATCCGAAACTATGCTAATGAGACTTGTAATCGGACGCAGTTGTCCGCAAAATGGGTTTTCTCGCTACCGCGCATTATATTATATACATATTACCATAGGCGTGCGCACGGGGGGTTCTGGATGTGCCTGGGCACCCCCTGACATTTAATTGGGACCCTACAATTTTAAGTCCTTTAACATATATATAGGACAGTAATCATTTATTAAAATATGTATTATTACTTAGTACATGTCTTGTTAAGAGAGGGCCTATAAATTAAGAAAAGAGCCCAAAAATATTGTAGGCACCTAGGTAGTAGGTACCTACTGCAATAATGCAATCGTAATGTACGGATATTTTTACCGGAAGTCTCAATGTTTCATGAAAATCGTATCATATTTTTTTCCTCATTCCCTTATAACCATAGAACTGCAGGCTACACACGGAGCGATTTTGGATTTTGATCCGCAATGATTAGAAACCGCTTCCGAGGCTAGCTTACACACAATATAGACGGTTTTAAAGCAGTTTTGACCAGTTTTTTAGGTATGGAAAGAATTTTTTTATGAATTTCTAACTTAAAACAATAATCAAATTTTCGTGATTTATGCTGTATTTTTTTTTTTTTTATTTACTCATTTGCCTTTCAGTTTTAAAATAATGCAATAAAAATGTAATTTATTCTGATCATTAATATCATTATAGTTGCTCAAGAATAGAAATATTTAGTGGGTAAAACGTTGACTTATAGATGTGTTCAGGACTGGTAGGCAATTAAACATTGAATTAAATGATACAATAATAATAGATAAGCCAAGATTCAATTTTCAAAAAACTAAGAATTAAAATATATAATGTTATATTTAAATATTTAATAAGGTACTCTCTTTTCTTTTTTATTAATTCTAAAATTAATACATTGAAATTTGAATAGGTTTAAAAAAATATTTTTATTGGTGAACAATAAATAAGAGCATTATCGTAATAATCTGTACACGACATACAAAAAAAATAGGATAATGTAAAAAGGAAACATGAATAATTTACATAATTTGTGTTTGAGTGTGTATGTGTTTTCATGTATAAATATATAATCGAGTTGATAAATTAAAATACAATAAATTGTATGGAGATAAAAATATTAATATCACAAATAACAATTATTATTAAATGTTCAGAATGTATGTGTAACAGCCTGGGTATGATATGATTAATTTTCTGATTTAGTTCTAGGAAATACAAGACCAAATTTAGACTCTATTCCTTCCAATATCGGAAGCACTGCATGATAACCTCCGATGTGATCTGGATTTGAAGGGGTAATTCCATCACCAGCACCTTGCACTGAAACTAATTTTTCTGAACCAGACGGGTGGCTAAAAAATAAAATTAAAAAATAATAATAATTAAATTACTTAATACATACATTATACATTTTAATTTGTTTATCTTTTACTACTTACGAGCCTCCAAAATCTACATAAAACAATCTTTGTAGAATTTCATAAGACATAAGTGTCACTCCAAATTGAGGTGAAGAGCGGAATACACGAGCTAAATAAAATAAATACAAATTTTAATGTGTTATTTTAAATTTTAATAATATAATTACCGCCTGTTCCTTTCCAAAATGCTCTAGGTCCTTCTTCATTGTAAATTTTCATTGCACAATCAATCAAACCATTATATGTAGTTTGGCCCTTTCGTGCAACAACCTGCAGTCGAGTTTTTATAACATCTGCTGGTGTCACTAATGATGCAGCTGGAACACCAGCAATACAACCAGCAGCTAACAGTGATAATGGATGATTATAGCCTTTTTCATCAGCAAAAGCCTGTTTTACATGATTGTATGCAGGAAAATAAATAGCGCTGAAAGGTATATCTCGTAGGAAACAAGCTTTAGCTCCCTAAATAATAAAGTAAAATGCATTATAATACATTTTTACTAATTTCACACTAAGTTATTATGAAATTGATTATTACCTTATACAAACCGAAGAAACCTAATTCTTTAATAACGGTAATGGCACTCAATTTTTTTGTAGATGCTATTTCACCAGCAACTTGTAAACGAATTTTTACTATTTCTAACGGGTTGGTAAATATAACTTGTGAAAATCCTGCCTGAAAGTAATATTGATATCAAAATATGATATATAATTCAAAATAATATAGTTCAAAATGTACTAACACAAGCACCAGCAATAATTTCTGCAGAGACAGCCAAATCTCCATTTTCTTGACGTAATTTATCTCTAACTAAATCATTAACTGTGAGCTTTGCCGCTTTTTCAGGAGCAACACCTATCAGCTGAGGCAATAGACCTCGATAAAGTCCAAAAATGCCTTCATGTCTTATTACCTAAAAATGTATGGTATTTTTATCAATATAAATAATAAATATTTTTACAAAGCATTAATTGTATATTAAGAACAATGTTTTATAAAAAAAAACTATATCTACTTTTTTAAAACAGTCAAAACTGTTTCTGTACATGAGTTCACCAATAAATGAGCCAGCTCTTTGATTTTGCATCCTAGTTTTAACCAAATCAATTGGATACACTGCTGTGGCACCAATAGCTAAAATAAAAACATGTACACTTCTTTCGTTTTATTTAAACATTGTTGTTATGGTTTTATTGTCAATTATTAAATATTAGATAATGTGAATACAAATATCAAACTTTGTATTTTAAAATATAAATTATATTATTCAATTTTCAACAAGATGAATTTTGAACTTTTGTTTGTTAGTCACATATTATTAATAGTTTCTGTAGTATGTTATCGTAATCAACCAGTTTGTTTGGCCGGTGGAGAAGTAGCACAAAGTTTTGAATTTCCGTTTATGACTGTCATATACCATAAGACTATGTCATGTTCAGGAGCAATTGTATCAGAAGAATGGGTTTTGACAGCAGCTCACTGTTTTTCCATTAATTATATATTAGGTATAAGACCTAGTGATGTCAAAGTAATAGCTGGTATAGTAAATTATGTTGAACGAACAAATCATTCACAAGTCAGACAAGGAACAGAAGTTCACATACACCCAAATTATAGAGTCAGTAAAATTATTCATGTAAATGTGAAACAATAATTAAATGGTTTTGGCTTATTATTAAGGTAAAACGAGTTGCTAATGATGACTTAGCCATCATTCGTGTCAAACCATTTCTTATGACTATCGCTGTTAATATCATTCATGTATCAGATAGAGGACTTCCAATAAATGATTACATAGCATGTACAGCAATAGGTTGGGGAGAAGTAGATAAACCACCTGGCCGGCAAAATACAATCTTACACAAACTTAAAGTATTTTCTTCAATGTCTGCCAAAGCTTGTCCAGGTCTTCAAGATTGGGAGAGGAGAAAAATCATTTGCTTAAAACAAGATAATGGAAAAGGATTGTGTGACGGCGACTCTGGTGGTCCACTTATATGTCAAGGTACAGTGATTATATTAGAATGGCTTACATAGTTTGAATACTTTATAGTATCTAGTTAACTAGTTAATTTTAGGCGAATTATATGGAATAGCTCATCAAGTATACAAAGAAATAAAACATGATTATGAACGGAAAGATTTAGAGCGTTGTGGGGCGGTTGGTATCACCCATACATATATGTTTGTGTGCCCATACCTAAATTGGATACATCAATACATTTCTACAGTGCCAAACATGCCATCATCATGCTACTGGGATATAGCAAAATAATATTACCTCCAGATATTGAGCCCAGAGTAAATCGGTACAAGCTCTCCAATACTTGAATAAAAACTCCTCTATCAGATGGACTCTGAAAAAATGATAGAGTAATTTAGATAACAGATAGAAATAATAACCTTTTTACTGTACTTACAGATACTGCATGGATTTCAGCTATTCTACGATTATGTATTTCTTTATAGTACTGTTCTGGTGTTATTGATTGTAAGTCATTATAAATAATCTTGCTACAAAAAATATAGGATTATAAAATATGCTTACATATGTAGTACAATTTAATTACCCCGCTCTTTGATGTAATAGATGGCATAGGGTGAATAAAATATCAACTTCTAATGGAGTAATTTGAGACATAACTTGAGTAGAATACAAAAATTCATCTGCACAAGAAAAAGATTATGATACATTATAAAAAACAATAATTTATTTTAATAAATGTAATTTATGAATCACATTTAATCTAATTTAAAGACCTTTAGTAACTTCTCGATTCCGATTTTCATTACTGGCATTTAAATAAATCCGTTTGACAAGTTCCATGTTGTTCAAAAGTGATATGAAAGCCATAAAATATGGAAAGCTAACACGATGTACTCCTTGACCCCCTCCTGCAGCCTACAAATTAAAATACTATATTAGTTTAAATTTAAAAAAAATGTATAGATTTTAAATTAAATTACTGGTAATAAGTTATCTCGGACACCGCTAGTTAATAAATGGCTTTTGGACAAAAGCATTATTTCTTGAAAGTCATTGGCAGATATGAAACCAGAACCAGATTTATCAAAAATACGAAAAATTTCAGTTCCACATTCTTCATGAAAATCCTAAAGCAAACATTAAAACTTTTAGTACTTACCTATTAAAAATTACTTTTAAAATATTTAATACATGTAAAAATTGA
Organism: Neotoxoptera formosana; assembly: GCA_022818045.1. Lineage (NCBI taxonomy): Eukaryota > Metazoa > Arthropoda > Insecta > Hemiptera > Aphididae > Neotoxoptera > Neotoxoptera formosana. Next base: position 48,419,481 of record CM040631.1, read on the forward strand.
GCGAATTCTGAATAGTTAATAAGCCGATTTTTCTTCTCTCCAAAATACAATTTCATAAATTGACTATCCAAATTGAAAGGTATTTTTAAGTATAGTTCAGTTTTTTTAATTACTAACACAAATTCATCTGGAAATAAAAAAAATCATTATGCTATTCAATAGTATTCATAGATAATTTGTAAACTAATCATTTAGTACCATATGAAATCTCTCCATTGCCATTTATATCAAACAAGTGAAATGCAACTTTATATAAAGCATCAGGTTCAGATAATAAACTTTCAAATGCTTGAAACTCAGCGAATGAAATAAGTCTAAGGAATAAATTGTTATTTTAAAAAACATAAAAAATATAATACAAAAATATTTAATTTGTAATGGATATAATTTATAAAACTAACATTTTAATACACATCACTAAACTAACTGTATTAATGGTGAATAAAAAATCAAACATTAGTAACTTCTAAGTTATAAACTTATAAGTAACAACTAATAACTGCTTAAATTAATAATACAGTGCAAGTAAAAAATATTTAGATAATAAAGACCCATTTATAAAAGTGCAACATTCTATAATATCAAATATGCTCATCAAATATTAAGCAAATGAATAACATAGCCAAAAAAATTAGAGTAAATATTTCTTTCATTTTGATGAAAAAAAATTTCTTTTATAATATACTAACCCATCTTTGTTAGTATCAACAATTCCACTCAGCAGTCGTAAAGAATCCAAGTCACTGGAAGGTTCATTCAATAAGCCTATGTAATTTTTTATGAAGTCTACAGAGTTGATGTATCTTTCGCCTAGCTTCTCAACCGTGGCATACTGAAAATTAAAATAAATTTTTAGGTATAATATGTTTTATCTTATAAGTTAAAAGTTAATCGACTCTAGAAAATATTACTTTGTTGAACACTTCCAACAGTTGTTCAGTGGTAGCTCGCTTCAAATAACCATTGTGAGCCTGTAAAATTTTTTTTATCAAATTACAACAAAATTATTATAATTTACCACAGTAATAACACCACAGCAATTATCAAAATATTTGGACACACCCCTATTATTTATTTTTATAGTATTCTTATAACCTTCGACAACTTGTTGACCTAGTAATTTGTCAATCCGATTTCAAAAATATTTATACATCTTAGAAATGTTGAAATCAGTAACACTGCTCTGTAAAACAAATGTAGCGGACAAACATAGGTATCACGTTTATTGTTGTGAATAAGGAGACCAAATTAGTTGGGTATTTGAATGCTACTGAAATCGATGTCTACTGCTTACGACAGATACCTGCTAGATTGAATCACATTCTGGTCGGATACAACAAAACACAGATGACAGATTTTTGAGCCAGAAGCATGAACTGTAACTACTACGACCGATAAAGAATTGTAATTAAATAGTCGATATTCGGGATAAAAATCTTTTTGGATGCGTAGAGGACAAGAAAACAAGATCTTTCACCTCTGCCGAACGGCAGAAACTATAGGTATAGAACTAGGTGGGTATAAGTACTTACCTCTTGGCAGTGAGCTATTTTCGGCCGGAAGCCCCATGTTGAATTACGCATCCCGGTAAACATGTATCATGTAGGGTACTATAAAAGTGGACGTGAGCGGTGTGTTCGTTAAGTACAAGGCCGGCGATGAAAAAATCAATTTTCTTCTTCCGTTTATGTGTTGTTTTTTTTTCCGCGCGCTCGACACGAATAAGCAGCTACGACCATCAACCCGTTGCGCCCGATACTATGACAAAACGCCGAATGAGATAAGAGTACGAGTGCTGATTGTAGCGGACATGCGCAAAGAAGGCGCATAGCAAACCCTCGCGCAGCTGCTTCATAGGCGGCGATTTTAAAAAATCGATAATCGTACACGAGAAAAGAAGAAAACAATCTGCATCAAAATAAAGGTCACAAACGCTATCAGTTTTATTGCCTTACGTCAGCCGTGTGTTATCAGTGTAATTCTATATCTGCATTCTGTGCGGTACGCAATTAGTAAATTGTCCGACAATTACCCAGTTGGGGCCAGGCTGTCGCCTGTCATTAATATTTTAAATTAATTGTCATTTGACCGGTTTGAATCGAAGAACGCGACATTCAATGGAACGTGCGATTTTAGGTGCTGTGGTCCGTTCAATCGGTTGAGTGCGCGAGACTCATTATTAAAGAATAACCAGGTAATACTATGGAAGAGCACTACACGGTGACCACTGATTATCTAAATAATTGTAGATGGATATTTACTGTGGTTCACAATACTAAAGTCCTATCATTTTTTTAATAAACTTCGTGTTTGAGTTCAAATATACATATGTCGATAGTATAATAAGAATTTTCGATGAATTGTGTGCTCTAATTACACTGTCTGTACGAATGACGACATTTCCCCCCCGTACAACAGTATATTGGTTTTGATTGACATTTGACATAGCATTGGCTATTAAATTGACTTTGTAAGATATAATATTTTACATAGAATGCTCAAATGAATACATTGGAAAACAATATTGAATGATAACCTTTAGTTCTCGAATTCTGTTCAAAATTATTTGTTATCGTCAAGCATATTAATATACTATTTATCAGAAATCAGATTAACATCAGAAAACTAATTAAATAATGTGTTATGTATTGATATAATTATCTTCAATAAAAGAGATAATTTTGGTATAATAACTTATTCCAAATGAATTGTTTACCTACTTTAGTCTTTAATTATGTTACATAAAATAGGTATTTAATAATTGATATTATATTCAAAGCATACAATATTATGAAACTAATTCATGAAGTTGATTTAAAAAAATAAATATTATTAGACTTATAAATGTGTTATCTCAACACCTGAACCTAGATATTTCAGTTAACTATCAACACGTTCATGACCATAGTATTCAGAAAATTCCACTATCTTATCACACATTAATTTAAACAATTTTTTTTCAAAAAACAATATACTATTTCCTTACTTCAATATTTTTTGATAGTTAAGTTTTAAAGAAATTATGAATTATAAAATAAGTATAATACTTGTATTTAAATTGTATATTATTACTCAAGACTCAACACTAATAAATAAATACAAAATTAAATTATAGATAACCCTAAAACTATATTATAAATGCATAGTATCTATTATCCATACAAAATATTGAAGATACATATCACTATAGAAAATAATTTATAGACCTTCAAATGTATATTTTAAATCATTTAAATTTAAATTTATAACTTATGAAATATTTTCTTTAGGAGACACAAGTAGATTTAAAATTGAAATTTAATCTTCATCAGATATTAAATCAGAAACAAAATAGGTTTCATTACTGAAAGAAGCATACTTCAAACTAGAAATACTAAAAAATGCTTTATTTCAGATATGTGGTTTACAAAACTACGCCCAATTTTGGGTTACGGGTTACATTCAAGACAGATCTTATTAAAAAATCATGGAACATTTAATATGTTAGCTGTATTTCCTGTTGGCAAATTTGATCATCGACGCACTTATAAGAACTTTGGTCATAGGAGAGATCCTCCAGAACATCCTTTAAAGAAATGTTACATTCTAGCTTTCATAGGCTTTATACTTTATCAATTTATCAATTGGGAAAAGTAAGTAAATTTATATTTGATCATTCATAGTGTTTGAATTATTTTAATATAAAAATGTGCTATATTTATCATAAAAGTAAGCTACATACTATGATATATTACTTTTAATTGTACTTCTATTTTTTATGCATATTTATTTTTATTTATCTGTTATGAATTATGATCAATTTATTTACTAATGATTTGACACATTTTTCAGAGTTGCTGAGGTAACATTTCCTCCTGTAGATGCTGACAGCAATATCGATACTACTGAAAATCCTGTTGAAGAAATCCTTGAAGAAACTGTTGACAAAAAAAAAAAAAAGCCTAAGCAAAAAGTTGGATTTCGAGATAGAAAGGTTTTAAGTGTTTCAATGATATAATCAATTAATAATAATAATAAACAATTTTTTTCATTCCAGATTATAGAATATGAGAACAGGATACGTCACTTTTCAACGCCAGACAAGGTTTTTAGATATTTTGCTACCTTACAAGTAACACATATGCACTCTAACGGACAAGAAACCCATGAAGTATTTATGACACCAGATGACTTCCTCCGTTCTATGACACCAGGAATCAAACAGCCGGATGGTCTTGGCCTTGATCAATATAAAAAATATGACCCAAAAGTACAATATAATTAGTTACAATAATTTGTACTTTAGATAGTTAAATGTTTTAATGATCTTTAATCATTAACAACAGTATTTATTTGATTTTTTAGAATACACACATGAAATTAGAATTGGCATTAAATGAAGACAGTATATTCTACAAACTTGGGAGTTCTGGTCTAATAACTTTTTCAGATTATATATTTTTATTAACTGTACTATCAAGTTAGTAGCATCAATACATTTTATTCATTTATTGTTACTATTATTTAAAATATAATTATAGCATCAAAAAGACATTTTGAAATTGCATTCAGAATGTTTGATTTAAACGGCGATGGTGATGTAGACTGTGAAGAATTTGAAAAGGTTGCTACTCTTATCCGACATCAGACAAGTATCGGAAGTCGTCATAGAGATCATGCTAATACTGGCAATACGTTTAAGGTATATGTTTTATATTATGCTTATACAATAATTATTTAATTTCTCATATTTTATTTGTGTATAAAATCATAGGGGGTCAATTCTGCATTAACAACCTATTTTTTTGGTGAAAATCTTGATGAAAAACTTACTATAGAGAAATTCTTAGATTTTCAACAACAATTACAGACAGAAATTTTAGGGTTAGAGGTAATCTATAATTTTAATATATTAAATTATGCACTTTATAATGAAACATTAAATTTAGTTTCAACGAAAAGGCCCCAGTGAAGACGGTACCATAACAGAAGTAGAATTCACTGATCTACTTTTAGCCTATGCGGGATATGCACCAAAAAAGAAAGCACGCATAATTAAGAGAGTGAAAAAAGTGTAAGTATTTATAAAGTAAATTCCTTGGTAAATTCGTTCATATGCTAACCTAAAATAATAATTTTTTACCTTATACTAGAAAATAATTTGTCATTTTCCAAATATAAATGGTTATTTCAATATATTATGCCAAACCCAAAACGATCATGGAGATAAATTGTAAATCATATAGAAATCTAAAATTATTTTTATTAACTAATCCCAAATTCTATCAAACTGATTAAATAATAGATTGTCTGTCTTAAAAACAATCTGTGTATTATATAGAATGAATTATAATTATATTGATTTTAGATTCAAAGAAAACACTCAAGGCATTAGTGAAGAAGATTACTTACATTTTTTTCATTTTTTGAATAATATTAATGATGTAGATACAGCTCTTACTTTTTATCATATTGCAGGAGCATCAATTGATCAAGGTTTATTTCACTATTTATATTAAACAATTAATAGTTATAATAAAAATACTAATAAGTGATTTATTGTCTTTTTTCTTTTATAGCCACTTTAAAACATGTAGCAAAAACTGTAGCTCATGTTGACTTAAATGATCACTTGATCAATGTAATTTTCACAATATTTGATGAAAACCGTGAGTTTATATTTTACATTGACAGTATTTATAACAATTATTTGTGTTATAAACTTTTCTTTTTGATTAAAGTTGATGGACAATTGAGCAATCGAGAATTTGTTGCTGTTATGAAAAACCGCTTATTGAGAGGTCTGGAGAAACCAAAAGATACTGGTTTTGTTAAGTTTATTCAATCTGTAGGCAAATGTGCTCAGGAGAGTACTCCTACTATTTTTGACTTGTAAAACTTTTTTTTATTAAATTAGTGTATAGTTTTATTAATATATAATATGTTTATCTTTTTTATAATTCTTAACCATTTTTAGCTTAATTTATTTTTAAACTAATTCATACATGTCTAGTCTCTTTAATCATACAATGTAATTCTTTTTCTATGCTATGATCTAAATACGGCTGATATGTCCAACATGAAAGATAAAATAACAGAATATCAGGATCCATGCTGTCTGCTATTTTCAATAGAAGACTTTGATGAAGTTTTTGCTCTTTTTGATAAGCTCTTAATATTTTCTCAGTTATTTTACCTGTAGAAAAAATATTAATGTAAATTAGGTGTCTATAATAAACATTTTGTTTTTTTTAACCATACAAAAATGTTCTGTTGTCCATGATATGAAAAGTGGAGTCGAATTGCCTTTTTCTAAAACTGATAACGCTGTAAGATTCCTTAGTTTAATTTTGAGCCCCTCGACAATATTAAACTACAAATACACAAAAAAACATGAAGCATTAAAATCTTAATTTAATTTTGTTTACACAGACTACCTATTTTGTACTTACCATTTGCTCACAAAGTTTTTTGAGTTCCTTCACTAAACTTTCAAGCTGATCTGGAAATTGAATGTTAAACCTATGGCATTTGTATATCAACAAAATAAATAATTTACTGAACATGAAATCCAAAACTAGTGTGGGTACTTCATATATTATTTTTTTTGGTTTCAAAAATGTAATAAATTATATGATATGCAATATAAAAATTAAACTAACATCTTCATTCGCAAATTGAATATATTCGATATCACAACACACCCCCTGTCTTGATGGATTTTCCATTGCTGCATACGATTGAAGATATCTGCAGCGGTATCTTTCAATATACGACGATTCCCGGTTAAATTACCGCTATGCCCCTGCGCGGGCCGACCGGCGTAAATATCCACTTCTGTAACACATTCTCAGACATAATGAAATTGAATAAAACAGAAGAGTAGGCTATATCGTAATTACCACGAGCCGGAGAGGATTTTCCAACACTCGAAGTATTCAATCCTTTGGTCCTCGGTGAATCTGACATTATGAGATGAATTTACGGACGAATCGAAATATTATACGATGACTAACACCATTTGGTTTGTAGTAACTTGAATTTTACTTGGTTAGTAGTCAATGGTTCTTCACTTTATAGCGCTACTATTGCACGGAAATTGACAAGTTTAATAATTACAGTTTTATAAACTATGATAAATCTTAACTATGAAACGTCATATACTCGGAAAGCAAAAAATAAAATATATTACCTATTAATTATTATTTAAATAATCTTTTAAATTTCTATCTATAATACCCTAGGGAGTAGGCAGTAGGTACAATAATAGAAATATAGAATAATTAATATTATATTAATATAATAATAATAATAATATTACCGATACAGAATAAATAGTACCGGACAAGTGTGCAATGTGCATGGTCCTTATCAATGCTGATTTATGATTTTGTGATGCATCCAATCATTCCAGATGAGTAATAACATTATCGAAATATCGAATATCGATATTTATTATTTTTCTTTTAATAATTAACTAATACATTTTAATGTTTTCTCATCATTAATGTTAGGAAAACCAAAGTTTAATACATTTATTTCAATATCAACAATTATTTTATTATTATTATTTTAAGCGCACTTTTTATTTTTATCGGCCGTACACGCCGGCAATACGTCTTGTATAGTTGTATATTGAATATCGTTATCTATTATCTAAACTTCTAAACCAATAAAACGATTTTAAAAATAATTTTATTTTTGGTTATGTAAATAACAATTATCATTTAATAGTTATTTCAATTTTAAATATTTACAACATTTACTTAATAGTTTTTATTATTCTGGTCATAAGGTGCTTGTCATTCGGTTCTAAATAATAATAATTAATAATACGTTTACCTACTTGATAGTTCAAGTTAAGTGTTGTGACCAGCGTTTTAGTGATTGAATAACATTTATTTGTGCTTATTAAAACATTTGACTAAGCCATTTAATATTAATATGACGTTTTGTATGGCTGTTAGTGAAACAACAGTAGTAGTGTCTTCAATAGATGTTGATAAATGTTTTGTGTATTCATTAGACAGTGGAAATGTAAAAAATCTCACTGAAAGTTTGGGCGAAGCATATAAAAACATTGAAATCAACAACCACGACTTGCAAAAAGCATGTGCTGCGTTTTCAGCTGATGGCAAACTGTTTGCGTACAACCCGAACAAAGGTAAACTTCTGAGTATCTGGAACACCACAGACTGGACGTTGGTTGAAAACAAATCACTAGCAAAACATGCAACAAACATAGTTTTTACACCAAAATCTAATATAATTATTGTCGGTGATAAAAAAGGTGATGTTTATGCATTTGAAAAACTCCCTGTCCGTATCCTGGGTCATTCATCTATGATCCTTGATATTTGTATTAGTGATGATGAAAAGTATATTGTTACGTGCGACAGCGATGAAAAGGTACGAGTCTCACATTATCCAAATGGTAAAAACATTGTGCATTACATGATGGGACACGAGGCGTACGTTAGTGGAATTTGTTTATTGAACAATTTTATCCTATCTGGCTCTGGTGACAGTACATTGCGTTTGTGGGACTTCAAAAATGGCAATCTTCTTGATAAACTGACTCTTCATACTCCAATTCAAAGTGTTATTGAAATTGAAGACTTAGCCGCTATTCAATTATATAACTCCAAAGAAGTACATTTCATTAAAACAGAGAAAAGTGAAAACAAATGGAATATTAAAAATATTAAAACTATTAAATTTGAAAACAATGTTTTAGATTTGGCAGCATATGGTAATCAATTGTGGATTTTAACAGGTAACTCTGTCCATAAATACACTATTGATTCTAGTAATGAAATCGTTTTAAGAATCGAGAATGATGAAATGGCACATACATTTGAAACTTTAAGTAATTTAGTTAAATCCTTTACATGCTTGGAAAAAACTAATTTGATGATTTTTCTTTATAATAAAATGATTGATAAACAAAAGAGAACAGAACAATATATGAGCAATGGTAGTCCTCCAAAAGTACATCATTCCAAAAGACTTAAAGCTACATAAAAATTGTAACATTTTAATGATGTATTGTTAATACTGTAAGACTGTTAAAAGTTATTTTTTTATTATGATTAACTAATCAAAATACAGCTAAATTATATTTGAAAATATTTAATATAATATTAAATTCTATAAGTGTAACATTTATATATTAAATATGTGATTCTTAGAATAATACTTGTTGCTTACTAATAAACGATTGTGTTTTTATGCCATCCACAATAATATTAAACTGTACATCTTCAACGTCCTAGAAAACACGCTGTTATGACTTGTGTTTTGCTACTGATTGCTGAAGACTTCATTTATTTTGTTACAAACATTCATATTGTTTATTGTTATGTGCTAGTGGTACTCTTCATTACTTACACATTCAATCAGTATTGTCAGATGTAAACCAATAATAATACAAATATATTATGTACCTACCGTCCTACCTATATTAATATGTGTACACATACATAATACAATTTATTGTTGAAAAAATATTATTGATTTATTTATTTTTTTGCTACTTTCTTATGCACCTCATTACCTAATTAAATAATAATAAAATTGCAACAATACGTAATACATATTGAACAATATTTAATTTAGGAATATTAATTGTAAAAACAAAATCTCAATTGTTTGCAAATTATTTTGTGGTTAAAAATGCATAAAATGTTAAATAATTTTAGCTAAGGATTGAAAATTTAAAACAAGGTTTCTATTGTAAGTACCTAGTTAATAGTGTAACCATTAAATTTAAAAAATATATTTACATGGTTGATTAATACAACAATTGATGCTGTTAATCCCTTATCTCACAACTCACAATATTTAGTATTTATGCTGGAATTCTGATTCTAAAAATAAAATACTATAATTACTTTTCATGCAATAATATTGTTGAGACATAGTCCATAGGTATTACATATTATATTATGTAATTGTATATTTGTATATTGGTAGAATGAACTGTATTTCTGAATAATCATAACCTAACTAAAATGTGGGCAAGTGGGTACAGCAGGTGTCGAGTGGGTCACTGTAGTGGAAGTGTTAAATTTGAATTCAATAATAGACCTATATGGCTATATATTAAAACGATATCATAATTAATTATTATATTTAAATTTTAAATAATATGACGAATAAATATCACACGGAATTTTAACTATTCCACGAGTTCTATCCGATATAGATAAATGATAATCTGTTCAAAAATCGAGCAATATTAATATAACTTCGTATAAAAATACTTTTAAACAAAAATTAAAAATTAATTTTTTCTTATGACATTTGACAAGAATATATCGAAATCCCTCATTCACAATACACAAAATATAGCTTATATTCAATTTGGGTGAAGGTATCAGTGTATCACAAATATTATTGCCAGACGCCAGTTCCATAATACACGGTTATGATACATACATAGGTACTATTAATTAATATTATTAATAGTTAAAAAAAAGTCTGTATATTTTGAAAATTGCACTATGTATAGAAGATGCTAATAAGAGCATTTGGTGAAAATTTAAAGTACATATATTGATATATCCACAACGGTAAATCGTTTTTGAAATACAACAAAATAAGAAAAAAATTTTGTCGAAATCTGGAATTTGCGTAATAATATTCCAGTTTTTTTTTATTTTGTTGTTTTTCCTAATTATTAAAAAAAGTAGTTGCGAAGAAAAATTGAACTCTGTAAACATACCAACTATAGATCCAATTATCAATCAAAAATCACCCTTAACCTACTGATTAGTGTTGGTCATTGTATAGTCATACAGGTTTTTTATGGTAAAAACCACGATAATATATAGATCTATTTAGAGACTTATTATGAAAAGTTACCTTTTATATTTTTAAAATATTTCAGGTGCTAAATTTTATGCAGCTATAGGTCACGTGACAATAATATAGGTTTATACTTTTCGTTGAAATATTTGTTTTTAATTGTTTCTTATTATTAACCAAATTTAAATAAACTAATCATTTGTAACCAGGTTAAATGCAAAAAAATGTGTTTATAATTAATGTTTACATGTCGACATATTTTCATAATTTCAGTTTTGGAATTAAATTCTTATAATAGGTATATTAAGACAAAAAAATGTGTAACTCATTAATTGTTTTAATTTCCTAAAATCAAATTCTTACAGAAACGAAAAAAACATAACATACATTTGTAAATTAAAAAGCAAAATAACTTAAAATAGTTCAAATATTTGTTATACATTTAACTACCTAACCTGAATTTTAAATATTTTTCAAGTTTGATTCAAATTGTTTGAATATAGGTAATCTTAGACTGAAAAAATATTTGTTAACAATCTCGTAACTGCTAACTAATTCGTACAACAAGATTAAAATGTACACGTTTGACTGGCTTGATGGCTGAATATTTAATAGTGTATCGATTGTCAGTTTATCGCTGCTAATGTGCGTTCTTGGACGGCTGAACTCTTTTATTATCACCTGTATCATAGATATCGTAAATGTCGTCATTTTGGAAAATATAAATACCTAGATCGCTGTAACAAAAATTTAAATATACGGAATACGGATGTACGGTTGAAATCACCAAGTTTCCAAGTTTATGTAAACGCGTATTTTCGCGTATAAATAATCGTAACTGCTAGTCAAACCCGCCTAAACTCCGTGACCGGTGGGGGGGAGGGGTCCAGTGAGTCTGGACCCGGCCCCCCCGTACAACCACCACTGCTTGTTTCATGTTTATTGTATAGTAGGTATTGTATACAGTGCTTGAATTGGAGAAATAAAAAAAGAAAGACTCGTAGATTTGATAAAAATTAAAGTGAAATGATTGAACTCAACCTCACTTTACATGGACGTAACGGATTCTGCAAAAATGGTCTATCCGTTTTTCTTCAATTCCATTTTCTGCCAAATTAGAAAAGCATCTTTCCTTTTTCCACCACTTAAATTATAGCACCCACAATTATAGGGCCTTCACCTTAGCTCCCTCCCACAAACCATCAATTAAATTATAACTGCACTATACAAGTAGGCATATACCTAGTAACGACTATTTGTGCTCGTTTAAAATTAATATTTATAACAACAGTTATTTATTCACATTAAAAATGTATTCATTTATGTGTTTTAAACAAAAATTAAATTACTTACATTCCATAGCTGTTATGTAGTGTCATGATAATAATTAGTTATAACTTATATTACCTATCCTCTAAGTTGTAACAATTAATTAATACAGTTTTGCGAAATAAAAATTACAAAAATATGTTGAAATTAGTAACGGGGAGCAATAATAGGATGACCCCACGACCCCCGTTCTAGTGAAAAAAATGTAGGAAGGGGTTGGATATTGGATGTTTTCTATGTGTTCGCCTTAATTCATGCGTACAACGCATATCACATTTAAAGTGGGTGCTGAATTTCATGTGTACATAATAAATCATATATATTAATAATATTATTAATATTAATAATACGTATTATTAGTTATTGTTGTCATTATTACTTTGCCATGTACGACGGCTAGGCGGTGTGTGTACGCGTGTATTTGGTTGGAAAAAAAACAGGTGAAGAGCCCCTATTTAAGCGATGTAAAGAGAGGGGGAGGAAAGGGTTTTCCGCGGTACTGGGCACACGAGTGCACGCCAATATTGGACGCTAGCGTGTATATAATATATATACGTGTAAAACGTGCTCTTCGAGTGGGGAGGACTAACTTTTTTTATTACAAAAATGGAGAGGGTGCCCTTTGATGTGATGTGATGGTGCACAGTATAAAAGGCCTCGGCTCTCTCCGTTATATATTGAAGTTAATAGATTACACGCCGCCGACCCAGCGACGGTGTTTAAAAGTCGTAATAAAAATTCTTCGAGTAGGGCGGCCGCCGTTCGTGCCGCCGCCACCCTATCTTCAATATCGTCGCCGCGTGACCCTCTTATTCTCGTCATCAGCGACTATATAATATTATGTATTATAAGCGTCGTTTCTACACTACCCTTTGTGCACGGCCACCGGGTTTTCACGGCAACGAGTATAGCTGTATTTATTTGAAATATTTATCGTTTTGTCATATTATATAGCTCGACCGTAACTCATAATAATAATAATGTATTTAATATTTATGCCTATAATATATTCCAATATATATATAACTGAAAAACTCGTCTTCTCTAGACTCCTCCGGTATGTATGAATACGTAATGTTAGGTACCTATTATTATTTTTTTATGATGCTAATATGATATCCTCGTAGATATAAATGGAGGGATGCGATTAGGAGGGCTTAGCACTCCCTGACCCATTTTTAATTAGTCTTTAATATTTATTTAATTATAATCAAACTGAATGACGTTAATCAGATTGTGCTTGTACACACTATACAGGGAGAGGGCAAGTAGTTTAAATTTATTATTTTACTAGTGTAATTGTATAATATGTTGATTATAATGCACTCCACATATTCAATAACAATAAATCGCTTATTCACATATTTCACTGTTTATAAACGCATCATAATTATTATTATATATTATTGACGGCGTATCTGTATACTGAAGTCATTAATGATAAAAAACAAGATAACTTATTTTAGTTTATAAATTTAATTTTGACTTTACTTTTGTGTGCTAATTTTGTAACATAAAAACCCTTAGTTTTCGTTTAATGATAACAACTTTAATTAGTTTCCTCCCAATTATCCTCCACCATTTAATTTATTGCTTTTAAAAGTTATAAGGAAATTCTCTAAAATGAAAATACACATTAATTAACATTCAACACTTTATAGCGGTCTATAGGGTTTAGAACTTATAAATAAATTGTTAAATCTACCGAACACGATTAATAAGTATTAGTGGTCAGTGTATAATAATTATATAAATACCCTATACCTATGCTTTTTTAATGAATAAATAAATAAATAGGTACGTACCTACTTACTTATATGTTAGTATATATATGTTAGAAACAACAATATCTCAAAATGAAATATAATTAGTTTATATTTTGGTACCTATGAAATAAAAATAATATTATACGTAAGTATCAGCTACTAAAAAAAGTATCCAATTAAAATGAATAATTATAAACAAAATATTATGCCAATAATATAATTTGAAAGAACTGCAGTGCGCATGAACACATTATTGTTTAGATTTATCTTTATTTATGTATATCATTTACCTCTTATAAGCTGTAATATTTTAGATTCTGAGCGGAGCGATGAATGTATTGATTCTACAACGATGTGTGTGTTTTTTTGTCTATCGCCACGTTTAAGAGCAGTAAAAGTGATGCGATTTTCTTCATCAGCATCTTTTTTGACGGGAAAGTGAATCTGGTTGGTACTTTGAGGATTTACAAAAATAAAAATTCCCTCAGTCCCTCCAGTTCAAAATCTAGTAATTAGTACTCATTTTTATATTCTGTGGTACTAAGGTTATATTTTATATATAATTTTCAAGAAAGAAAAATAGCTAAAACTGGTGACAATAATATACCAGTTGAAGAAAAAAATGAATCTCACTCATTGCTTACTGATGTTAGCGTTAGCCCAACACTCGCGGCTACGATACCCATCAGCTCGGCTACATGCGAACGATCCTTTAGTGCCATGAGAAGGGTGAAAACTTGGTGAGGTCAACTATAGATCAGACTAGGTTTTCATCTCTATCTATCCTACATATTGAGAGGGATTTATCCAATAATATAAATACAGAAGATGTTTTACATGTATTTGCCGAAAAAAAACGGAGAATTTTGTTAAAATATATATATTCTAAAAATGTAATAGCGGTACTTTGTATTTTTATATCGATAACGATAATTGCCGAGTGGGTTAGGGATTTTATGGAGAGCGTTTCCCTCCAACATTTGTATTACTTATATTATGGCATATGGATATAGGGAGGGGGGCTTGAGTTCCCCCCAAAAAATTAGTCAATTTGAGCCTATGACATTACTGCATATTAGCACATCGTATTCACCATCAATACCCGGCCTTTAAGACTGACAACAACTTAGTATAAGATGAACCAATCCCAGGATATGACATTACAGCGAGAAGAAATACGCGCCATAGTCGAGGAAATCGTCCAGACCATCCTAAAGAACAACGATAAGGACAACGATAAACTGAACGTCCAGGAAGATTTGTCCGAAATAATAGAATTATTGATGGAGAATGAAAATCATAGTACCTATGTATTTGGCGCCTGTAAATTGTAATACAAGTCAGTTGGTTTTCGTCGCAAACCGTTTCCGCTATACATTAAAATATCGCCCGGACGACGAAGTTCTTACTAGCCAGCTGCAGGTACGAGGTGGCGTTCATTACGTTATTATATTATATTCAGCCAACGTCTGCTGGATTTTGCAGTTTATTTTTCCGAGCACCATTTTCATAATTATTATTATTATTGATATACCAGCTATACCCAGTATAGTATACCAATATTAGGTATGTTAAAATATTTCGACTTTGTGTTTCACTTGGCATTCTAGTATTCTACTGTCGTGTGCCCACTCGTTTTATACTTTTTTGAAGTTTTTTATACGCTAAGCTGATCTGCGATAAATGTTTTTCGATTCTACAACGATGGACAGGGCCGGCGAGAGCTTTTGTGGGCTCCAGGGCTGATTATTTCCGGGTTCTTTCACTTATATATACTTATTTTACTGAAATGTATAAAGCTGTATAGCACTTATCATGTTTACGCTTTAACTTGTAATTCTAAATTATACAATATATAAATATATAATTTGTATAAAAGTAATTTTTCTACTCAAAAAATTAGTAAAATTTGTCCTCCTCCAAATGTCACCGCTCTAGGCCCGGGCCTACAGGGCCTGTGCGGCTGTGCCTAATACGCATCTGACAACGGGCCCCTTCGGAGGTCAGGGCCCCGGGGCTCTGACCCCTACTGCCCCACCCTCTCGTCGGCCCTGACTCGTACAGTATAGTCAAAATGCGAAAGATCTTCAACGTTGAGCACATTTTTGCCCGATAATCGAATCTATAGTTGGTATGTTTGATGCTCACGATTTTTCCTCACAAATACTTTTAATTAGGAAAAACAACAAAACTAAGTATGAAAAATACGGGAAAATTATTACGCAGATTCAGATTTCGTTCAAAATCGATTTTCTTATTTTGTTGTTATTCAAAAACGATTGAACGTTGTTGACGGACTTTTACCAAATGTTTTTATTAACATTTTCAATTCATAGTGTAATAATTTTCAAAATATACAGACTTTTTTTGAGCTATTTACAGCTGTTTTAAATGCTTGGTCAAAAAGCTTAAAAATCCAATACAAGGTTCCTCGAATTATTTTTTTACTTTATAAAATAAGAGTTATTCATAAAACGTAATAATTTCAAATAGTTTTTATGTATAATAATTGAGTGTTATGCAATTATTCAGAAATACGGTATATTGTACACATGTACACGCATAATATTTATATTACATATTATTATACCAATGCACTATGTCTCAACGATATTATTTCACGAGAAGTGACTATGGTGTTCTATTTTTAGAATCAGGATTTCAGCGTTAAGAGGACGTTATACCCGCATGTGTTGTTTCCGTCTTACAAGTGCGTAACATAGCAAATTTTACGACCAGCAGATCACTCGAAGCTCCGTGAATTTAAAATTTAGAGTGAATTGATCTCTTATAAAAATTAAAGGTAACATTATTATCGAGGGCTTCTCATTGGCTCTTTATTATATTTTTATTTTAAAGCAAGTTATGAGTATTTTAAAATTTAAAATTGTTTGTATATCTTAAAATACTCATAACTCGCTTTAAAATTAAAATATAATAAAAAGCCAATGAGAAGTCCTCGATAATAATGTTACCTTTAATTTTTATAAGAGGTCAATTCACTCTAAATTTTAAATTCACCGAGCTTCGCGTGATCTGCTGAGCGTAAAATTTGGTATGCACTTGTAAGACGGAGACAACACATAACGTCCTCTTAATACTGAATAATTGTGAGCATCGAGATAACTCATTTTAGTTGTATTAATCAAAACTTTTTTGATCATAAAACCAGAGTAAGACATAGAACACCGCGGACATTATTATTCCACATCCAAGACATTTGTCATTAATTTCCATCGTTGTTATAATATTATTTAATCCACACGGTTTCGGAGAATTAAAATATAATTTTCTGTGTAAACTTTTTTTTTTTTAATTAGGTTTATATGTATTTAAATATTCTTACAACTATACAACATTGGTTATTATATAATATAACGCTTTGTGTTAATAATTTAATTTTGTGAATAATGTCCAAATTATAAAATAAATCATAAGATCACGAAACCCACTATGATAGAGTTACAAAACGCTTAATTGATGACGACAATTTTGCATGATGGTTTTGAATAGGTATACAATTATTATAAAATTAAATAATTATATAAATTTTTTCTGAAAACCTGGTTTAATTAAAAAACTAAGCCCGTTGGGTCTCTACATTTCAGCATGGACTACAGAGTAATCATATTAAACATTTACATAAATACACTGATAATTTTAATAAAATAATCGATATTTTATACGTACATGGTACATACCTTTAATATATGCATATATCCCATATATATATGGGATTCATCACATGCGATGATGATAATATGTTGATGTTATACATAATTAAAATACATGCGTTCACTGCGATGCGGATATTTTTGTTTGTATATTATGTATATATAATCGTTGAGCTATCATAGTATATATACCAAGTGGTTTATCGTCGTTGACGGAAACAAACATCCTATGAGCAAAATTTACAATTTTGAGATTTTGATACCCCTGGATTCAGAAAAAAATAAGCTGTTTATTGATAAAATCTCCTATGTGCTATCTAAATCGTAGAATTAATGAAAAATAATTAATTATCCTCCTATGTGGTACATACAATAAATCGTAATAAAAAGTGTATGGAATATCTCCTATGTGCTACTTTATCATAGCAAAATCCTCCTATGTGTTACCAGCTATAAATCGGTTTTAAAAAAAAAACTCCTATGTGATTTTATTTCTAAAACGTTTTTTGTGTTTCCTGCAAACTACATTTTTTTACATAGGAGGTTTGTTCCCGTCAACGACGATATACTGATATACTTACTATGGAAGCTTAAAAACAATATTACTACTATTTACTATTCAGACATGTCAAGTAGGTTAAGTATATTTATATATGTACGTAATATAATAGGTATTACGTACATATTTGTATACGAAAGTAAAGATTATAATAACGTAATTGGTACCATATCCAGTATTCTCATTAATTATTTTTTAAAATCCTTGTAATATAAAACAATAATTATACCTAGTTCAGTTTATTGTTTTTACTGTGATTACTGATTTCAGAATACAGTATTTTATATTATGTACAAACTATTAAATAAAGAATTTAATGTATTTACCTATGTTAAGAACTTTTTTTATGTTGAAATGTCTTTAGAATTTTAGAAAGTTTACTTAATATACCATATACTGGCCTATAGTATCAAATGCAATATTTAGATAAAAACGTCTTATATATATTTTTACACATTGTCAATAATCACAATCCAACATGTTTCAACTTTCAAAACATATTAAACAAAATAAACATTATGACAACTAAATAATGATGTATTTGAAATAATTATTTTATTTTTATTACACTAATGAGTATGGCCTTAATTATTAATGTAACATAATATAATCAGACATCAGTTATAAACGAATTTATAAATATCCAATTTCGGCAAGTCGCGTTGAGATGGGAAATTTCATATTTTATGAATAAAACAAGCACATATTGAACACAAGTTTCAAGTATAATAACATTGTAAAGTCAACTAATTTTGTTGAATTCATTTTTTTATAAAAATTGCCTTATTATTAGTTATTTGTGTATAATATATTATATGAACACGGTTCCACAAAATTTAATTATACCGATGCATACAAAATATGCGTGTAATGACTTTGCAGGATGTATGCAAATTGTTTTTGTGGAATATGTTTTTATTATTTTACGGTATAGCAACAAGGAACAAGTCAAACGATACACCACCACACATGTGATCTTGACACGTGTTTGTTACCAATCGTATTTGCTTATTGAATTGACAAATCGTTATTATTTTACACGAGCTTTAAAAAAAAAATAAATAAACAATGATATGCTAACAATGCGTTAAATTGGCATTAATAAATTGTCATTATGCGTGTCCGTTACGCGCGTATAGCATGTTACGCACATATTATTATTATATCAATGATTTTTTTTTTCATCTTTTATCATCTGTAGACGAACTGGCGGCGGCGTGTTGTTGTTTATAGGGGTCTGGGATTTTTGTCGAACCGCGATCCACAGTTCGTAGACGATGATTTTTGCGAGAATTTGGTCGATTGCACATTTACTCGTACTCGCATTGAGAAGGGTTTCTGTCATATATTATTATATTAATACTGACCACGATCGGACTTACGAAAGGCTTCTTCACACTGCACCGTGATTTCTGGAAAAAAATCATTTTTTTGACTTTCGGTAATTTTCAATGTGATGAATTAGTGTTCACATTGGTGTAATTGACTGGTAAGTGGAAACTGGTATAACATATTATATAGGTACCACGAGTAAGATAGGATTATATTCTCTGGCATTTGAAATATAATAGGTATATGGTGACATTGTAGTATACCGCGGCTTACTAAGCGTCAAGTGAGTAATTCAATTGCGCCGAAATTACCTTTTTACCTGTAAAAAATATATCGATAGCGCCGCGTATCAACTCCGCCGAACTTTTTTACAATTATTTATTTTAATAATAATATACACAGCTATAATCATTGATAATCATTTAAATTACAAATAGATGATGATAGATACCTATAATTTTACATTGTATATTTTATTATTTACTTCATTTTGTTAAAATAATAATCACTAAGTATTTGAGTTATATTATTTCAATAAATATTGTCCGTTGTGGACTACAATGTTTGAATTGTTCTCATTTCAATAAAAAAAATACATTTAATATTATGGCCAACTGCGTATGATAGTATGATAGGTACGTCAGTTATTGTAATAAACAGTCAGTCGGCGGAATCAATATAAATAAATATCCGACGGAATCGATAGCCGGCGGAATTGATATAAAACCCCCTTGTTAAACGCTAGATTCAGGCAATCAGCGCAAAGATTTTTTTCTGGAAATCATAGTTCACAGTCGCCTTATGGGTAATTATAAAGGTTCTCAGTTATAGTATTCCAAAAGCAAAATCTCGATTCTGTTATCGTTATTGTACTCCGAAGTCCAAACTTCCTAGTATTTATTTTAAGTTTAAATTATATAATTTTCAACACCAATAAATGAAATTGATAATTAAAAAAAAACGGTAGTCTAGAATTATAAAACCAGTGCTTTTACGACAGTGTCACAACAAGAAGGATCACAACCATTCCCATCTTGTCTCGTTGGCAGTACGAAATAATTTAGTACCTATAAGTATATATTTTATTTAATGTATAAAATAAGATGGGTCAACTAATTTTTATCAACTTTTTCTTTTATCAACTAATAATAATTTTGTGATAGTTCGCATAATGATAAAAAAAGTGATAACACAATACTATGGAGAACATTTCACATTTTTGCAACGTTTGGCACATCAAACATGTAATGTTTGGGTTTTCCCTCCGACCACCCTCCTCCTCGAAAAAAATTCTGGTTGCGCTACTGTTACAAAATACGAATATCTCAAGTGTCCTGTCACTTTGAAGTGTTGCATCGACACAAAACTTTATACCGAAATATATTTTGTACCTACACAACAACTATTTTTATGAATCATTGCAATATTGTAGGTATTACAATTTTATTTATGCAGATACCTACATGATTCAAAAAATAAAATGCCTTACCCTTACGGGTTTTCTGTAAATTGCTTGTGCCTCTGACGATCGTCAAGCTACCGTTCTCTAGCTACACTCAGCTACAGCACTGCATGAAATACACAAATAATTATGCACAATACAATTAACAACTTATATTTAAGTATATTTAATACATTAAACTAAATAACATTTGAATATTTTGAAAACATTGTTTTACATATTAGTTACTACGTATTTGTCGTCACATACGACGTACGAGTATGTCTTATTTAATGGTTTAATGGCTTATATTATAACTATGTAGGTAAGTACTTTCATATTAAAAAATATGGTTAAGTTTGGTAATCTTTTTTGATGTTTGACATGAAATAGTCAAAATAAAATAATACAATCGATGCGATGATAATTTAGTGACAACAAGCAATGAAATAATTGCCGAATAATAGCGAAAGCAATTAATATACTATTATTATTATTTTGTGACTAATATATCTCAAATTTCTCAATATTTAAATTTTTTAATAAATGTAACAAGTGGATGGAATTTTTCTGTGTGCTTTATAGCAGGCAATCGCTTATTTTGCTTCCCCTTTAATCCGGTACATGCAGATCTCGACGTTTACAATTCGTTATTAAAAAACAAATAACCCATCGAAATCGCGTCTATTGAAATACTATAATAATTAATTCAGCGCAACAATACACGCGTAATATTGAGTACCATGTAGCGTTTTTTTTTTTTTTTTTAATAATAATAATTTAAATTATAAAAAGGGGACGGACGAATTGCTACGGCGCGTTTGACAAACGATGCGCGAGCGAAAAATGGCCGTGGCCCGGGTCAAGTGGAAACACATCACGGTAAACGTACATATATAGTTGTCCACGAGCAGATGTTTTTCAGCACCCCATTTTCATCTCGCACCACTTGCCCGAATAAACGTCCGTGAAGATGACGTCGGCGGCGGCGCGCGGTGGCATTGACGACTGTGACTACACAGTATAATACGTCGAGTTTTTGCGGTTTGATTATCATTTATTTTTTTTATTCCCCATACTTGTCCTTCGAAGCACCAATATAATATATTGCCATAAATAGGCACGTTGTATAATTTAATTTTACCCAACGCGTTTCCCTGCCCCGCCATCGTTACCCCCATGGCCCCATAACACTTAGTACATACAAGTTTTTTTATTTGAATATATTTATAAGTAGGTACACCTCTATAGTACACCTTTGTAGTAGGTATACTTTATTAGTTATTATAGTGAGACATTTTTTATAGTATAGTTATACCAGGAAATCAAAATTTGTGTATATTAGATGGGTTGGTCGGTTCTTTAAGTACCTACTTAATTTTTGATTTTTTCGACTCAATCAGCGCGAATATTTATAGCTTTTACGTAATTACTAAGTAGCATGAATTTATACAATTATAATTTTGAGCAAGACAAAAAATCATATTCTGTATAATGCGAACACGCATTTTTATATTGCAATAATGCAATCGCATTATTAATCCCCCCCTCTGTGCGCTGGCCCCCTCTCAATTTTATTCGTTCCGCCTCGCTCGTTCGGTGTTCACTGCAGTCTATATATACATAAAACAAAGAAGAATTTTAATTAAGACGGGTGCCTTAAGACTTACGTGGAATCTTGCTCTGTCGGCTGCGGGAGAAAGCTGCACAAAGAAGGTTGATGTACACAATCAACGACCGCAAAGGCGCCTTTCAAGATTCCTCTTAATTACACAACTTGAAAATGTATACATTTTCACCGTGACCACAAACTATAAGCTCCCACCCAGGACATGTATATTATTATTATTATATTGTACGATACACATTATAAATAATGTATACAAATGTGTAAAGGCAGAGCTGCTGCTTATATGTCACGCAAATTTAATTTACTCCTATTATTATCTTATCTCAGGATTTATTCAGTGTACAAGGGTTATTCATACCTTCGTCAGCTATTATAGTAAGTACCTAATAGGACGCAGTATATTATATAGAACCATGGTTTAAGTAGTTAATTTGTATTGTTTTGCTTACACAAAATAAATAATGTAAGTGACTGATATTAAAATTAAAATTATATTTTAAGTATTTTTTAACGATTATTTAGTTATAACATCGAGTAGGTATTTTATATTGTACAATACAATATATTATATACAATGGTTATACATATTTAAAATTTTTATTTATTAACAATTATTACCAGACAGGCCCTTTGAATACAAATATAGGTAGATACATTTACAAAGTAACAATAGGTAGATAGTAGATATAATAATAATGTTAATTAAAATGCAAAATCAAAAATTAATTTAAACAAAAAGAAAAATGATTTAACAAGAAAGGTGGATCATCATTGGCAGTATTGACATTACGTGTCGCATCAGCTCGTTTTTTATTGAATTGATTTTAAATGACGGTTATAATATTATATCTGGCGTATGGGTTTAAAAATATAGGTTTACCTATTGAGATATATTCCTCTTTTTCGACTCTCGGTACCACAATTAACAATTATTGATTTTTGAAAAGAGATAAAAAGAGATTTTTAATCACTATATTTATTGTGAGTTATTTTTTTCAAAAATTGAATTCCGGGACTCTGTAGGCTGTAGTGCTGTACGTTGTTATTTGTTTTATATACAATTTAAGCTATGTTTGGTGATCGCATTTGATGACTCATTCAATTAATTATATATAAATAGTTATATTATACTTTAATACTTCTATAATAACATAGGTACACATCAATAGCAAAACAATTAGTTGTCCAAACTGCAAAAACTCTAAACATAATTTTTGATTTAGACGTACCTAAACAATTTTATTTAAGATTTATTTATGGATTTAAAAAGTACACGTGTTGTTTAATTATATGATATTAAAATAAATTGATTTGGTATTTGTATTCTGATATTGAACACAATTCTACGTACCAAATTTAATTAATTACTACTAATGTATATACATACTAATAAGTATATTATACATTTCATTAATCAAGACGTATCATACTTTTTGGGATAAAGAAAGACACTCGTTAGGACCATAATTAATTATGAACATCGATTTAATACGTAACTCAAATTTATGAGCATCCGGTGACACTATGCTATAGCCGTATACATAGTTGCTCAGCAACAAAACGTCAAATTAACTATAAAAAAACTCAACTTGACTTCCAAAAACTATATATAATTATATTGACATGCAGACGGTCTAAATCTTATATATATATATATATATATATATCCTTATTTTGTACGTAATTCATAATCTAATATAATATAAGGCACGTATTATTATATTATTATGTTCTTTCACAGGCAGACACACACACACACACACACACACACACACACACCACTCATACCACATCTTATTTGTTCGAACTTAAAAACTATAAATATTAATTATTATTGTGACAATAATTTCCTATTACTTACACTATGTCATACTTCCTCAAAATTATAGTTATACGCATTAGTTATGTTTCTTCACACTTCTATAGTTCTATTTTGAAATCAATATTCTACATCAAACCACGTATCGCACGCCGTCTCTCGTTTGTTGATTGTATAATATTTTATTACTAACGAGCAGCATCGACGCGACATCGACATCGATTTGAAATGGTCGGTAGCATATAAATTATAGAAACTCTGTGCGAGTCACATCACGAGCGACGCATCAAGCGGGCGGCTACGACGCGAAAGCTGTATTTAATCAAAAATCGGCCGGCACGACAAGAAAAAGGCCGACGACTGACTAACCGAGACGGACTGTCGACGGAAACTGACGTGGCGATTACCCGCTCGTCAGTATCCCATTATAATTTATACCAAGTATTTAAATAAAAATTCAAAATATTAATAAAAAAAATAATTTTGTATTTAATAGATTATAATAGATCAATAATAATATCCATCGGTATATTATATTGAATATCGAATAAATTGAGACTGTGAGAGGAGAACATTGATAATAATAAGGGCCCAAAAATTGATGACTTAAAAATATTTTTAAAATTGATATACGTACTAAGTTTATATTTTATATTTTTCACACTTATTGTTCTATTAAAATTTAAAATTAAATACATATATATGATGTACCTGCTACAATCATTTATTAGAACAATATGAGTTTAGGTGACATTTAGAATAACAAATTATTTCCCCGGCTTACCATTTTTAATTTATTTGATTATAGAATTTAGGTTAGACTTACCTATACACAGACATTTTTTAAAACTTTGACCGCCAGAAAAAGATTGCACACGCATTCACTATACTTCATGAAAAGATTTTGTTGTGGCTATAAGACTTCTAAAATATCTATTATTGCATGCGTTTCATCGAAAACAATAATTTTCTACACTCGTTATTTTATCAAAGTATGTACTTTACTACCTACTCAGCCGTAGATAATCTAGGAACACGGGTAATTTACAAAATAAACGTTTTATAAATTTAGTTTATTTAATAGGTACCTAGTGTTCACCTTACCTGGAAAATGCGATGCGTACAATATCCTTCTTTCATCTTTTATACGTTACATCTTTTATTATTTTATATTAATGTGTAATATTATTATATTATACGAGCACGGCAACATCAACGAATTGTTTGAAATTGTTGGTTTTACATATTTCAAATACCTTTAAATATATCTACTTAATTCTGTCGAGATAGATTTACGAGGATAATGTTTGTATATATAGGTAAGAGAGTTTTTTGCTGTTGTTAATATTTGAATTAACAATTTATTTGAATCGAGAGGAGACAATCACCAGTGGAATTCAGCACGTAAGTACTTTTAAACTTGAGCTTTTTATTAGTACTTGGTATATTCTAAAAATAAAATCACAGAATAAGCAGCTACTATTATTTAATATATATAATACATTATTTAAGTAATAAGTATAGGTACTACTATCATTGATTATGAATAATTGTAGTATTTATAATCAAGGCTATTATGGTAATATCTACTAAACCGCTAATAATATAATATATTTAATGGAATCACATGGCGCGAGAAAGCGCGTTGCTACTTGAGATTTTCGGACGGTCCTACTCTGTACGGACGATAAATCTTACAATTTTCAGCGAATCGTCGCGAATAAATTATGCGGTCTGCTGTATGCGTACGCAACAGAAACAGAGCAACTTTATGGCAGCTGACGTGGCAATAATGCCGTATAATATATCCTCCTATAGGAAACTAAAATTGGATCGAATGCTGTTTGTCACCGAGGATCGTATTCGAGATGCGACTAGAGAGATGCTGCGCCGTATATATATATATTATACAGGCAAACAAATATAATACACCTAACCTATACAGTATACATGTTATGTACACGAGTATGCTCTATATAATAACAGTATAACATTATAATTTCGGATTATATAGACGACGAGTGGATAGAGACAGCAACAATAATATGTATATATCGGGTGTTCTATTTAACGTAAGACACTCATCATTTAAAAAACTATTATTGTATTTGAAAATATTTGTTCGACATCATTTAAGTCGTTAAAAAACATTTTTTTAAACAAATAAATAATTATATTTTTAACTGAAAGGCATTTAAGGTTTAGACGAGTGGAGCGGAGTGGTACAGGGGTTGTTGCCCGTTGGTATATTGTACCTATATATATACTATCCGCTAATCTAAACTTTAAGCACTTATAAAACTAATAAACTACTAGTCCGAAATTTCATTTTTTTAGATCGACATATTCCAAATAATATTCTGCTTAATAAAATATGAAATAAAAATGTACGTAGTCATTCAAAAGAGTAAAACATACTTTAGTGTTTTCTGAAATAATGAGTGTCTTACGGAGATCACCCCGTATAATAATATAATATAATATTGTTATATTATATATATATATATATATGTGTTCGCTCCGCAATCGTATGCGTATATTATATAATAATATATTATGCTAGCGCGTTTTTAGAGGTTTGTACTGTTAATTTACGACCACACGTCACCGGTTTCCGGCCGTAATACATCATTAGTCGCGTATACGAGTCATGTACAATTTATATATATATATTATAGTTCATGCCGTGTGAAATCGCTGTTTCGGTACATAATATCGCCGATGCTGATGCCGCTGCTGATGCTACTGGCTGTATAGACACCGCTCACCACCGTCGTCTTATACGCGTATAAATGTGTTTAATGTGTATTGTTATAACAATATAATATTGTGTCGTATGTATAATGTTAAATTGTGTGATATTCTCAATGTCGTATATTATTATTATTAAGTATATAATAGCGTAAGCGCGTGCGCACTGTTCACATTATATTATTATTATTCATATGTTGCTAAATGCAGACATAAGTGCATAACACGTTTCGTATACATTGTGTACTGTATATTCAATCGGTGGCGGTTTTAAGATTCAAATGATAATAATATATATATGTTCGGCAAAAACACGAGTGCAAAACTTACCCACGAGTCATCGTGGTATACGCACCTTTATATACCTACATTTTCACTGCTGTAATTTAAATGGTCCACAGAAGTTAGAACATAGTATATAGGAGCTAGCCTCCGCCCTCAATTGCCGACTATTATGTATACGACCGTTAATCAACTAACCGCAAAGCATTTCATGAATTATAATTTATAATACTCGTTAAAAATAGTACCTATAAAATATCGTGTCGTCGTGTGCGTGCTGTGCAATATCCTCCGTCGCAACACCATAGAGTACTTGTGGGTGTATTGCGTGTCGTGTGTTAATGTCCCTGCGTACTATGTACCTACGAATGTTAAATAATTAAGCGGTGTTCGAATACCGTGGTATCTAAAGTCAAATCGAATCTAATTGAATTTTATTAAAAAACAGTTCAAGTTGAAAACAAATCCAAATAGTAGATACATTAAAGCAATAAAGCCTATAAGTTAGGTTCATAAACCTACTTCAGGAACAATTATAGTAAGTACAGGAATTGGTTATGTTATTTGTTAATTACTAATAAAGTGAAATAATATAGTATACAAATATGCCCAAAACAACAAAATAGTATAATATTTTCATTCTTTATGGATTAAATATTTTATATGATACGACATACTGTTATAAGAATGAAAATAACAGCATATGTACATATTGGTTAGTTTTTTTAATTATAGTTAAATTAAAAAATATTTACTATTACCTTGAATTTGAATTCAATTTAATATCCATTGTAGAAATTGGTTCAAGGACTGTCATCACACTCCAATATTACAAATACATAGAAGTAGGTATGTTATTATATAATACAAATATTTGAAAAAATAATATGTCTAAATATTCATAAAAAAAAAAATTATATATAATATCAACTTTTATTTTCTTCTTGGGCCATGTGAAAACATCAAAATGTGCAATGAGAGGTGCACCAAAATAACACCAAAACTGTCCGAAACATGCATGTACAAATATTGGAATATATATGCGTGTATATTTTTAAATCAGTCATTATATATTCAGTGTCATTATTGTCTTCATTTGAGCATCTCGATTGTTCAGTGTCAGTTTCATGATCGGAATTCTCCAAGCTATACCGTTTTCTCCTTCGTCACTAGAAACACCGCCCTACATTCTTTGTCATTAGTGTCTTCTAATAAAAATGTTCAATGCAAACACGTTAGAGTTCATCCATGTTTTAATGCTAAAAAAAAAATCGAAAACGAAAACGTCAATAACTTTATTTGGTTTGGTCGAGCGGCGTAAACATACGGCTGAATTACGTAACATTAACAACTATAACAAACAGATTTTGCTATTGACAAAATCACATGAATATAAGATGATTCAATACAACTAGATTATAACTTACAATGACTAATAAAGTAAGATAAGCATATCATAAACAATAATAGAAAAAATAAAATAAAAATTGTTATTACGAGATAGTTTTAAATGATAAGAACGTTAGTATTAAAACTGGGACATTATATTATTATTTATTATACCCCGTGCAACAGTTTTTCAAAATTAAACCGACCTGTATTTATTTTGCGGTACATGAACATTGGGTGTAGGAAAATCGTACCGGTATACAGGTATAAACCATATTTTGCATGTACAAATACAAATTATTCTCCCACCGTCATGACATGAATGTTTTTAAAGAATGAGTTGTATGGCCATTAATAAATTGTAAAAATATAATTCACAAGGCGGTGCAGTAATATCATATTTGGGTATAAGTACCTACCAAAAAAATGGTATGACCAAATGTTTATATTTAAATTATTAACTATATATTAATACAGGATATCATTTAACCTTTTTTTTCTTTTTTCAATTTATCGTTTTTCTTATTATTCAACTCTCTTATTCAAATTATTCAAATTATTAATATTATTATTATTGTGTTTAATTGATATCAATTTTTCATTATTCTTCATTGTTCTTTTCGGAATTTTGAGCAATTACCTAATTTGCAATAAAAATAAATAATTTTAATGTTTAGCAACAGTATTATATCTCCAGTAAAAACAATATGCTTGCACATCGTTTTTCAGAAGTGGTGGTATAGTTAATTTCTAACTTTTAAACTTGTATTATTTGGATTGATAATTTTACATACCTATAATACATAACAATATGATGATAATACAATGATTTTCTTTTAATTGTTTTTATGTTTAAAAAAAAGGCAATAATATAATAAAATAACAATACGCATTGATTTTGTGAGAAAACGATTTGATTGCAAAACTTTTAATTCGATGTCATCCAATACTTAATTGTACCTACCTACAAAGTTTTAATTGCATTATAATGAATTAATGGCGTAATTGCTCCTATTGTTTGTAGCTATAGAAAGTAGGTACTGAAAACAAATTAAAAAAATCATTAATCAAAAGATAAAAGTAGAAAGAATGCGTATATTATACAGGGTGATTCACCAATCATGCTCGCCTGCTTTTTATCCATCAATAATGCGGTTATTTAAATTCATAGGTTCGGAACTTTTCAGTATTTTCAGATAGGTACTCAAATTTTCATACCATTAAGGTGTGTTCTGTGGCAATACAAATTTGTTTTTTCTAAATAACAATTTTTTACTGTAAACTTTTCAGCAGAGGATTTTTTGAAAATGTCTATATATGCGTCTAAATCAAATTTTAAACGAGACTCTTCAGTATCAAAATTGTATGTACTTAGCATAATTATTCTGGATGAAGGGCTTACATAAAATATGAAATAGATGTAATTATTTATAGTCTAATAGGTACTTATTATATACTGACAATTTTTACAAATTATAATATGCTAATTTATATTAGGTTTATTAATATTAATAGCTAATCTTTTAAAATCATCAGAATCTTCATATTTAAATTTATTACCATTGACTATATATTATTTTACTCGTCGAAATGTTGATTTATATACTTCAAAATGTATAACAAAATTAATCTGCTCAAAAATATTTACAGTAAAAAAATATTATATTTATTTGAAAAAGAAGTTTGTATCTCCATTCTCTACATGACTAAACGATACTTCTTAATTAGCATAACAAATGTGAGTAGTTGAAAATATGGTGTTTAATAGAATACTTATAAATTCCAAAACTTAGAATTTGAATTAATTCGTTATTAAATGAAAAATGGGGATAAACAAGCCCAACGAATCAGAATCACGCTATATAACAATTAATAATACTTATATAATATAGTCTAATAAATAATTCATCAGTAAGTTTTATAGTTATAAACGAAATGGTTGTTGAAATAAAATTAATGACCCGTTTTGGACGCTATATTGGTGTAAGTATTATTATTCAATATATTTCAAATGTATAAATTATTTTCATATACAACTGTTTTTTTACTCTATTGAACGGGTACAACAAATATCATACAGTTGTGTAATACTGTTGTTTCGTCAAGTCACTCATTTAAACATTTTTTTTTTTATTATTAATTTTGATATCAGAAAACATGACTTGCAAATTCATATCGTTTTATTGTATCAATAATGTATGATACTTATTTTACTATTATTTTAATATAAATATATTATGTTAGCGACGCCAACGATGGAGCGTGCATATATTAAAACAAATCTGTTTGTATTCCAATTATACCTAAAATAGGGGACTCATATAATACAGTTAATATACATAATGTAATATGTATATAATATTGTAATAATAACGACGACGTGTACCTAATACGACTCGATCGAATTTTGAACTAAGTACGTCATAATTTACAAAATAACTATCGAATAAATAATTTGCAAAAAAATCAGTTCTAGTTTGAAAAACAGAAGTTTGTATTTCCACAGGCTTCTTCTTGAGTAGTACACACAATTTAAAGTATTTTAAAATATGATCTTTAAGTAATTATATTTAAAAATTTCAAAAATCGGAATTCTGAATTTGAATAAATCCATTGTTAAAGGAACAAAATAGGGGCGAGCATGCTGAGGTAAATCACCGTGTACAGTAGAATAGGAATTCGACAGCGAACTCGTGGATGGCTGGCTGTATTTAAAGGTATTAAGGCGCACATCATCGAACGCGCTCGCGGGTCGAAAACTTGCACGGCTTACCCATATATAGGTGGGTACTGCACAGTACATGTTATAATATTACATGTAAAACGCGGAATTTATATTCTTTCGTGAAAATATGTTGCTATACATAATTTGAACCCCGGTCGCGGTTTTCCACCTTGTGCAATGTATATATACGTTTAATAATTAATAAATTATGTCGCTTGTACAATATATTAAATTGAATAGCACAACGCCCTCGTCCGCCACTGAAGCTATAATATAATACTCGTCGGCCATAATATATTATATCTTCGGGTATACTATATCTACACTTGTATTATACGTGTAGAGACAATATATTGTAATATCGCACCACTCGTCCGGAGGGGGCTCGATAAATCAAACGGGCGAATTATTAAATGCACATACGACCCAAAGCACCTGTTTGGCGTACGCGTCGTATATTAATAAAACAAATAATAAATTAGTTTCGGATCAATGGACGCGCGGCGCACTTTACGACGAGGGGTGGACTGCTACAGCGATATATACACACGCGCCCGACGTATTATCATTATTATTATTATTATTCGGACATATTATTATATTACACGCGTGTATACTCGCTCATGCATAATAATAATAATAATAATAATAATAATAATATGTAATATTACACAGGGCGTGTCGTAAACGCGATCACGCATCACACCGCTGATGAATCGGAAGAACTGTATAATATCATATGCCGACGTATTATACGCGTGGTCAAATTTTATGTTTTTGACAAACATGTTTTCATATAGTTTGGACTATTTGGAGTATTTGTATAACTCCACGTTTTTACGAATAAACGTAATTTTAATTTTAATAGTTTGTACACCTATATAGACATATAGATATATTAATATTAATATTTCCAACTATATAAAAACATTTTTTTTTTTTTTTTCAAAAACACAAGAATTTATTTGGAAAACCAGTATGTAATTAGTTAAATATAGTTCATGGTTGACATCGCGATCGTCAGCCCTCTTAAACACACTCTCTCGCTCTTTCTATATCGACTCTTCGGCATACATAAATTATATATATATTGTAGAGGGCGCACGTCGAGGGGAATTTGCGGCTTTTGCGTACACGTCGTATCGTCGTCAAATAATAATAATAATAATATAATATATCCGTGCGGATGAGGAAGGAAGATTCTCGGGCTATTATAATAGCTGTAAAGGGTCGTCCGGTTATTTCGATCGTCAAATTATTATTATTATTATTATTATTGCCATTATTATTAACGTTATGTGCGCGTGCAGACATTATATTAAATTGCCGGGCCTTACATCATACCGGTCCCTAGATAGGACGACAACAGCGAACGATTATTAATTTCGCCGAGCAATAAATATTTTACGGCGATCGTGTTGAATAATATGTAAACGCGCAAAAAACAATATAATACAACGCATACCGTTTATAAATGTATAATATAGATTATGATTTTATTATGCGCGCACTGTAAGCGAGTATGTATAATACGGCGTGGTTCTTGCATATTATTATTATGTGAAGTAAATATTAAACAGTGTGCAGCTGTGCAGTCTTGTCAATTAATTGAGTAAAAGTATTTTAACGAATGAATTTAAACACATTTATAGTATTTAGAATACTTTTTAAATTAGGTAAGTGTTTGGAAATTATTTTAAATATACTGCCGTATTTGTATATATTTAAAAAAAAAAATATTTTTCGAAATTCAAAAGAATTATTTGTCACATTTCAGGTTGTTTTTTCATAGTACCCCAATCAATTATGATTTTATTATTTTATGTACAATTAAAATAAAATAACTAAACAATTATTTATCTTATATTTCATTAACAACCGTTTATTATTTAATTAATATTAAAGTATTTCAGAGTTAAAATTCAACAAACTTTTTTTTTTAAATTTCTCAGAACAAAATGAAGTAAGTGGTACACAGTTGTAATGATACTTAAAATATATGACTTAACAATTTTAAATTAGTATAATTACTAATTACTAAATTAATTTTCTTACTTTTACTTGTGCAATTAAATAGGTATGTAGGTACATACAACTAAAAGATTATTTAAAAAGTAGTTAAATACTTATCAATTTTATTTTTATTTGTTCTATAATACTTTTTCGATAGGGAGTGTCTGAAATGTATTTTAATAGTAGGTATAATATAACGTAGTCAATGTCAAGTTTTGTTTTGTCTGTAAAAATGCACAAAGATTATTTCCTACAATGTACGAATACCAAAAGAAATTTTTAATTTTCAAAATACTTGTTGACAATGCACTACTGTTTTTGCTGTAAAACGTCTACAGTCCAACAGTTGTAAATTGATCTGCCATCAAATTACACAAACTAACGCATATGAAGAAGGTATACCCAATTACCATGTTGTACGATAACATTTTTATTTTATTTGAAAATATTATGCAACAGCCAACAATGTTACTGTTCATTATAGTAACCAAAATAATCTAGTAACGTGCTCAGCAGCATTTTTAAATGCCAAGGGGTGGCAATGGGATGCATTATATAATCTCAAGCACGCCGCGTCTTATACATTCTTTATAATATTATGTAATGCGAAATGATGAGTAGCAAAAAGTCACTAAAGGTCATCCCGCACTAAAATTACGCACGAGGTTATAAGCGCCTTTGTTTTTATCGTTTAATCCCGTCCCTTAATAAAATATGCACTTTCGTGAACGAATCATTGGTTTTTAACAAACACTCATATTTTTAAAAAGTGGTCAATTATAAACATATAAAGTATATGTATACTTTAAGGGATTATAAAATATTACATTAAGTAAGCTTATAAGTTAGTTAAGTAATTTAGTAACTTTATATACGAGAAATAATCGTTTGAATGTTATATTATGTATCTAACATTCATCTGATCCTTATCTTTTATCCGCTCCTGCTGAGTTTGTACTGGTAAGGATCATTATAATAGTCTATGACCATAGGATTAGCAGATATCGCTGGAGCTCAACAATACCACAAATCATAATTTGAATATTATAAAGGATAAACAAATGCGATGAGCATGATGCTTGATGAAACGCTTCGCGTATATGGTCGCCCAAAACAAATGTGTGTGAGATTTATGCCTTAAGTATAATGTTGTAAAAGTATACAATATGCAGTTTATTATTAAAAAAAAAAAAATACTATAGACACGCGTTATTGTCAAACAGTAGATGCTGCACGTGCGTTTCCTGGTGACCGTGTGAATACATTATACACACATAATAATTATTGTTCGTATATATATATATATATATATAGTATACGTAGAAGACGGATGATCAACTCTCATAATATACTACCTATTAGTTATTGTATTATACCGTACACGTATTTAATATAATCTGGTCTCTAAACGCGCTTCCGGTGCGTATATTTATGTGTTATATTTTAAACTTGTATACTTTGGTCGGACGAATATCAATTTATGGCGATGAGCGTATAGTAGCAGTGTTCTTATTACATTATAACGTTTTTCCGCGCTTTTATTTCGGATAACGCACCACCAATTACACGGTCATTTGGCGCCGTGTCTAATATAATATAATATAAGTCGTTTTTCATCGTCGCCGCCCTCTTCAATTAATCGGCCCATTAACAGTGTGTGTAGTGTGCGCGATAAAAGTCGCCCTCTCCGCGCGCATGTGTATATTATATACTTATATATATCGTCATCGTTCGCCCTGTTCGGCGACGGTCCATTTATCACGTGGACTGTACGGAATTAACGAAATTTACAAGCGCGAGAAACGAAAATCCAATATATGTATATAAACGAGGACGAGAGAATTATTTTACAAAGAACAACCGTCGTCGGACGGTGCAGCGCTGCATTTTTGACATTACTCCGCGTAATAGCGTCTTGCTAGACTGCGTCCGACACGCGCCCCGGATCGATTCATCATAATATAAATAATAAATATATATATAGAAAAATAAAATAATTACTTACACAACGTTAAATTGTAAACCTTCAGCCAGTCCTGGACCAGCGTGTAAGCAGGTATAGTGAACTAGTGTCTATAGGTGACTTTTTTCTAGTGCCTAATAAGAAATAGTACTCCAAAATACAAAATATTTAGCTACAATGCTCACGCTATAAGTATAGAACATTGTTATATTTATATTTTTTGTTTTCAACATATATTACAAGACTATAAAAAATATTATTTGTTATAACTCATAATATATTTAATGTTTATTAAAAACTTTTTAATAAACAAACAGCATATTATGCGCACAGTACCTGTGTTAACCCTCATAAATTCAATTACCCTAGTAATGACGTTCTACGAATATTTTAGTACATTTTTTTAAATGTAATATTTATGTACATATATCATGATAAAATGGAGGCCATTAGTCATATATAAAAAATTTACATTAAAAAAAACTGCATTAAAATATTTGTATTACGGTACTCCTTTAAACTATGCGGTAATATTGACTTTCCAATTAGTTAACACACTGTGGAAACGATTTCCGACATTTGGTATTTGGAGTCAGGTACATAAATTTAAAAAAAATGTTTACAGGAAAAACACACATAATTGTAAAATCGATACATTCATCGTTCCGCCCAGAATTTAAAAAAGCCCCTATTAGAAATAAAAGCTTCACACTATCTTACCGAGTAATAAAAATACCTCTATCCATGCGATGATGATACTATTGATATTTGATATGTTGATAGGTATACTATATTCCGGTAAAATACGATTGAGAACGTTACGGTTGAGAACGTTATTTTTGGTAACACGATTGAGAACGCTCGATATTTTTTCTTTTTCCAACGTTGCCAAATGTAATCGAAAGATAATTTGAGCACGATAATCGGCTATCGAACGATAAAGAACGTTATACCTTTTTGGCTGAACGATTGATCCGGTTGATATTTAATATTTATCGGACGTTT
The DNA here is from genome assembly GCA_022818045.1 of Neotoxoptera formosana. Lineage (NCBI taxonomy): Eukaryota > Metazoa > Arthropoda > Insecta > Hemiptera > Aphididae > Neotoxoptera > Neotoxoptera formosana. Next base: position 48,455,947 of record CM040631.1, read on the forward strand.
ATCGGATCTTATTTATTACTTAGATACCAGATATACGAGAGAATGACTTCGTCGCACTAGTCGTCGCACAAATGTCAACGAAGTATTCGTCAGTTTATAAAATATTATATTACAATATATTACAATTTTAAATTACTATTCGTCAAATAATGGAAAATAATGAAATTAAAATTATACGAAGTGAACGAGGAGTACTATTAGATAGTAATAAATATCGTTTTATTCGGAAACGTAAAGACACACGGTTGAAATGGAAGTGTTCAAATAATAAATGTACTGCAAGTATTCTAACAGAAGGAAACAAAAGGAAAAATTAATTAATATTCATAATAAATATATGTGGTATGAAGCAAATAAAAGTTCAAGTAATTGATTAAAATATTTAGAATATGTTGGATTACGCTATCCCGCTATAACTAATACATAGGTAACTCATTTGTCATTACATTTTTTATACATAGGTATTACATTTTTTACTTTTTTTTTATATATTTATTACATATTTTTATAATTCTACATTTTTTAAAATTTTTTAAACATATTTATATTACATATGACTTTTTTCTGGAATATTTGTTAAATGATAAATAATAAATGATATGGCAACGTTGCACGTAAATTCGTTCTCAATCGTATTCTTTTTTGGGTTTTTTTAGGGTCAGTGGTAAGTTCTTTGTTATTTTTAAGCGTTCTCAATCGTTCGGCCAAAAAGGTATAACGTTCTCAATCGTTCGATAGCCCTATATTCGATCCCGATTCCTAGTAGTTTATGACCTCGATGTTGCGCGCTTAAATATTGTCGTTTGAAAAAATTCAAGCATAGGTAGGTATAACGTTTCGCGAATAATTGTCATGTTGCGTTTTTTTCACGGCATATTTTATTTATTTACTGATGGGATTTTCCCGTACATGAGTTTTCCACGAAACGTTTTAGCGTTGGTATGGAACAGAACACGCTGTGCCAGTCCGATCACCTATATAGATACTGTGCCCACAGAACACACAATATATAAGGTCATTAAGGTCGGTAATGAGATGTTTGATGATAATATATTATTTAAAATTGGAAATTATGAATTATGGTATGCCATTTAGTGGGACCTTTCAAAATATGGAGGCTGATCAGCTAGGGGCTCGCTAAAATCAGGTCCTATATAATAGATGATGGTAGGCAATAATATGATATAATATCTATAATACAGAGGACAAAGAGATTATATTATTTATATAATAGGTACCTTTCTACTTTTACTGCAGACGTTTGTTCAATATTAGTTGTTATTTACCTACTTAAGATTCTAGTAAAACTTAAAGAATGCATATTATTGTTTGATAAAGGCGTATAATATTAATTATGTATTATATGACCTAGCGGAATCCAGAAATCAATAACTGTTGACGCCGAGTCCGGTCCTACTTTTGTATCGCGGTTACCGGACCACGACTCGCGTTGTGTTGAGGATGAGGATGAGGTGACAATATAAGTACAATAGCAATACACCAAACAGTACAGGAAATTATTGTAAAAACGTCTTTATGACGTAATATATATAATGCCAAATAATAATATACGGTTGTATACATGTATAATATAAATACTAAATAGGTACCTGACAAAGACGTCTCTTGGTCAGGCAATGAATAATAATAATAATACTATGACTAAATACAATAAATACAGCACATACAAATAACAATATTAAAATAACGATACCAAGCGGCCAGTGTGTTGATTGTAGATCGATTACAATCTTCCAATATGGTGGCGGCGATGATACAAATTTGACTGCGGCGACGGCGGGACAATGACCTCGCGGCGGCGGTGCAAATATAAGTTGAAACCGCGGCCACAACGGGCACGTTGCGAGGAATTGTCTGACGGCCAACCAAATGGCACTTATCTCGTCGGAATGACGGACAAAAACAATAGACTCTGGTTCAAGACCACAACGCCGTGACGATAACTATATCGCACGGTCAAACGGCTGGATTAGCACAAAACACAACGCCGTGGCGACAACTATGTCGCCCGGTCAACGGCAGGAGTAGAACCGCAGCTACTCCGTAAGACAGCTACTAAGCTAGTGACACACTGGTGACGGGCGACGGCAATCTACGAGCAATAATGTAGACCTATATATGTATATATATAGGTGCCCACTGTAGCCCGGGAAGGAGTCCGCACTTAATCGCACAGTGCGCGACCTTTGGTCATTATATGACAGGGCATACAAGATACCGCGTTCGAACAATAACTTTTATATTCTGTTGGTACATTTTATATAGGTATACCACGATGGCACGATTTAATATATTATCATGCTATTTTAATTTTAGCTATAAGAGATCATTATTATAATATAGGTACTACGTGCACAAGAGTCAAGAATCAAATAATGATGTTTTATGTTAAGTAGTTAAAATTTATATTTATATCTTGGGTCTAGTTGCGTGGAGTGTGATAAGGTCAAAAATCACATAAAATACGTACAAATATACACAATATTTTTCTGGAGCGTTTGGTATGAAGAAGTGGGGCTTATAGACCCACCGTATTTGTGCCTAGTGTCTTTACGGGGATAGGGGTTGTCAAAATGCGTGCGATGTCGACGAACATTCTTGGAACAGACCCGCCACCCTGTAGGTATAGCGTGTTGTGTTACTTTGTTACATGGCCACTATTATTATTATTATTTAATGCACGTACAAATAACGCACACAAAAATCCGTATCGTGTATGAGAAAAAACATAAAAATCATATCTGCATCCGAGAAACGTAAACGGAAAAAATTTATGACGGCGTCAACAACAGCCGCGGATACCGGTCGTATATAAGACACCGACGGGCGACGGCGACCGGCGAGGCGGTGAAACACCACTGCAGTGTGCCCGGTAGCTGAGTAAAAATTAAAATATACAGGTATAGTAAACACGGGTTTAAATAATTAAAAAAACACGTTTGACATTTTAATGTGGACCGCTACCTTTTTGTCAGTTGATTAATAGTCGAGCCTGTACAGAGACGTTATATCGGTCTAGAAATCTCCAGACGTAACGAACCATCGCATTACAAAGTATATTATATTATATACTATCGAACCGGCGTCATCCCCGCGCGTTTATAAAAATTATTAGAATCGTATTGTCTGAGTTTATAAAAAATAGTATATAATATCGTAAAAAATGCACGATTAAAGCACGGGAAACACGATTTCTGTAAGAATATACATTGTGAAGACCCATAATATATCTATAATTCTGAATCACTAACATGTGCCTACGATCATAGTTACATTCATATATACCTATACCGTTGTATTATGCATTAGATATGTATATATTTAGTTAGAATAGGTACAGGTAAATTATGTTGCCATAGATACTGCAGTCGCAATACATAGGTACTACATACACATTATATTCGAACACAAAACTAAGTTAAAACAATTATACCTACTAATATGTAACCAAATTTATAATTAAGTACTTTGTCGGTAAATATTAATAGGTCAACATTAATTATTATTATAAGTACATCAAAAAAGGAAACTAGGTTGAGCTATGCAGAAATATAATTAATAAGAGAAGACAGAAAGTGGTTCTTCAGCGGTGCTCGCTTGATGTGGTCACTGTATAGAACACCGCGGTGACAATAAAGTGCGGCTTATAATAATAATTATGTGCATTAGTATACGCCGGAAGTAATCGGCGAATATACGACACTACGTACACATTTAACAAAATATGTACCTATGTTTATTGTACGTATAACGAATAGATTGGAATTTCGAGCAAAGCGATAACATTTCTTTCGGGTGGGTGGTAAATATAACTAATAAATATTATGTGTGTCTTGGCATAAAATGTTTCGAGTCGCCACGTGTGTTAATATTATACGTAAATACACAATAATAGCATTATATACATAGCGTTATAACGATTTACGCTGCTTTTACCTACACAAAATAGTATAAAATAGGCATGTGGTTATAATGATTACAATACAAACATAAGTAATAATCGTAAAAATTTTGATCGAAAATCATTTTAAAGTTAAACATATAAATCATAATACTACCAAAAATCAATGTTAAAATTCCAAATCTGGACTCGATACCTCAAATCGTAATACCAGAATGTGCGTGGTCTTCGCACGAAATAACAATCCCTTCATAGTAACTTTATATTGTTATCCTATGACATTTTAATTTTAACTCAAACATGGCTAACTAATGATATTTCAGATACTGAGTTAGGGCCTACCAGTGCTCACAATTTTCAGAAGTAACAGGTGTAGAGATATCAATGATAAATTACGTGGAGGTGGTACTCTAATTGCCATACAAAATGAATGTCAACCAAAGTTCATTATTCCACATGCGTTAATGTAGAGCAATTGTTTGTTTCAATCTCTTTAGGCAAAACATGCTTTCTCATAGCTAGTATTTAACTTCCTCCTGACTCCGAGCTTGTTAAATATAAGAGTCACACAACGTCCTTGGATCATGTATGGCAGTCTAATAGTTTTGATCTTGGAGTGGTATGTAGTGACTTCAACCTTCCTAAAGTGAATTGGACCAATAATAACTCTCGAGGTTTGAATATAGCGGGCACTTCACTGATAAAGTTCGTCTGATAGGAGATCAATATAGATTATTCCAATGAGATAAAAAAAAACAATATTACCAACGTTAATGGGTCCCTTCTTGATTTAGTTTTTCCAGCAATAGAGCTGCTCAAGTTATCCAGTCCCCCGATACTCTAATCCCATTTGATCTAAATCACCCGCCGCTATCTATAGACCTTTCCACGTTCATCCGTTATTCCTATGCGGGATTCCCTACATACGTATCGTGATTTCAAAAGAGCTGATTATAAAAATATTATAAGGATCTACTATCCATCAAATGGGATGTTTCATACTTGAATGCGAATGAAACAAATGACTGTCTTATCACTAAAAACACAACAAAAAAAAAACTTTTTTTTTTATTATTTGTAAGTTTATTGTAGTAAATTATTTTAAAATTCGGATAGTACAGTTTAGATCCTTATAATTTATAATATAGTCTTGGAACCAACCTAAATTTAAAAGGATGGAGTATAATAGCTGATATCTCCGCAATCCGTCGTGGTATATTATCGAAAATTATTTTATTAAAACCATTTTATTATCATGTTATACATCACCATTATGCATTATTATGAAGAATTTATATATGAATTTATATTTATATAATATATTGTATTTTTCAGTATTGATACATATATATAGCTAGAATATTGCAGTTTTATGTTGAGACGCTTATAATATTTCCCACGAAATGGCGTGCTTGGGACTCCAGGCATACCGTCGAATGGCATAACTTAGAACGTGAACAAATATATTATTATGTCAACAGTTATTATAATTCAATTTCAACTGTTATACCTACAGACAAATATGAATTTTAATATTACGCACGTGTACGTAAAGTGTACAAGTGTCCATTTATTATTCAAATCGTTTGGTGTAGCCGTGTAGGTGTCTATACCGAGGTGGCAAGGTATCAATATACATTGTTCCTAAACGCCATTGGTAGACGAACTGCATCGTATGGTAGGTAGGTACATAATATAATAATTATATGTCATTAATAGTTTCTAAAAAGGTGGGCAAGTGCTTACCCGTTCTGCTGTACATTAGGGATCGCGTGGGACACTATCATGGATGTGTTAAATTTGAACTCAAATGATATAAAATCATTGTATATACGATAATAATTCATGAATAAAAATCTAGTTAACATTATATTATTATATGTACTAGAGTAGGTATAAATGTTAAAGTGTATAACCTGTACATTTACAGGATATTCGGGACCAGCCCAAAATAGGTCCTGTTTTGTAGGTTATATCTAAAGGGGTTGTAGGAAAATACATTCACGTAGTCTGCATTTTTTGAAATTACGGACTGTCGATAAATTATAAATATGAACGGGTTAAACTTACTCGATTCGTATTTAAACTGTTAACGATATAGTTCAGCCACCTAAGGCCAGCCATTTTTCTCCCAGCGGGGCATGTATATTTTTCCTGACTTTAAATATAAATTATAATTTATTATACCAAACATACTTAAGTATTAAATATAATATATAAATAAACTAAATTTTGCTTCAAAATAATAATTTTAATAGTGATAGCCGATAGGCATTCTATAAAAATAAATATTACAGATATAAAATAATTATTTTTATTATAATGTCTTTGGTGAATGTATAATAGATGATTATTGATTGCAACTGATTGACTATACTGCAAATAAAATATATTATTCTAGTGTATAAAACAATAATTTTTGGTCGACTCCAGTGATTTATAATAGTATATTATAAAATAATATATCAAAGGTAACATAGTAAAATTGTACAGACCAATTTTAATACTATTTTAATATCGGATCAACTCGGAGGTGTCCGCTATTTAGAGGGTTCAGTTTGTAGAACGTTCCCAGAAGACCGTCTGATATTTGGCGATGTCCGCTATATTTAGTGGTGTCCGTTAGGGGAGGTTTCACTGTATATAGATTTCACTATAGTAGATTTATGGGTACTATTGGTATATATAGGTATGTATATTATGTATAGACTTGAAATATATACACGCAATGTCACAATATATAATACATATATACCTATAACACTGCATATTATACATGTATATACCATATTATGTAGTGCGTAAAATGGCGGTGTCCTCTGCTGCACCGTAGAGTATTATTATTATTATTTTTTTTTTTCGTATTGCAAAAATCGTCACACGGGCAGTAATAATACGCAGCGTATACAATTAACGAGTTTTAAATTGGTCGGACGGAGCGGCTGGACATGAAAGGGAACTTTTTATCGGAAGAATTTGCGGAATATCCTTTTGATGTGACCGCTTTTTCTCCGTCCGTTTCTCTCCTGCGTGTGTTTTTATATTATTATTATTATTATTATTATTATTATTATTACTACCTTTTTTTCATTCTCCTCTCGCTTACACACACACACACACACACACAGCACATATATAATATATATTATGTACCCTCTCTGTATATATACCTATTCTTCGCGGCGGCGTATACACTTTTTACCCGCGACCTCAAAACTGGAATACATATTATTATGTACACACATACACACACGAGACGCGCGCGTACATTATATATTATTTTGTCTCCGACAGATAGATAGATGGTTCGGTTCTCATCACCACCACGCTATAAACGCGCGACTATATATATAATATACACGCGTCCTTCTGAAATGTATATAGACGGCATATAACCTGCAGCAGGGCACTGCGGTCGATACTGTAAGTATTGTCCCATATAGTATGTATAGTTATACCGTTCTACGGCAGTATACGAATATTATATTGCATATAGGTAATCGGTTTGGAGTGGACAAACATTAAAGTGATGACGACTATGCATATAGCCATATAGGTATACATATCATATAATATATTAACAGAAGTTTGAGAAAAATTAACTAAGAAGTTCTAGGGTTCTATGAAACACAGTTTAAGAAAAGTTGCATGCTCTATACTATAGAAAATTAAATACTATAAAAATTAGCCCTCAAGTAACTTTCAGTTGCCCACCTCTGCTCTATAGTAACCCACAGGCTTAAAAAAAATAAGCTATAAACACACGAGTCTCGAGGAATTTATTAAAATACATTTTATTGAAAACGGTATAGCGTAGTTTTTAAGTATATTATGAGTTATGACAAATAAAATAGAGAAGAGAGAAACATTTATTTTTATTTAAAATAAATACGATTATTAAATCATGATTTCTCAAGAACATCAAAGTACATAAAATCGTATTTTGTGATTGTACTTAAAACTTATGACGAAAAATTCGGTTGAATGTTGTGAGTTTACAGTGATTAATTAACATTGTGTTTTTTTTCTTTAATTTAAGATGGCGTATCGTCAACTAAGCAGTAATATATTATATAATGTACCTAAACCAAAATAATGCAAGTGCACTATTCAAATTTGTTTTGAAATAATTGCTTTTGAGAATAAATTATGAAGTTCTCACATCACAGTATCACACAGACAATTATGTTATTTTATCTACCAAATATTATGATTTATGAGACCATTTAAACTTGCCCCTAATAAGCAATTGTAAAATTTGTATGTAAATTTGTCTACAAAATACGGATATTGTCTTTAAAATAATATTTAATGATTAATTTTAATAATTTATATATCATTTATAAATTATAAAAAAGTCTCCTTTCTATTTTGTTTCTTTATTTTAGGTCGCCATTGGTTACATAATAATTATTTACATTTCTAAATATATAAGGTAACCAATGGCAATTCTGTATATAAACAAAAAAAAAGTCGATTTTTGTTAGCAAAAGAATATTATCATATGTGAGCAACATATAGGGGATGCACGAAACTAAAAACACTCTTCAAGTCGGAAGGAATATGTGTGCAAAATATGGTGCCAATTGGTTCAGTAGTTTTCAAGTATACAAGCCCCATCAAACTTGCATTTATTTAAAAAGAGAACAAATTATAAAATACATAATATATAAATGTTGTATTATGTATATGTATAATTTATGTATGTGACCAGGTGGGTCGTTATATCCCATAAACATTGTTTTAACTTGTATCAAAGAAAGTCGATTGTATTTATTGGCTTACATTCCTGCAACCTAAGCAGCGTAGACTTGCAGTAATAGGCGACAATTTCACACTTAAAAACAACATTTGCGTCTTATTATTGTAGCAGTGAAGACGATGATTACTGATAAGATATATGTAGATATTTAGGTATAACGCGTATAAGAAAATATAAGAAATATTGCGCTTTTAAATTTAAAACAAATTGTCGTCTAAACCAAAATTACCTATTCATAAATAATAAATATTATACGGCAATAATAATAATATATATGACATCATAATATACGATATGAAGGAAATGCGTCGCGTGATAAGTATAAATCTAAAACATTTATTTGCTGCAGCCTTACCGGCTATGCGGCCGATTTATATGTATATTATTTCAAAATACGCATATGGTATATCTATAATGTGTATAAATACACAACGCTTTAATACATACGTACTGCATATAATATGTATTATATTATTGTCTTTTATGGATAACTAAATTATTTTAAAATATCTCCTCAGCCGCCGCGCCCTCGTCGACACGTCATTGACGGAAACGTATATATTATAAACACATTCTACTTTATTCTACACGTTTTTCTGGCACCATGTAGACTATTTTTCCAGAAATTTATCGTCGGCCAAACGCAACATCCGTAAATCACGGGAGCGCGCTCGCGTTTCATTAGCACGTTACCAACAGATTTGTTAATGGCGAGGACATGGCGAGCACTACTCCGCGGTGTTTAGAGAAATGTGTTTAGCGTCTGCAGCGCCCGCGACCGAGTACGCGCGTATAATATTATATTCCCCGTAGACACACTAATCATCGCGTTGTGTATATATAGTAATAATAATAATAGTGACTAAACATCTCATCCGACCGCCTGAAGCAGTCTGCGTTGCGCCGCAGTCTTTGCTCGATTTTCGATCGACGACGATGATGAGGAGTTGACGATCGAAGGAGGGGGGGGAATATATTATATATTAGGAGTGGGTATAGACGAGGGACGAACAAAAAATAGAAGAGAGTGAGTGTGAGGGAGAGAGAGATAGAGAGAGAGAGAGAGAGAGAGAGAGAGAGTGAGTGAGTGATAGAGATTAGTTTTGTTTTTATTTTCGCCATATTATCGAAATAGAATTCGGATCTGCACGATGGTCCGTATCGTCTCCGATATAATATATATATTCGCGCGTTCGTCGCGCCGGTTCAAGGGTTTGTCAATGAGACCGTGCGGTATCGATGCCAAACTATTCGATTTATTTTTACACCGTTTCTCCGTTTCCCGCCGCGCGGCGACAGAATCCCAAACACGCGGAGCGCGCGTTGATCTTTCGAATATAATTACACGACGTCTCACGTATATAGAGTCACTCGCGACAGAGCGGTTCGAACGGCGCACGTGGATGGATTCCTGCAGCGTCCGACTATACGGAACCAGCGAACTGCAATATGGTTCAACCATGATAATATAATATACGATATGAGTATACTACATATGACAAACATTGTATAATATTGCATATATATATAATATATAGGTAGGTAGGTGCATACTGCATACAGCCGAAGAGTGCAGTTAGGCCAGGAAAAACGGTCATTGCGATAGTGCGCGCTGCAGCAGGTCGAATTCGAATGGCACGCGAATACTGAATGGAATTTGATTGGATCATAGAAAATCAAACTTAATGAGAATTCTTATTTCCCATATTATTCTATGCAGACCACGGGCATATTTAATGGAATGCTACTCAACCCCCTTCTCCCCATACTATGGGAAATATCTATACCTTTATATATATATAATTCTAGAGTGTATTTTTTTTGAGATCGTGTAACTTTTGAACGACTTGATCGTTTTCAATAAAAGGTATATCAATAGATTCATTGAGACTTGGAGGGTGTACATTGATTATTGCTAATAGCTCTAGGGTAGCTAAAGGGTAGCTCATACATGGATTTAAGTTTTGGCTCACGAAAAAAAAAAATTTTTTTTTGTTTATTTATAGGTATTTATACTTTACATGGTTGCCATTGGTTACATTTTGTATTACTATTATGATTAGTAGAATAATCGCATAATAATTGCATATTTTATGTACGTAACTGAATTGAAATAGTGAAGACAAAAAACGTATTTAAGTGTACTCGCTAAAATTATCACAATAATAAACACAATATCAATGATAATTATTAAAATAACCAACAGTTAAAAAGTTAATCGGAAGAAATAGTAGTGGTTAGTTTAACCGTAGGTTGAACCTGATGGTTAGCTTAACTGGAGTTCCAAAAACAGTTTAACTGTGACAAAGTATTAACCGACAGTTAAATCCTACTAACTGCCAGTCAAATAAATAGTCAATTGAAAAACCGGTCCAGTATTCTGCATTTTTTTGCAAAAATACGTTATGGATATGTATGTTAAAGTAAATATCAGATTTAACCAAACGAAACAGAGGGCAGAAGAGTATATACATTTACGCTATGTTATTAATAGTAATATAGATGAAACTTTAAATGTCAATGATATCGGAAATGCCCCTTTCTCCATCTTCGTACATTGGCCGTCCACGTCATATGCAAGAATACGTACAAGATGCAATGACTTTCTTACGTGCTTGTGGACGACCAGACTAATTTATAACATTCACTTGCAATCCGAATCAGTATGAAATACAAAAATGTGTACTGCCTGGACAACCATCAATTTATCACCACGATATTACTGTACGTGTATTCAGATAAAAACTTAAATCTTGGATTGATTTCATAGTAAAATACTACATATTTGATGAAACACGCTGCTCAAGTATTCGAATGAATGGCAAAAACGAGGTTTGCCATGACACATGCTCACATATTAATTTGGATAGTTGAAAAAATTAAACCCGAAAAAATTGATAACTTAATATCACAAATACTAAGTGCTTAATGGTCCAATGCTTATACGAATCAATGCTTAATCGAGTCCATCGATAACTATTTGAAATTATTACAACAAATATGATCCATGGTCCATGCGGAATTTTTAATATGCCATGTATGGGGTAATGGAAAATGCACGAAACGATTTCCAAAGGATTTTTTACTGGATGCAATGACTGGCCACATATTGTTTCGTTGTAGAAAAGAAGAAAATGGAAGACGCACATTTTTAATGAAAAAGATAAATAATGATGGCAAATCAATAGGCCGATTATACACTGTTCATCCAGTAGAGAAATAAAAAGTTTGTAGTATCAAATAAGTGTATTTATTGTAAAATTATTTTTTATATTATATTAACCAAATCATCGGGCAGGACAACATCTACTATGTCAGCTAGTACATATATATACCAATAAATATTTATAAATTTGAAATTTGTTTTTTACTAGCAGCTAATCTCAGAAACTACCGAAACGATAACAATAAAAAAAAAATATATCAATAGATTCATTGAGTTTTGGAGGGTGTTTAAAGCTTCTTTTTTCAACCCTCGTATGTTACTATAGGGTTGCTCATATGAATTTCGGTTTGGCTCACGAAAATTTAATAATTTTTTGTTTATATATATTATTTATATATAGAGTTGCCATTTGTTACTAAAATAAAATTGTTGGACACATACTAATTCACACAGATTAAATTACTAAAATTAGTAAATAAATAAATAGTTAAAATAACATAAATATACATAAAAATCTAACACAGTATATCCAAAATCCAAATATTTCACGGCTCCCAGTTTGAGAAGCACTGGACTAGCAACGACCTGCCATGCGTTGCATTGAGATTTTTTTTTAAATTAAATAAAATAATATTCAATTTATTGTTTGTTATTCAAATGTGCAACAAAAGGCAATGCCCTTTAGTTGGTAGTTTATATGTTAAAAATCTACTCGACCGATTTTGACGAGAGATTCAAGATTTGTTCTTAGAAATATCAGATATGTTTAAAGAGTTGGTTGAATTTTGAACCACGATTGAAAATATGCCAATAATGATATATCCAATCTCTCTCAGACAGATTGCCCATATCTGTCGAATTAGTTTACGAACCAAGGTACACCGATGCTGATTTGCCCGTGAGCCTCAGTTAGCTACACTAAAACTGAGATACACTGATATAGCTCCGTATTTTATGTTTGTTCGTTTTTTTTCCAGGTGAAGTCGGGTTGTACAACTAGTATATGTATATTTATATATATATAGTTTGTCATACAGCGGTTCGGGTTCATATACCGCTGTGCGCTGCGTCCTATCTCGGGATGAAGATCCCCATACATATATATTTTTAATTGGTTGACGCAGGGTAGTGGATGCATTTATATCGGACCCGTCCATCCGCATCTCTCGTACATAAATATACATTAAACATTTATGTATATATTCATTATTATATCACGATTCGTTTGAATTATTATCGCAGGTCGTGTGTTACAGCTCCGGGGAATGCTGTCGAATAGAAAGATTAGCAGGGCGATTGAGAACGAAGAAAAAAAATAATTCGATTTAAACAAGCACCGCTCTGTTTCTATAATATACACATTATAATGCGTGTACAATAATGTGTTGTCGACGAGTACACGTCATAAGCTGTCGGGTTAACCATCTTTTCGTTCTCGTGCGGTTCGGCAAGGAGTATCTGGCATCATGAGTATATATTTTTTTAATAAAAACGCGACAGAACGACCCTCGCGGTGTACGGACGAGAAGTAAAACAACTTCGCCACCACGCCGTTTTAAACATTTTTCGGAATGCGGCTCCGATGAACGGGTTCCTGGCTCCTGACTCCCCACATAGGTGAATATTGGGATCGAATATATGTTGTAGCTTTTGTCAGTCGTCAGGTGGATACTAGCTCCCACTACTATTTTTTTATAAAGGTAGTTAGGTATATACACATTTTTCATCCCTTCACTATTTTTTTTTTATTTAAAAAACGCATAGTAATTTTAATTATTATAATAGCAAAGGGGCATTTGACCCCTCGGGTACAATTTTTATTGTAAGATGTTCGTTTTCATTTTTCGACTTTAACTCAAATTGTTTGACATATTCTGTATTGTCAGTCCTAAGTCTGTAAAATGGGAAGGAAAATGATTTTTTTAAAACTCTTTTGGACTTCATTAATTAATATAGTTATTTTTCGGACTCATTTATAGGTTATTTATCGGACCAAGTTAGGTGTAAATTTGGGTTTATGCAGGTACTCGACTGTAATACGTTCTTTATAAATATAGAAGAACAAACACTACACCCAGAGTATAGCATAATAACACAATATATTATGACATTTTAATATTTAATTTTGGTCATGCATAAGCGGCACCTACGACCACCTGTGCTCATACATGATATTATTGCGCTGCTGAGTTCACAAAGGTGATGAATTCTTCGGTTCTTTTTAAACACGCGCCTCGCTGAAGATTTAAATCTAACATATTAGTAGCATATAATTATATATATACTCTTGTGTGTCACGCTCTGCCAAGTTTGTATCACTCGTATATTACGGTAGGTACCTTTATAGCGAATTATAAATGTCATGTGACGCATGTCTCACTTTTACAACAAAATATACTGCTGTTATATATTATTATATAATCGTTATATTAAGTGATGATGTAGGTATATATACTAATATGACTCGAGCATCTCGTCACGTGATCAAGTACACGCGTCGTCACCCCCAAATACATTATAATAATATTATTACTACATACAACGTTCACGCGTCGCACAGTGGTTCAAAAATCAAAATAGTTGGCCAATATTCTAATTTTCACAGAACTCTTATAAAATTAACTATTACTTACATAATAGTTATCAAAATAATAATTCGTATTCGAATACCAACTTAAATGGCCTGCACGTGACCTATTGTTTTGAGAAAAAACATGTCTTACCGAAAAAACTCTCAAACCTCGCAAAAATATCTAATTTTGATAAATTTTTTTTTTTGAAATGAGAAACACTTCATACAGAGCGCATTAAAAAAAAAACAGAAAATCAAATATAAGTCAATGTTAAGCAATTTATTTTTTGCTATTAATTATATATTTTTAATTTGAAGCTTTCAAACTTCAAGTGCTCACTACAAAGTAAAGAGCAAATATGAGCAACAAATGATGATATTTTTGTAATCTGTAGATTGTGACCTAACTGATGGTGTGAATAACGTCGTGTAACTCGATGAAAAAAATTATTAAATTTATATTTTTATAAAAGCTTATAGATTTATTATCGTATTATTTCTAGCATTGTACATTTCAATGACCACATGAGGCTTAATAACAATTGTACCATATAGTTGGGTCATTAAATACTATCTTTGTAACTTATCTAACATAGATAAATTGATAAACACTTAAATTTCATTTTATTTTTTTTACTTTAGACAGTTCAACTATATGATGATTATTGACAGAATACCATCGTTTTTAAGAAAAAAACTTTAGTTTGTCTACTTTTATATTACTTTATGAGTACACCTAATAATATTTTGCAATAAGTTTTACATATTAATACGCCTTGGGTAGTATACAAAACAATTTTATTATCTTTATTTGAGTATTTTCATATTCAAAATATCGAATATTGGCCAACTATTTTGATTTTTGAACCACTGTGCGTCGTCTTTGTCGCGGTTTGTAAGGTGCTTAATATTTTCAGAGACTTCTACACTCAAAATTCCAATAGAAAAACTAATGTTTTATACGTTATTTAGTATAAAGGTTCCATCCGTAACCAACTGTCACCATTTTTTTATATTGTGATAAAGTTACATAATACATAATAATTTTATAATTTTATATACAAAGTAAATTCATATAGGTACATAGGTATATTATAGTATATTCACTATTACCTATATATATATATCATCATTCATCACTGTCACAACAACCGTTGTATTATTATTGCGCACCTATAATAGACGATGTCATCATATTATACCTATATAATATACAGTTAAACATGCTCACCCCCGTTTTTTTTCTTTAATAACTTAGTCAAAATATGATTTTTTTTAATTTTTAAGTAGGTATACTTAGTACTTTATAAGGACCATATTTTCAAATACTTGACAAAATATTTTATACAATTATATTCTGTTAGAACTATATTTATTTATACAGTTATACGTTTCCGACAAAAATAGTTCATAGAATATAAGTTTCTGATAGAATAATTATTTTTACTTCTTAATGGATAGCTAGTTCCAACACCAAGTTATAAGTACCAAGGATAATAGCCAATAGGTTTAGAAGATATGATTATTTGAAAATTATAGTTGTTAATATAAATGTATTAAAATTTGTAAAAGTTGTCCGAAAATAATACTTGGAGGACTACTAGATATTACAAAATATATTTTGTATTTGATGTAAAACTTTGAACAGTTTAAACCATTGTTAATGACTATTATCATAACAAAATGCACATAATAATTGTTTAATAACCCTGAAACTACTCGTTTTAATTTATATTTAGATGCGTCAATATTATCAATAAAATCATCAGATTAACAATTTACAGTAAAAAGTGTAGTTCTCATTTGAAAAAAAAGTAGGTAGTATCGCCGCAGAATACCTACCCATAAGTACTCCTTAAAGGCTTAAAAAAATCTAAGTATTTGAAAATATAGTCTTTAAAAGTACTTAATAATCAGAATTTGAATAAATACATTATTTAAGAATAAAAAGAGGGGTTGAACAATATTGAGCACGCTTGGTGAATAACTCAGGATAAGTACGGTAATTCTTGATTTATTTTTCTCTCTTCTTCTATTCTAGTACTATTGTACTATTGTATTATTGTATTCGTTTCTTTTACTCTCCCGTGTAAGATGTAACCCACCAAATTCTCTTACCATCTGGCATCTTCTCAATATGCATATTATATAATATTATATCCCTATAATTTACAGTTCCATCTCTCAGTTTTTCCACTGCAGCCTTATTTTACTACACATTAGTATTCACTGTTACCCAGATATTGATAAAATCTTGATATCTTGGAAGGGAATTTTCCAATCTATTTGAAATGGACTTTTTTAGATTTTCCAAAGGAATCTAACAATTTGTAGTTTATCGTCACTACTTACTTAGTATACAATTAGTACGTCTATAGTAGCACTTGTTACACCACTTTTTGCTTACATTCGTTCTTTGTATACAACAGGTATAATAATTAAATATATTATATAATATATAATATTAACTATTCAATGTTACCCTATTTATAGGTACATACATGTAGATCCGATCGATTAATCGATACTTAATCTTCAGTCAAAAATGTATTATTATTGTCAATTGACTATCTTTGGTTAACAAATTATAACAAAATAATATTGAATGGAACAAGATTGGATATAGGTAAAATAGGAATATAATATTGTATTAATGCAGTATAGGACATAGGTATTTTTGTGTTGTTCACTTGTTCATAAAACAAAATAAAATAAAAACATACATTCATGACGTATTTTGCAGGTATTGCATACGGTTCAGTATATTTTATTGATCTCGTATCTACGTTTGGGATACATGTATTATATATTATTATATTTGATCAACATTTATATAAGTACAAGTCTTAATTATATTTATACAATTACGATAGTATACCTTTGGTAGGTTATCAATTATTATATATTAATATATATGATAGTAATAATTAATATCCAAGTAAATATCATATAATATCTTCTATAATATTATATAGGAACCTACTCTAACATTGCACATCAACACACGATTCTAACAGTTTACAAAGTATAATTATAATAATATAATAATATAAAATGAAATATCTTATATAAATTATGAAATACGTTTAAACGGATTCGTTAAAAAGTGTATACAAATAAAAAATAACACTACTAAATAATTATATATATAGACATATAGTGAGTAATGTGAGTATAACCATTAGAGTTATTATAATAATAATTTAACACATTATTGTAATATTATGAGTATGGATTATTAGGACACGAATATATTTTAATCTATATTTGTTTTCCTTTATATATATAGTGTCTCTAGCCATCAGTTTTATTTCCTATTTTTGAAATATTCAATTCTGTTAAATTATAAATATAAATCTATAGTGTTTATCAAGCATATCAAACGTACATTATCAACAGGGCCAAAATCATTAATAGAATACTTTGCAGGACGCACAAAAACGTTTCGGAAAAAAAAATATTATACAAATTTTGCTGGTAAAATATGTGACATATGTATAATCAGTGGCGTATTTGAAAAAAAAGGTTAAAAAGTCATAAATAACTTGCTACGTAGGTGCAGAGAAAGAGAATATTAATTTATATTATGTATTTTTAATATTGAACCCCCCCCCCCCCCCAAAAAAAAAAAAAAATTTGAAAATACGCCACTTTGTATAATATATAATATTATGTACGCCAAACATAGCTCTCTAACATATTTGCGGTATATAATGAAATGTGTACCAATTAATATATTATTTATCTATTTTTTTTTAAATTTTTTTTTCAAATCACATAGGGGGTGTAAAAAAAAATTTGACATGCCTGGTGAATATTATAGTTGGTTTTGTTTGTAGTAAAAAAAAATTTAAAAAGTCGGGCATTTGAAAAGTTGTTAAGTTATCAATCAAGACCGCCTGCAGAAGCAGCTAGACACCCATAAAATGTAAGCTGTGTTTAAAAAATTATTATTTATTACATAGTGCTTGAAAAATGTATAGGTTTTGTAAAATTCAGATATCCATATTTTTGAATATCGTTTTTGGTAATTTAGTCAAATTTTTATAATTCACATACGAACAGTATAAATATCTGTATAGTCAGTTGCTAAAAATAAAATAAATAATTGAATTTAAATATTTAGCTGGAAAATATAACTGCCAAAAGGCAATAACCCAGATTTTGGGATATTCACTAAATTAGAACTTGGTGATCATATTAATTTCCAGCACTACATAATATACCTATAGTTTATAATTGTATATACCTTCTAATTATGCTAAGTCAAACAACACGGTTTATATAATTATAATACACACGTTTTGAAAACAAAATTGTTCAGTTTTCCGTTTATCGTCCTGATTTTATTTCATATTAATTTCATATTAATAACTATTGTCGTAATATCATACCGACGTTAAATTGTTATGTATAGTGACATACCGAAGACTAATTTTGTAGGTGTTTAAGAACAGAATAGAGCTTGAACATTCGCTGAGGTGTCGACTGTTGAGTATAACTATTACTATTTTATATATACGTAAAAACCACTTATTTCAATATTAACAACGGAAGAATGATATTTTACCGAAATTTAACAAACATTCTCATTAAAACATTTAAAACCAATACAGATCTTTGGACGTCTCTTGTACTTGAGCTTCTAGACCTGCAATCACAAAAAAAACAAAATTAAAAAAGCTGTGATACACAAGTCATACAATTTTAATGTCAGCAATATCACTATAATGAATTGAATATAATATTCTATAGTTAAAAAAAAAATAAAAACTCTCTTGACACAAAGTACATAAATTAGAAATATAATATAAACAATATATTTCTATAAGTCGAGTAAAATGTAACAGTATTTTCCCATAAAGCATTTATAGACTTAATTTTTTTTTTATGAAGTATTTTTCGAATGTTTTTTAATTTATGTTCTATTACTGTCAGCGGAAAAAAAAATTATTTCTTACGGAGGAAATATTTTTAAGTGCATATGTGTCTTCATTTTTTTCTTACATGTATGATATAGGTATACATACGAGGTAGGGGAGGTCGGGCCGTACAATATAAGTAACAATAATAATATGCCTTCATCTTTAGCCACTATAAATATTGTAAAATAAGAGATGAAATGAAAATACGAAACAAAATATTTAGAAAAAATCGTATTTTATTAAATGTGTAATATTTTTTGAAATAACTGACATTCGCTTCGACACATTTCTGCTTACGTGAAATCAGTTTTCCACTTCGTCCATATATTATACAAGGAATTTTGTCGATTGATTTTTTTTTATCCAAACAGCTCACAGTATTATTATTTGTATATATATATAAAAAAAAAACTATGAGTAATATACGGCGGGCTGTCGAACTGTCATAATATACTTGATATGTTTTTTTTGTTTCTCAAAGTTATTAATTTATATTTGCAGCTAATTCAGTGTTTTCATTTGAATTACATTATTTGTATTCCGTTTGCATTTTTGACTGTGATTTATAGTCTCGTATTGTGTTCATAATATATTTTAATGTGTAGAATAATTATAGATACACCTGTTATAGCAAACAGCGTCGGTATTGAGATTTGGCTGTAGACACGGAATTCGATTACTATAATATAAACGAATGCGTGAAAAGTGCCAAGACAATATAAAGATAAATAGCGTTTCGCACAAAATGCAGCGGTTCTGCCAACCAAATTTGTAAACTTATTGATTGGGGAGATACAATTGAGCCATGGAATTTTAATATGATTATACAGATAGGTTAATAATTGGCTTTAACAATGATAATATATATATATCAGCTATCTAACATTTACTAAACTTTATTTGAACACATAATAATATATAACCTCAAATATACAGGGTGATTCACCAAGCATGTTCATCCCCAATATTTCATTTAATAATGAATGTATTCAAATTCTGATTTTTAGATATAATAATAATTCTTAAATATACTTAAAGACCATAATTTAAAATTCTGAAGATTTTTTCTATTAATTAAGGAATGTCCCTATAACTTCTGTTTTTCAAATGAGACCCCTTTTCAAATTATCCGCTTAATAATTTACAGTTGAAAATGGGGGGTTCTCATTTTAAACACAGAAGTTTGTTTCTTTACATAGCAGTAATTATAAAACGTAGTACAAAAATCTCAAAATTTTGAAAATATAGTACCTATTCAAGTTAGTATATAAAAAACTTACAAAAATCACAATTGATTACTAAATGAAAAATCGAGATGAGGATGCTTGGCGAATCACTTTGTATATGCAAATCATTTTTTTTTTTGGTCATATTTTCGATATTAATTAAATTTGTTTTTCATATATAACTTGATGAAGTAGTTTGTAACTCCTATTAGAGATCGTCGTGAATTTACGTCAATTCGCGTTTTTTTATATATTTTTTGGTTATTATAAATAATAATGTCTCAGCGCACGGACCGAATAATAAGAAGTTGTATTATTGTTTTTTGTCAATTAAATTGTATAAGTACCTAGGTACAGTCCGCTGAGTCATGGTTGAAAACATTGATTTATTATTTTTTAATTATAACCATGTTTACCAACTAAGACTATTTTGTTTTATGACGTACAATGATAAATACCAGTGTTTTATTAATTATACTTTAATACTTTGTAATAATATATAATAGAAGCTAAAAAAAAAAAAAATACTTTGAAGTATAACGTAGGTATAAATAAATTGTGTTTACAATTAAAGAAATAAAAAGACACTTTTTGAAACAAAAAATATTAACTATAGGTAAAAAAAAAGTAATTTCTCTTTGCACACTTAACAATTACATACCTAGGTAAATATAGTAATATAATAAGTAATAACTATAATTATCTAAAAGTATCCATGAAACATTCAAATCAGTAATTAAATTGTAATAGTTTTAAATTTGTATTAAACAAATTAATTAATAATTATTATTATTTGTTAGATTATACCATGATGGATACAATTATATTATAGGAATATAAGATATAAGTTTGTTTAGGTACCTGCATCCTGCTAACACTAAACACGTAATTTAATGAGGAAACCAATTGTATACCTAATACGTTATTTTTAAGTGCTGCGTAGCAATTAGTTACACCTACTATTAATTTCGTTTGTGTTAATTTGAAGTCCTTTTATGCTAAATAATTGTGTATAACATAATACGTTATAAGGTTCAGTAAAACTTATTTAACAATGTAACAAAATTCAATATAAACCTTATAAACGTAACTAAATAAAGCATAAAGCGACGACCATAATAAAATATAGGTAGGTATAACATTATATACGTATATATCATGATTTATGATGTAGGCATATCGTATTCGTATATACTTATGTGCAGTGTACCAAATATTATATTAGCTCGTTTGCGGTGCAATATATGATGGACTTGTATAGCGATGACTATATTATATTGTATAATATTACAATTCATTAAATTATTAGGTGGGTATATACTATCATGTGCATGCACATTGTATATTATATACCATTCCAAACACGGTCTTGTTTCGTTTTTCATTTGCGAAACGAAATTTTGCATGTTAATATAATACACATTTGCGTGTCGGGTACAAGCTCGTGGGGGTGATGCCGGGTGGTGAGGTGGCGACGAGGAGTCGACGGAAGTTTATATATATACAGAGATAGCGCATTATATAGTCTCGACGAGTGGTGGGGAGGTATACCCGTATATAATAATATACGTTTCTGAACGGAGTCTGCGACGACGACGACGACTGTTATATGTATGTATGTATATATGTATATATATATATATATATGTGTGTGTGTGTATGTGTATACTGCCAGGAAAGTATATGATATATATACACATATTATAGTAAGAACGCGTATATATAGCACTGTAGGAGAGTCGAAGGGTTTTATTAAAACGGGGGAAATAGAGGGAAAGAGAGACTCAGAGACAGAGACGGGAGGAGAGAGCATCGAGAGGGAGAGGTTGAGTTATGGGAAGAATTTAAAGCCGCTTCGTTTCGTTCCACGCGCGACGAGGGTTACTATATATAGGTACCTATAGTAAAATGTTATGTGCGAGCCGTAACGTCCGGGAGGGTTTGGCGCATGCGCACACGCGAGTGTATATGACGTAGTGGTGGGTCAAAGGGTGGGCGGGGGAGGGACTCTCGTAACCCGCGAGATGTAGTGATGAGCGAATGAGGAAAAACTTTGGGATACCACCACGCCGCGCCGCACCACGTACGGTTTTCCTTTTCCCGCGTGTTCGTCCCCGGCGGCGTAATGGAGTAATCTGCATTTTTGCGCTTTCCTGCAGAGTGAGAGACAGAGAAAATCACCGCATAGTAACAATATTATTATATAAAATATAATCCAGTGATAAAAAGTAAGGATATAAAAATTATCCATACAACGCGCGTGTCCTAATTATACGTAGTATATATAATATATATAATATGTATTCTATGCGCAATAATGTACTGCAGACGTACAGTTAAAGTGACTAAAGAAAGACAGTATTTTAAACATAAATCATGACATAGGTAAGCGATATAAATATATAATAATAATAGGTATAGATTTACACAAATACACAACTAACTAAATGTGATAATATATAACAAAGAAACGTCATATAGGTATATATATTAATAAAACACAATTAATGCAACGCGTATGCTGTTGGTTATTTTTTCTAATAAGTGTTACTTCATTCAAATTTGCTATAGTATTTTCGAGCACCTACCTCATAGGTAATAATCATAAGTCATAACTGAAAAATCTAAAAACTGAATATTATTTCATACGAACAATTGAAATGAAAAAGTCAGTTACAGGTAAAGCACGCTAAGGTCATATAGGTTATACATTGTTATAATTAGAATGTATACGATCGCAGTGAAAAACGATTGATTAGTATTTTAGCTGCAGCATCGTCGGTGAGCCCGCGAAGTGAATGCAATTATATTGTTTAGGTAGGTTATTTATCTAGTCTTATTTACAGTCCTAGAGTACTTTGGAGCTGGCAATATATTATAATCTAAATAGCTGTTAGCTAGGAGGTGTACACACACTCGCACGTTCACTGCACTCGGCTACAAATGGGTACCGGGTATAGCATAATATATAATATTATATATTATGTTTTATTATTAACATGTGCGTGTGTGCGTGCACATTTTGGCATTTATATATGACCGCGGTTGCCTTGGTAACGTTGCCCGACCGTGTAGGTGTGGTCATTCCGAACCAATGACACGGCTCGCTCGTGTACCGCATATACCCCTCGTGAGATCGATATAATAATATACATATATAAGCTATTCGCTTTCTGATGTGCTTGTGTATACGTATACGTATACATAGGTATTGCGGTTGTTGCAACCGATGGATGGTCACGCGACGCGCTTTCGAGTAATGTTTTTGCGTTTCCTCTATATACATAAAGGTACCTATACATCATAACATGTATATAATATTGTAATATAATATGCGATAGGAATTTTCCCCCTGCTCGCCAACCCTCTCGGATGTTTTGTCTAAAATGCTTATATAATAATTAAATACACATAACTGTAGAAGAAATTTTTATTTTTAATTATTATTAATTTTTTTTTTTTATTGACATTTTACATGGCAGTACATTATATTTACTGAAATAAAAATTGCAATTTTTACTATAGACGGAAAGGTATATAAACTGCAGGGGAACCTCTATAAGGCTCTAAATACTGCAGGACACTCACGGTCACAGCTCAAAATTTCCTCCACGATTTGGAGGTTTCAGCTATTCAGAGTGTTATGTTTATAGTAAGTTTGTTTCCAAAAAAATGTTCACTATTTGAAGGTGTCCTTGTTTAAAGATGTCTGTTAGGTTTTTCGTTGTAATAGGTATGCATAAATATATAATAGTATAATATAGTTTAATAGTGAATATACATTATACATAAAATCGATGATATATAGAAACCGAGTAAAACCAGCTGCATTTTAATCTGGGAAATCTATCAAGTTTTTATTTTTCATCATTGTAATTTATTCAAATAATGTTGCCAAGGTATAAAAACATGAGTACAAAAAATACACGAACTACACGGTGCAGGCATAGTTTCTTTCCGAAGTATAATATAATATTGGTCAATATACTATTTCTCAGTTTTCTCACATTTTTTGTCAATTTACATACTCAAAATCACACTATATTTCACATTTATTTTTATTTTCTGCGGTACATCCTTATACTAAATTAATGCCAATATTGAATATTATATAGGTAGGTATATATAGGTATATTATGGTAGGTATGTAAAAATATTTTCCCATTAATAATTTTTTTTAATCAAGATCTCTTGAGTTTTTACCATGCATGGTTAGATACGTGTTATTTACTATTATGAATAGTTTTTAAAAAATCCCGAAAATATTTGGGTGAAGAGTTTTTTTAATATTTAAGTAGGTAATTACTATAATTATTATTTATAGGTATATTAATATAACCATTGAATGTTCGATTGTTTTTTGTTACTTTAATGTAATTTTTTAACTATAATAATATATATTATTATATCCCTAGAATGGTATAATGCAAATTTAAATAAATATAGTTATATATTTGTTGATTTTATACATAGGTATTAGGTACATATGAGCTATAAGTTCTGACAACTCTGCCCAGGATTATACACTTCAAAGTATAAACTATAATATACAAATAGTAACATTTGTTACTGTTATTAAACCTATCTATTTATATACACTATTCATACATAAGAATGATTTTGCGTTTGTTTGTAGGTAGGTATACTCGGTAATCCCGGAAACCACTAAAGCTTTCGAAGCTTATTCACATATATATTAGGTTTGGTTGGTGCTCCAATTGGTTTTTATTATGGTATTAGATACAACCAAAAAAATATTCTTTTTGCGAACATTAAAACGTTTGCCGGATCAGCTAGTTAATATAGGTATAATAACTAACATAATTTTAAAAATTTATATTCATGATGGTTATTTTATTAGCATCTATTTGGAAAAGATTTGGAAGTTCGCGATTCTTGCACAGTACTAAGTGTTTACTTATAAGGCATTAAAGTGTATACCAAATTTAGAGCAAATATCTCCATTGTTGGGTGTTTTGAAACATTTTTAAGAATAATAATAATATGAAATGCATTTTATTTAATTTGCACTTCAATTATTCATAAATAAAATCTAACTTTTGAAGTCTAGTTATTTAAAAAGAAAAAATTCTCATTATCCTCACTATTAATGGAAAAAAGTTGATTAACAAGCCTAATAACGTCGAATTAAAATGATTCAATAAATTTGGTACAACTGTACGAGCACAAAATATGTTCTATATAAGGTACTAAATAAATTATTATGTCCTCAGTCGAGTTTCTTTAGTAATTCTCGTAAGGCTATATTAAAGACTGTGGTTCATTTTCCACCCTATTTATCTGACATTTGAGACAACCGAGTTGTTAATTAATTACACAGAGAATTACCTGCGTTTTCGCATGCATTATTACATTTATATTGTACATTAGTACAACGATAAACGTGATAAATATATAGATGTTGTTGAACTTTAAAGAGAAATTAAATAGGTATATCCGCTTTAAGCGCTTAATACAGAAAAGAAAGTGTAAAATTAAAAATAGTTTTTATGTAGCTATATCTATTATTATTGTTTTTATTTTTCCAATCAATGATAATAACAGTTGAAAAGTAGATATATTATTTAAGCCGAATATAATATTTTATTTATTTTTAATATTAATTTTGAATTCACTTAATTTGTAGATATAAGGTGTACATCCACTGTAGTACTTGATATTTAAACTTATGTCTATAATATTGATAGTCTGATGATATAGTCTGTTTAATAATGCATTACTGCTGTAGATTTAAATGAAACTCTAGGTATAGAAAAATAAATGTACAATCAATTAATGCGTGAGAATGCAAACATAATGGTGGTGGGTGGGTTAAAGTGGACGAATAGTTCAAAATTTAAGTACGATCGTAGGATGATTATACCATTGATAATATTATAATAATAGTACCTATAGGTAATACAAATACTATGGCTGACGAACGCAATAATATTAGTACCTACCCAAAATAAATCATAATACGAACAAAGTGAAACTTTTTTTTACGTTGTATCAGCGAATATCATTAATAATGTACTTACTTTTTTTTTTAATATATTCAGATATTCTTATATTCCCACCCCTTAACAGCCAATCCCTATTCACGGCACAGAGATGCGATAGTATATATATTGTATTTGATGTACAAGTTACAAGTAGATATATATATAATATATATAGTAAGTTCATTACTGATTAACGTTCCGAGAGCATATTATTATTGTACATTTAGTATACATAATAATATAATATAGGTATCGAAGCATCGCAGCAGTTTCTACATTTCTGCGCGTGCATTTCGTTCCGCTGCGGATCAAGACGACTGCAGTTGCAGTAATGTGCGGCGAGCGCGCGCGCGTTGCGTGTTTATCAAAATGAGATTATTATACGTCTAGAGATGGCGGCCGCGATGTAGGTCTTTAGTTCAATTAACTTTATATGGACGATATGATGACGTGCCTGGCAGTTTCAAATCGGTCGTCAGCAATGCAGTTGGTCACGTGACCTGAAGTCCGTGAGCCGACTCGTTTTTTCACATATATATATTTATTATACGCGCGCACACTTTATCATTATTCTTTTCGCATCGGTTCTCCGGTTTAACTGAAACCAAGGCAATTGCTAAATTATCGTCCATTGTGTCTGTATATATATAACCGCGGCCTTCTGTCCTACCGCTGTAGTGGCGACGATATAATATACACGTCGGCTAGGTATATGGTTATATGTACCCATAATAATAACGATAACCTATACGATATATTGTGTATATTATAAATATGTATACATAAAATACTTAAACAATTTTTTCCATATATTATGTATACCTATATAATTATACGATAATATGTATATTCGGTTTATTGTTTATGTTATACTTTATGACGCCGTTTTTTAAATTTCATAATATTTTTATAATACCCATTCGTTGACTAGATGTGTGTATATATATATATACACACAATATATATATGCATTAAGCAAACGTTTCTATTTTCTACATATAATGGCTGTATAATGGTTGGGAAGCACACTACAAATACATACGCGTGTATACACGCGCAAGTAACGATGCCGACAATCTCCTTTGTTGCCACTTGTATATAATATATATGTATATAAATATATGTGCTATATACAATGCGCATTGTGCACATTTATATATTTTGGTCTCGACACCTGCGAGGTTTTCAGACAAACAGGGAAAAAAAATATTATATTATTGTTTCTGGTCATCGATGCTCGGGTTATACATACATATATGTATATAATGTGGAGGATGTAATAATTTTTTTCAAACATTAATTATGGTGGTTGATTACGTTCCTTTTTTTCGAGACGTCAAACCTGCTGCCGGTTGCAGTTCAACTCATGAATTATTGTGGATGTTGTATTTTTTTTAATAAATGGCCGTTAAATAATTGTTATTTTGATGGCAATTTTTGATGGTTACCCACATCTTATATATTATTACACGAACTGTATCATTCAATCATTGAAATCATGTATGTATGTAAAGTGTAAATATAATATATATATGTATATTCTTGCGCATACTAAGGATAATATACAATACGTATATATAACGTATTTTATGTAGAGTGTTTGGGTAAGAATATTTCTAATATTCAGATTTATATAATATATTAATTATTAATACATTATATAATTAAAAATTAATAGTTAGGTTAGGTTATAGGAGTATCGGAATCATAGAATAAATTTTTTCTCCAATTCCTTAAATGTTTTCGTACTTAATTACTTTATTTATTACAATATAACTATTATATTCTGTTATTTATTTTCTGTATACCTTTCACGGTGTTTTATATTTAATTTTTTTATAATTTGCTGGGTGCTTATTGTCTATACAGCATAACGCCTGGTTCACAGCTACGTCGTCTGCAGTGTTCTTTTTGTCGTATTCCGATTGGCAGTGTGTAATCATGGTGTAATTCACTTTAATGAACGCTATGGTTAAAACCATGATCTACCGCTGTGAAACTTACAGAGTGTCAAGCTGGACTCACACCTCACCGTGTCGTGTCGTGTTCTGTATATTTAATACATAGGTATAACAAAATGTTGGTCACACGCGTTACCTATAAGTTGAATATATTCAACTCTACACGACACGACGGGGTGTGAATCCAGCTTCAGAGTTCAACTTGAGCTGGCCACCAAACGACTATCCATACGACGTAGCTGCAGTAAACCTGGCTCAACACTTGTTATCTATTTTCATATACCAGTTAGGTATACATAGGTATCGAGGTATAAAAAATCATAAATTATAGGTAGGTACTAAATATTATATTTTAGTTGTATGTTGTATCACATTATTTATTATTATTATTACCTGGAACAGTGGGATATGACGAGTAAGACGCGCCAGTATCCAAGGCCGGATGATGGGCGCTATTGGGCCACGGTTCCATGCCAGCTTTGCCGTGATACTGGTGTGGATGTGGGTGACTAGATGGTGGAGGTGGCGGTGGTGGCGGTGGCGCCAGTCTCGAAGTCGGTGGTGGTAGTAGTAGGCTTCCGTACTGGGCGGCCATGTTATGGTGGTGATGGTATTCGTGTACGGCCCTGCGGAAAAAAAGTATTCGGTTAAGTTTACTAAGTGTATACTTGGCGTAATAATTGACATTTAATATTATTATAAATTAGGTACTATTGTGATATAAGTAAGTATAATATACTGCAGTAGTGCAGTGGATGTTTTGATAAATTATTAGTATAGTCGACATTATAAAAAAAACATCTAGATTGACGATAGAAATAAACATTATAAGTGCCTACACTAATACATTTTGTTTATTTCCTTAATACATTTGAGAAGTGTTGAGTTAAAAACTGATATTGCTCAAGACTAAAAAATACACTAATGGATAGAACCGTTTATAACTGCATTACTTTGTTGCCTATCGTAGTATCGTGTATAATATATAGGTACTTCAGTTGTCCAAATATCCACTGT
This sequence comes from Neotoxoptera formosana, assembly GCA_022818045.1. Taxonomy (NCBI): domain Eukaryota; kingdom Metazoa; phylum Arthropoda; class Insecta; order Hemiptera; family Aphididae; genus Neotoxoptera; species Neotoxoptera formosana. Next base: position 48,485,503 of record CM040631.1, read on the forward strand.
CACTACATATATATTATATACACTGAGCGGATCTCATTGAAACACACAACACTGAAATAAAATCTATTTTTTTAACTCTTAATACTATAGTGTATTGCATATTTTTACAAAATTTAACTGATGGGATAATGAGTGTTCTGTGTTAAAAGTAATTATCCTGTATGGACATACAAACGTACAGTTTGTAAAAAATGTAACAGATCCAAGTGAACCACACTATAAACCTTACTATAAATATACCTCATGATAAATTTAAATAAAATATATGCAATAGTGTCATGTACTAGATAGAGTGGAAGTATCTATAAATTCTTCTACACTTTTTAATCGTTTGCCGATTGTTTCGTGAAACGATTTATACATTCATTTTTTACACTCGTATTAAAAAACAAACTGTAATAACTATGGCAAATTAGGTATATTAACAAATACTTCGAGTAAATACCTATAACAAAATTCAATCCTGCAGTATTAAAATATTTTTAAATTAAAGTTTATGTATCAGATTTATTCAAACAAATAATTTGTATACAACTTATTTAGGGTTCTGAATCTTAAATCAACAAGATTCAACTGATAATGACATCACTTATTAATTATTATACTTAAAATATTCTAAACTGTAAATTACACTCAATTCCTGTTGATCACAAGGTGTCTATATTTATCAAAATATTAGGTTTATCTATATCTATAGGTATTATACATTGCAGTAGACGTAACTTGTGAGTAGAAAGTGAAAATCGTACACCTATAAGCCTAAATGTGGTTCTGCCATAGTCTAGTAAATAAAGTCTTACCCTAGCATTTTGAATAATTAAATTTATTAGTAAAGGACAATATTTTTCTTCTGGAACAGTATGATATGTATAAAACACAGATCTCCTAATTAACCAGTCGGCACACTATACTAAGTATTTGCCTTAGTGTTGTAAACACGCAAACACTATACAGCTACGCATTTTGGTTGAAAAAAATCATGTCTTATAATATACGTGAGTAAAATCTCAAAAAATACCTGTGATGGTGATGAGCAGCCGCAGCTGTATATTGTTGGTAATGTGTCTGCCATGGATCTGCGGGGTTACCAGCAGTACCATGATGATGGTACATTGTGTCGGGATGATACACTTGACTAGTGGAGTGATGTGAGTGATAATTACTGTTCCAAAATGACGCTGGGAAGTTTCTGGAAGACATTGGGGAAGTATCTGAAATCATAAAATATAACATTTATATGAAACAAGAAAAACAAATAAGTAACGCGATTAATTTGTAGGTGCAGTATTATGAATTATAAACACTTTTGCCAAGGTTAGGCAAGTCAATACTGAATTAATTAATTAAAATAATTAATAGAGTTAAATTTAAAGTTACTTTTTATCCTTTAATGATTTTTATCTTAAAATATTAATTTTATGAAGCTGAAAGTTAATTAATTGTATTATTTTTTTCCTGTTAATTCAAATTTTTAATATATAAAACCATTTTAAAGATTATTACATATGTTTTGAAGTGCATTAGACAAAGGTAGATACCTAATGCAAATAAAAAAAAAATGTACTACAAAAATGATAGTAAGTAAGATATCTATCATAGATGTTACATATTATGTTTTTATGTTTTTTAATGTTTCTAAAAAAAAATACAATGCCAACATTTAATAATTTTTTTTTTTAATAGTTAATAAAGTATAGTAAATAGTATACTAAATAAGGTACCTATAAAATAATAAAATGATGTATGAAAGTAGACCATAGAATAATTTATTGATTTATTTTCTTCCAGAATTCCCGTATGAATAGATAAACCTATTTACAAATTGAAAATATAAATATAGTTTGTATTTCTATGTATACTAACACTCAGAAACGTTATTCTATCATAACATATTTGCGATTGTGTGTTTCTAAGTTCAAACGGTAAAAGAGTTAAGAGATAAATCGAAATAGTTACCTATATTTTATAATTCTGTATTTAATAGTATTTGTTGTTCATGCAGCAATAAAGAGTTGGAAAACGCAAATTGTAAATCGCTTTCTATCTGCACGTACTTTAAAATCGAACGTGCTGTTCCGTGTCAATATTTAATCGCAGAAAAAAGATTTGTGAACCTTACAGGTACGTCTTATAGATAGAAAACGATTTGCAAGTGATATAATCGAATAATCGCAGAAAACCCAACTATTTTTATTAGTCGGCTAGTAAAACAATTTGATGCTTTAATCGTTAAAAAATGCAATAGTGACTCTAAGTCTATTCTATTCACATTGTATGTACTATTTCATACGTTACGGGTTTATTGAACTCGTGTAAACGATTATAATATTAAAAACGCAATTATACAAAATGTGATCAGCACACGGAGACATTTTTGGGTGTCAAGTGCAGCAATACCTAAAATAATCAGGTGACCTAATAGAAGAAATGTACCTATATCAAGTCATCAAATATGGTTTATATATTATGTATTATAATATATACTATATACCTATATATATATATTGTATAAATAAATTAGAGCAATCCGTTGAGCGCTTTTTTAATGGCATATTAAAAATGTTAAAACATTTTAAAATGATCTTCATATGTAAATTATGTAAATTGCATGGCCTCTCGTATTTTGGTACACAAATTATTCATTAGAAATGTCATTATCTAATCAACGCGTGCGTATAAAAATGCGACGGTTTTTGACGCGTGTCAAATTGTCATTGTATACCTACTGCCTACATACGTGTATACAGGTTTAAAGAGTTCGTATGCGTGTAAATATTTCTGCAGAAACAAAAATCCCGTATTGGTTCTGTTAAGCCGTAGAGCATCATACCAGTATAAAATATGCTGTCGCGGTACATTATATACTCGTACTTATATTGCGTAATTATAATAATTGGGTATACTCGTATAATATATTATATTTTCGGGACTTGGGGTGGTACATATTTATAACGAGTGTAAGTCTTTTACCTCTCAATACGAATTTAAAAATAATTAGTCGAAGCATGATATTGTGTTATTACTTATTAACAGTAGAAAATCGACAGAGTTCCCCACGCCCGGGTCTTGTGTAGTATTACATTATAACTTGTAAGTCGTTTATATGCGCAAGTGTGTGTTTGTGTTCATACCGCCGATGCCGCCAATCCGATCTATTGTTTCCCAATCGAATTTGGAGTAGGTATATATATGTATATGTATATATTTACTGCAGTGGTGGAAAATAAAAAGAGATACAGATCGAAGTCGGCGTTTGGACAAAAGACGTTCGGAGAAGTGCAAACGAATATATAATATATATATATACGCGTGTGTGTACGTAAAAAATATATACAATAATAAAAAATAAAATAAAAAACAATGAGGAATTAAGAAGCGAATAAAACGTATGTGTGTGTGAGTGTGTGTGTGTGTGTGTGTGTGTGTATAACAGGTTTGGTCGGGTCCAATATAATTTACAAATCTACTCGATCACACACACACATACACAGCCACAAAACACAAACGCGCGCGCGCATATGCGTTCTTCTACACCTGTAAAAATACAACAATAGCTCTTCCAAAGCGCAGCCGAAGAGAAAAATAAATAACTGAAACAGTGGACCCGTGGGAAAGCCCGAATACGACACATTTGTTACAGCCCGAACACCCGACTTACATTATAAATCTTCTTTTCGGACCGAACAGCCCGCGCCGCTTTGCCCTGAAGCCGACGCGCACAAATTGTGAGCGCGCGCGACAAAGCGCATAATAATTGAGCTCCAAAAATTAGTTGTGCGCATCAGTGGCGCAATCATTGGTGGAAAGGTTTGGGGGTTACGAAATATTTTATAAAATTCAAATTATTCAGTTTTAGAGATGAAGAATACCTACAGTATTATAATATGATGGTATATTATGGTATCCGAGAGGTATTCAACGATTGTACAGTTTTTACCTGTACATATTTTAATATTTATTATATTATACGGCATGATAGATTTAAATTAAGACAATAATTATTTCAGAAAATTCCTAACGTTTTGGAAAATATTTCTTTGACATAATTTTAAATCGTTACAAAATAACATTTGTAGGAAAAAATGTTACGATTTTTAATCATAACCATATTTGAGTTCTTTTGAATGACAACATACATTTTAGATTCTGAGTAGAGAGACGAATTTATTAATTTTATAATGCTGTTTTAATTTTTATTTTTTTTCTTTATGTATGCAAGGAAATAAGTAGTCGAAATAGTGCATTTATTTTCAACTCCAAATGTCTTTTGGTATCTTTTCTGGTAGGAAAGTGAATCTAGTTGGTTCTTTTGGAAGTTAAAAATAAAAAATTGCAAATAGTTTTCAAACTCATTAGGAAAACGAAAAAATGGAATTTTTACGCAAAACCAGTTTTTGACATATCAATTTTGTTTTTTTTGTGTAACTCAAATTTTTTATGAGCGTCGGAAGCTAGATTTTCGAAAAATCCACGAAAATTTGCAAATAATTTTGAGTTAGAAATTCTTAAAAAAATTATTTTTATTTATAAGATTTGAAAATTCTCATACATTGTTATACCTTAAACAAAAAAAAGTTTACTGAAAGTCACATTAATTTGTTATGACTGTCTGAAGTCCAAATGTATACGTCATAACTACATATTATATAGGTATATCCAATATTTTCTTATTTTGTTATAACTCAAAAACGGCTAAAGTGCCGTTAGTAAATATCTTCTTCCACAAGCTATTCATGAGCATTTCAGATTTCTACATTGTATCAAAATAACTTATTGTTTTAATTAATAGATTGTAAATATATTTTTTATAAATAAAAAAAAAACTCGAAAACGAAAATATTAAGCCGTAAACACTTGAAATTTTCATCGAATGTTTATATTGAATTCTGTACATGATACAATTTTAAAAAAATTTTGACTTTTTTGAGGTATTTACAAAATTTTTGATTTTGATTAGTTGTTATTAATGTAATTTTAAAAAAAAAATGAGAATAAATCTATGATAATTTTTTATGAGCGTCTAAAGTTAGAATTTTGATCAAATTCGTCAAAATCATAAAAATGTAATGACATTTTCAATTTTAATTTTTAATTTTTTTTTTTCTATAAACTTCGAGATTTTTTATAAATTATTATAAGAGCAGTTCAAAAATATTCAAAATTATTTCTATCGATAAAAATTAAATTTTGAACTAGTAGCCTAACCTAACCTAACCTTATAAGAATTTAAAGTTTAGATAAACGATTAGTGGACCAACATTTTGCAGGAACCCTTGTACCACTTCACTCAAACTCATCAAATGTAAAAATTAAAAATGATAATGATAATAATTATAAAATATAAAATGTTTGTACAAAAATACTTTCAAAAATTATTATGATTTATTATGATTGTACAGTCTTCTCCTAAATATTGTGAATCTCAAACCACCCCCTCCCGCCAACCACCACCCACCACTTAAAAAAAAATCCTACAGTTGCGTGACTGGTTTTATGTAATAATAATGTGCCGATCCTCTCGTAGACGTCTTCGTTTAAGTTTAAACGACTATAAAGTTACGCAGGCACCAGACGAATTCTATTCGAATACGTCGTGAATAATAATAATAATAATAATAATAATATACGCAGCGTGTCTGTGCGCGATTTCCGTTTATTAAACTTTCGTTAGCGCCAAGTTTCGAGAACCCTCGTCGTTGTCCGGGCATCGGTCTATATACGAGGCGGGTTTCTCGCAAATATTTCGTAGAGAATATTATTATTAGACTTCTGCGAACTGTTTAATCGCGGCAAACTTCATTATTTACTTACAGATTGTACATCTCTAACCTAAATAGTTTGTGCGTCGCTTCATAAGTATATATATATATATATTATCAATATTATATGTAATCCTGTACGCTGCAGTAGTGCAGTACATAATAATATGTATAATGTATAGAATTATAGAATATTATGCTCCAGTTAAAATGGGCAATTGACATATTGTACATAATATTATTCATAGGCCCTTTCAAGTACCTAACTTAATTTACTTAATGTATTTTTTCACAATTTGAAATATTGTTTTTACAATACCTATTCTGAGTTATTGTAATACACTAATACTATTATTGTATAATATTTAACTGCTAAATTATAATATTTTGAAACTATAAAAATCATCAAACGAATGACTGTTTAAAAATATTTTATTTATAAATGCATGAAATCGTATGAGATTAATTTATGCTGGTATATTTAAATGTATGCAACGACATTTAATACCCTGTGAGAGTGTTTCTCAGTGAAACCCAGTATTTCTTTGTAAAGGAATAAAACAAAATAAATAGTTGGTTTAAATAATGGTCTTAAAGAAATTAATAATTTTTTTATTCGTGTTATTTAAACGATTGTTATAATAACTGACCAAATTGTTTTAATTTGCTTAGTTTTAAATTTTAATATCGGTTAATAATTTATCAAAAAAAACAGAAGTCACTCTAGTATATGGTTTGAGTGTACCTCGTCACTTCGGTAAGAGATGAAAAATATAGAGGGGTTGTCAAGCGTAGCGTGCAGCCTTTTTCCTAGTTTCATGTATTATTGTCATTAATTTATAATTCAATACCACGTAGCATTAAATTGGTTCGAAGTATATAACCAATACTATAATTAGCTGAAAATTATTCAAAATATTATGAAAATTATTCATCGTGTATAAAAAATAATATTATATGGAGGTAACGGTAAGAAGTCACAAATTCAATATACATTTAAATATGTACAATATTATAAACATGAATGATGAAAATCGCTTCACTCAGAACCTCAAAATTAAACTCTTTTTTTATATGAAAACAAAAACCTAATTTATTGATTTGAAAATGACAAAATTACATTAAAAATTTTGTTCATACATTGAAACGTTATTACGATAATCGTCCAATTTGTTCCAATTATTTCAATTTATTCACAGTAGTATATGATTTTAATAATATAACTTTTAAGGTGTAATATAAACATTTTTAATTAATGAGCGTATATTTCCAGATATTTTTAAATTATATTTGACATACGCATAATAGCAAAAAATAAACCGCACGTGACTTCACGTTCCACTGATAGAGTTTATAGAAAAATTAATTGACTGATATAATTTTAACATTTAAAATGTTTATAGCTAGAAATGATTAATAGGTACAAATATTATTATTTCAGTATAATAATGTTATACTATAAAAAAATATTTTTTCGAGTCCTAACTATTCTGTTCTATATTTGAACCTATATATATTAGTAGATTACACACTAAGACACTAAGTCATAATATTATGGAACCTCAATGTCGGTATTGCTCTATAATTGTAAATATAGGTAGATCCTCTGATTAAGTTATATGAACACGCTTTTCTATATTGCGGTGATTAGTTTATTGTTAAACAAAACATATTATTTTCTTATTTTATGCCAAGAATAGTAATAATTCATATAGGTGGGTTCTAAGGACAATTTTTTTAGTAAATAAATGTTCATAAAATAATAATTAAAGTAAAAAATTAATGATTTAATTTGTAAATAATAATTAAAATTATTCCGAAGAAATAATACTTACTTTTTTGTTTTACACAAAATATTAACCACGAAATGAGTAGATATATACAATATACTACAATCTAAACGTTGCATCAGTAAGTAAGTATACCTATAGTGTTGTTTCCAATATTATTTATATATATACATTTTTTTTTTAAATGGATTTACGACATATATTTTTATTTTACGACAGAGCGTGATTGTATCTCTAACAGGATTTTGTAAGGTGACCCTAGGTTAAGTTAATCACATTAATTCTTGTTTTTTTTGTGCTTTGATCAATCTTGGATAAACAATGTATTAGGTATAGGTACACAAGAAAACATTATACAGTGAACCATTTTAGCGGTGCCTTCCCAGTGTATTTGTGTTTAAACAATATATGTATGCAGTAAACACAATACAAATAAAATATTTAAGTGATAATGATTATAACATTTATAACACATTTTACGTTAAGTTAACATCTAAACGATAATTTGTTGTCAGTAAGTATATAATCAGTTTGTGTGTACTATAAAGCGTTAGTAATTATTTAAAGTACAAGCTATACCTTAATTACAATTAATAATCAAATTATGTAACGTAATTATTTTTTATACAAAATATAGTTTATTTAAAAAAAAACCAACCAGATTTTCATCGGATTATATTATTGTACTAATGCCGAGTTGCATAAAAATTGATTCATTTAATGGTTCACTAAAATGTAATGGACCAATCATGAATATTCTAATATTTGGTAATTTCTAAGATTGTGCCCAGATAAAATATATTGAATGAAGTCTTAATTATTCATAGCTATTATAGTTGTAAATTTGTAATTAGTCATATAGTTATAATTGATCTAAAACAAATTAGTCTTAAAAATCTTATAATTATTTAGTTGTGACGTTTATTTAAAGTGTCTAAAAGATATTTCCACAAAATAATAGGTTTTTATCTTAAACATTATTTCGAATAGGTACAACGAATATAAGTAAATATCAGAATCCATTGAGTTTTCCTTAAAATTTGACACTGTAAACAACTAGATGCATCTTTATACTTGACTGCAATTAATAGCATGCGCGATTAGTGTCCCCGGAGTTTGACGATATGTAATGATATCGTAAAAAAAATAAGTTATGTATCGCCAACGCGAGTTTGGCGTGTGTTATTCCATATACGCTCACGCGCGCATTTGCTTGTGTACACACAGCGTGCGTGTGTGTGCGCGCGCGTATATGATTGTTGAGCGGAGAACCAGTTTATTCGCGACGGAAGACGCATTCCTGTAGGAGGTGTTTTACAAGTGAAAGAGTTTTCTTGTACTAATTAAAAACCTATTAAAATAATGCTCAATTCTCACGCGGTCAGTAAATATAACAATAAATAATGTGTCGCCGCGACTGCCGACTCGCGGGATGGAACAGAAGAACAATTTTTCGAGAGAAGTATAAAAAAAAAGAAAAGAAAAAACGGCTGCGGTCTGAGATGTTAAGTTTTTTCACTCCAAAGCAAAAACGCATTCTCAGTCATAAGGTCATTCCCGACGTCGCCGGCGGTTTATGTGTTTTACGCGCGGCAGACTTAAAGAAAATAATATTATATACTATATAGACTCAATATTATTATAGAGTGAGGAGAGCGAGAAAAAGAAATTCCTACGACATATCGCTATTATACTTCCCCTATAAGTAAGTCTTCTCAATATACTGCAGTTAAAGGTCACTAATCGATCTAAATATATAGGTGCAACTTTGTGTGTATTGTTGGTACGCCGTACTTATCGACCGTCGGTCTCCCACTTAGGTTTCACAATTGTTGAAGTTCAAAAATATATTATCCTAACATGTTCGTTGTATAAACTTTATTTTATCATGTGTTTAATATTTTTACTTAATTGATAGTGTTGAATTATAAATCTAAACATTTTAGAGACTCACCTTTGGTCGACGTTTGATGGGCGTTGTTGAGTTTTTGATCGCTGTTCAACGCTCTGGAAAAGTGTTCGTCTACCACGTTGGCGACGTCGCCAGTATAGTGGGTGAACACCACGCAATTTACAGAAACGTATTGCGCGTGTGCGGCGGCGCGCCTGTCCCCTCGCGTTCTTGAGTCGTCCTGCACGTTGTCCTCGTCTTCGTCCATTTCAGTGCGAACATCTACAAAAAAAAAAAGCACCAACCACTAAAAAACATAAATAAAACTGAGCAGAAAAAATAAAACTTTTTAAATCCATCATCATAATCTGTTCATTACGTCTCATTTTCCGTTTTCGTCTTAATTCCGTTAACGACACGAACAACAAGGAAAAAACAGTTTAAAACTATCCCTCTTTTGAATACATTACCACCTCGTTAAGTCACCGTGGACTGAATTACAATTCGGTATAAAACTTCTGAAAAAGGACGATTTATGTACCACAATTATGCATTGTATATTATAAAATAATGTTTATTAAGACGCCTCTGTGTTTTGCAAGACGACAAAGCAGATTAATCTCAATATCACGAGGATAAAGCATCCTTGGGCACGTTAATTGAAGAGGATGCTTTAGGGCGATGAATATTGTCTTTTGTGAACGCTTCTAAGTATTTTAAGGATATTTATACATCATGCTTTGTTTAAGAGTTAAATTATAAAGCTGTAAATATTTTTAAAAAATTGTCTACAAAACATTTTGAAACTTTTAACTGTTTTTTAAATTATATACACCTAAATTATAATTTGGTGCTCAAATATACATTTTTATATATTTATATTTTTTCTTTTGTGCAATGGTTTAGTAAGATTAGTTTAATTCTATAATACCTAGATGACTGGTTATAAATAATTATATGAATACAAATTATATGTAATTATAATAACCTATAATATAATATATGTAATGTAAGCTAATGTCTAAAATAATATAAAACACTAAAGTTATCTTTAGGTACATGTATTTAATTACGTTACATTGTTTATGTAAACCTTAAGGAATCGCGTTTTATGAAAATATAAATTGCGTTTGATTGACGCCTATATTTGAAGCCTCGTATTATCTTTTATGTTATATATATATATGGAACGAGGCTACAGGTGTTATAATATAGGCACTGCAAAGCAATGCATAGCGACTGGTAAGATAATCTATGTGCATGACTCGTTGGGATATCAGTGTTGTGCATAAGGTAGTTTAATCGTAAACGGCAAACGCATACATCATTCTGTTTCTGCCTGAATGAACTTCTTGATGAGATAATACTTTTTATTATTTTAACAGTTATGAAAAATACAAACAACTCTTACACCGCAATAAAGTTATTGATTTCTCGGGATACATATACATATTATATTTCTTTATTGAGTCGTTAAAAATCGATAAACGTTTTATAATCAAGCTGCCTAGCCTATAATAGAGTGATTTTAACAATGAACATGTAATTACAGTGCACTCATTATTTTTATAACATTTAACTTAAACAAGTCATTCTTTATTTTGAAACCTTAAATATACACACAAGTACACAACTGAAGTGTTTTATAATAAGCATTAAAGCAATTATTTTTCACTCTTATTGGCCTTATGAGTTTCTTGCTAAACTGACAATCAACTTTTTATTTTTAAACCGCAATTTACATATTATTTTATTTCATATGAATCTTTTTATACATATATTATTTTAATATTATATAACAATTTTTACTTTATACACAGAAAAGAGCTGCACATTTCCGTGGACTTCAGAACTTCCAACTTTGCACAAAAGTTAATTATTTACACAGTTGTATTATTATTACCATCTCTAGACGTGTCTTCTTCTTTGTGCACTACCGAAACACTATTGGCAGTGGCCGGTGAGGATGCGGGGCTCGCGATGCCACCAACAGGGCCCACGCTGGACGCTCCGGACCCGACGCTGCTGTGGTGTGAGTCGGTATGGTCTGCTATGGTTGTCCATCTGTTCGCCGGCGAGTCTCCGCCGCCAATTGGTGAAGATGTGGACGCTTGTTGGTGCGTTTCCAACGCTCTCAACTGTAAACAAATGCGTAATTTGTATAGTACAATGTTATTATAATGTTATAATACATTATACAGGTACAATGATTGGTAAAATATTCAAATATACAATATGTGTTCACGCCAAAAAATACCACTAAATATCATTGCTCGATGACCTTGGTCGTCCTCAGATTTAAATGTGGTTTTTGGGTGGCGAATATATTGGGGGGACTATATTGAAACTACACGTTTTGAGGAAATTTCAAATTGTAAACCATTTCGGTAAGCGCATACGCAATACACACGTTATTTTTTATTTAAATAGCAATGCTAATATTTTTCTACAGATTCAGATAACCATTTTTTTTTTTTAATATAAATAATAGTTTTTGCATTAATATAATGTTCTCTAATCATACATTTTACTAGGTTATATACTAGGAGTAATTTAAATTTTTCAACTTGAAAATATTGTATAACATTGTATAGATAATGTCTGGATATTATTATCAGTTATCACGCTTAAGTTGATGTATTTCATGAATAATGGTTATTTCACATGGTAATACACCTGCACGGCTGCACGGTACGAATATACGGATATAGACACTGAAATATCGTACATTAGGATCGCCATAAATAATATACAGACTTTCCTCATAGGTAAGATCATATTTTTGACTTAATTAAGTTTCCCTATTAAAATTATTAGTATGTAAAATATTGTTTTTTGGACATTTTGATTCACAAAATACTTTATATACCTATACCTACAATCAAATGTGTTCTTGCAAATTAATCTATATTAGATTGAGATATAATAGTATTTATTATTGTACTATAGATAGTTTAATAATAATTGTTGTTCGATATCATAAATTCAAAACTGTAGACGTCGTGGAGACGTGTTGATTGGATTAAATACGATTATCCACCGCTGCGGCTTAGCCTTTTAGACTAATGACGGTCAATTAATATTAGTTATTATTACTACACAACGCAAGTCAAACGAGTGCTGAGAAACCGGTTAAGTGTAAAAGACACGCGGATGAAAAAAAAGTGGTAGCCCAAACTTTTTTCTTCCGAAAAACATCAATTGTCTTATCATCATATTGCATTTCGTATAATATAACAGTCCATTGTAGAAAAAAAAATAATAAAGAAAAAGAAAAAAAATAATAATAAAAGGATGAAAAAAACCTAAACAAGAATAAATTGTAAGATGGACCAGATACAATATAGGAATGCGGAGTCGGGCCGGACTTAAAAGAGCATTCCTCGTGTCCCAGCACACACCGGCTGCCTCTGATGACCATAAATCAACATGGATACATACTCGTATATACCTATAACACAGTATTTGTACGTATACACTAAACTTTACAGCGCGCGGTAATTTTTATATAATTTTTTTCTGTACAAATAGTAATTTTTTTTTTATCTCTCCCATACACCAGGTACCGTTACACGATAACAAAACGATATTATAATATACATGATTTAAAATACGATTTTCCTCGTTTTATAAGGGAACAGGCGAGAATTTCCTCGAACGTGGTAGGTATTATTATATGACAATGAGTAGGTCTCGGTTCGGTTTTTTTTTAAGGGGCGCCGCCAAGGCACTGTAGCACGGAGATATGGAATCCCACTCATCTCAGCCATTCCAATTCGTTCATTAGGCTTGGTCCATATAAAAATATTTCAAATGTTTCTTTCGTGTAGATCGCAATATACGAGTATATGCACGCCAGTATTTATTTCACGTCCACTCATTGCGCTCTCCTTGCAGTATGCGCCATAGAAATATTTTCACACGGCCTTTAGAAATATATCGAACTCCCAAGAAAGAACCAAACATAAACTTGGCTATTATTTGTAAAGAAACACGGCAGAGGTATATAATAATACACTCTGATAATTTTAAATTGAGTTAATTGCAACTAAGTATTGTTTTTTTTAAAAATGCCATGCATACCTATTAAATAAATAATAATAGGTAGTAAAATATAATTATATAAATAACTTATTATCCTCAAAATATATTAGAAATAATATTCAGATTGCTCGTATGTAAAAAAAATATATCAAAAAATGTATCGTGTGCATAATAAATAATAATATTATTATACCATATTATGGTATCTAGTATATTAAATAAACTAAATCGTCTACATAATTGTATCGGGAATGTCTAAAGCACCCTCAATGAGTATAGGGATATCCTGGGTGCGAGACAAACCAGGACATACCATATTTTCATTAACTTTTTTTTTAATCTTAAGTTAAAACCATAATGCAATATTATTGCATTATCAATACCGAAAACACCGTCTAAATCATTTTAAAATAATATGCGAATTGGGACAAATGGATGTAGCCGCGGACGTAACCGTTAAGACGTTGGGACAATAAGACGTAAAAAAAAATCGATACAAATATTACTATATTAGTAAGAAAAAGATTACCTACGTAATTTCCAACTAAGAACATAAAGTTTCAAGTTTAAACTTGAATACTTCATAAAAAGATAATAGGTGTTAGGTATGGATAATGTATATTATAATTAATATTAAGATTATTAAGATATATATACTTTACTACTAGCAATTACTTATTTAATAGTAATAAGAATTTTATTTAAAAATTTGAATTAATCAATTAATATCTAAATACGTAAAAGTAAATACATACAATGGCTTAGTCATGGACTAACTAAAATATATTAATTATTTTTAAGAGATGAACCATTTTTTTGATATTATATAACTAATAATATATTAAAACAAAACGTTATTTTTCAAAACAATCACGTATCAAGAAGGTTGTCAACATACGGCAATACGGACGCGTGTCGTATAAATTTGCCCATTGCAATAATAATATTATCCTGTTCCTTCAACATTCTACAAATAATTCATAACCGTCATAGACACATTTTAGCGAAATTATTTTATTGTTTTTAATTCCACCCTAAATGAGTTCTCATAATCACATTAAGGTATTATAAATTACTTAATCAAGTAATACACTTGTTCTAACATTTATTTGAAAATATGCCATGTTCTATGTAGGTAGGTACGTATAGGTAAATAACTTATGAGAATGCGCATTTATTGTCTCTGTCTTAAAAGTGCATAACATAGCAAATTTACATTCAGAAATTTACGTGTTTATGATTCGTCAGTTTTAATATTAGAGTGAATGACTCGTTGTTATCAAACTTAAATTTAAAAAAAAGTTTAGGTTAGGCTTTATGTTTAGTAATAATTTTAAATACTAAGATTAAAATGTAAATACAGAATTAAAGACAGATATTTTTGAAAATAGTTGCATATTTAAGCTATTATCGCGGTCATTATAATATTGCAAATATTTATCTACTTACCTACCTATCTACCTATATACATAAATAATACCTAATATACATTTTGTACTTTCCACATCTTTAAAGCCTAGGTTATTTTCAATCTAGATAGTCTATACACAGAAAAGAGGACATTATGAAAAACTTTTCGATCACTCGTGTTAGTATTTTCTACAAATAAGTCCAGATTTAATACACGAAATGTATCTGCAATAGTAATCAGTACCAAGGTTATGTCCCACTACGCTCATGAGCAGAATCCTAAGTAAAAATACAACTAATTATGTTGGATATTTATAATATTTATTCAATTATTATAATATACTGCTATGAATCTAAATATGTAGTAGATTGTAGGTATTACTATAGTGAATTAAATAGGAACTTCATTAATCTGTGTTGTATGCAATGTAATTACATATAAAGAAAAGAGTGTACAAGCTATACTTGTATAAATGTATAATATATATGCTCTACTCTTAACAAATCAAAATGTGTATGTAGTTTATTACGTAGATAGGTTTCCACCTTTTACTAACAACTGATTTTAAACAGCTTTTATAATACAAGTTGGGTATTTAAACAATTCAAACGTTCATTGCAAAATATTTTTATTTTTTAATTTGTATATTATTTGAAATCAAAGTTTTATTATAAACTACTGCTGAAAAAATAAATTGTAATATTATATTATTTTCTTTAACGATATTTGGGGTGATACATGATTGATACGACATAAATACATGATACTACAAAATAAATTATATATTAACATTGAACAATGAACATTTATGATGATAATTTCGCCAAATTCGGTTGGTAAATACTAAATATTATACTAATAACTATAATATAATAGCTAAATAGAATTATTATTTTGATTTTCGCTATTTTTGATCGACATACCTATATATTGAACAAAATAATTTAAACCTGATAAAAAATATTATAAAGAAATTGTAAGTTATAATAAATATTGTATTTGCTTATATTGTACAATATAAAATAGCATTTTGATTTTGATAGTAATTGTCACTCGCACGTATGTTTGTTGAAGGATAATAGCACTTGTTAACAGATATCAAATTTAATCGACAGACATTAACTAGCATCTTTCTCTCTCTATCTGTGTTGGATTTGAAAAGACAAGTTTTCCAAAATAACCGGTTCCCAGTTTATATGCGACAGTATATGAGTACCTACATCGAAAATAGGTAATGATCAACCAAGAAAACGATTTTATAAAGCGTGCTCAACTAAACCCATAAAGAAGTAGAAATCATGTATATACGATATATAATATATAAATATATATATATTTATAATTATTATTATATCGCAGTTGATTAGATCTGTATGTTTACTGTCAGGACGTGTTTGAAATATAATAATAATGTAGGTACCTATACCACTTCATATTATACTGATAAACTGCAGCTAGAACACGTGCTACAATGTTCTACGTTATTATTGAGGAGAATTTTAAAAGTTCAACAGTAGGTATAAATTACTTCTTAGCCAAAGTCTTGTATAATAAAATATTTTTCAAGCATTTCGAGGCTGTTAGTTTATGAATGTAGAAACCATAATGTTTCATTAGATTTTTAAGCCTGCAGGGGCGAATACCAATAAATGTATACTATACCCAAGTATTATGTTGTCCTCGATAAATGTATATTAATAATTTCAAATAATCAAAATATGAATATATTGTGCAACATACACTAAAAAGGTTTTTTATTTATATTTGTAAAATGTATTCAAAATAAATAATTTTGAAGTAGATGTTATGTAGGTAAACAAATTGTTAAAGGAATACAAAATAAAAAATAATTCAGAAATACAAGTTATGAAACTTAAGAAAACCTAGGCAAAATAAAACAGAATATAACAAATTTCACAATTATTCTAATTAACATTATGATTTAAAAATTACTCTTCTTGATTATATTATACATAATAAAAAATATCCGCACATTATACAATGTCGTATTTGTTATTATGTAATATTTCACTTTGATGTATAATTTAAAATATATTATGATATTGTAACAATTATTGTTCAATTGTTCATGCTATACACATATCTGTTTATTTGTGGTAACTGATAATATTGCAGACTTACAAAAATAATGAAATCAAATCAACCAAAAATAACCAAAATATTGAATACCTATACAACTTGTCAACATAGGTAATGATTTATACAATCAATTCTTATTGTTATCTAACAAAAATGTTCTAAATTTAATACACTACAGATAAAACAGCTATTGTTTTTGCAATAAAAAAAGTATACTAATTCCTTCCAGAACGTCTTTAATGTCTTTTAAAACACACCGTGGACGAATTGAAAATATTTTCACTTTAGCAACGATAGAAATGTTTGCCACTACACGGTGTCAATGTAACAAGGCGAGTAGATAGTTTTCAAAAGTTGTTTGATAGTAGCAATATCAAACTATTTAATAATTTATTATTTGCAACGGAAAATGGAATTTAGGTATATTATGTATTTATTAGTAAAATACAATGAAAACTATAAAAAAAATAACACAATAAAATAGGTATTTTTTGTACTATAATACAACTGTACTATTATTTTCTACTCAAATGACAAATATAGAACGTAGTAAATTTTTTATATAAACCTATCCAAATACTATTTTGAATTATACTTAGTAATTAATGTAAAATAATCAACTATAAAGCAGTTGAAATCATAGATTACACAACACTGCAGTTTTATTTAATCTATGGTAAATACAAGTTAGGCAGGTAGTAGGTACCTATACCCAAATTTATAATAAATATTCAACGTCATTACGTAGATACATTGAATATGGTAAGTACATATTGAGATGAAATTATCTTTGATAATGGATAAGTTAAAAAATTTCAAGGGAAAATAATACGGATAAAACTTTATTATGAAGGTACTTATTATTTAAGTGGTTAAATCTTTACTGGGACACGCTGTTAAATAATATAACTATATAGGTACAGTTATAAAAATGTAACTTTAGACTTAATTTTACAAATTTTATTTTCAAAATTGAAATATTGTATTGTGAACTTTATTGTGGTCTGTATTAATCTACATATTATTTCCAACAAGTAAAATGATTATTTTTACATTATTTTATTTATTATTGTAGGATACAATTATATTTTAATATTATTTTATTGATTTCTGATTATTAATATAGTAAATATTGTATTGCATTGTTCTACAAATTAAAACTTATCCACCTTTGTTATCAATTGATACTTATTACACACTACTACATTTACATACTTATGAAATTGACTCAACATTTAGTGTTTTACACATTATATACAGACTCCTCGGACAATACAAATGTAAACACTTGAAACACATTATATTTATATTAATTTATTAATAAATTATTATTATTATTTTTATTTATTAATTTATTAATTTATATACTAGATAGTATAAACCTACTTCAACAGTTATAACAATATAATATTATTTTATTTTACCCTTTAATAATAATTTATTATTTGTTTACAACTAAAGCTTGTCATTTTGACTTTTTTTGAATAAATACTAAATAGGTATTAAAAGCATAAATAATTTATATTTTTGATAGTAGATATTAATAACTTCATAAGAATTATAGCTAAAATTAGGTATACTCAGGCCAGACGTTAACCCCAAGTTAACGGAATGGGAGAATTCCCCCCGTACCCTGCATTTTTGAAAGAGCCTGACAATTTGGGACAACTCAATTTTTTTTAACTAAGTAAGAAACAATTAAAAATAAGAATTTAACTTAACGATTAATACCTACCGTGATATTTAACTCCTAACAGTTACTTGACAAAGTTAATAATAAGCAGTCAAAAGTAGTGAGGCCCCTAGGCCCGGGTTTGTCTTTTTCTCCACGGCCCAGGGTGCACTTCTATAGTTCTATAAATACAATTTTATAACTATAATTAGATAAATTTAAAGTAGCATAGATGTAGGCATTTAAATTTTGTTTTAAAATTATTTCATATAAATATGCTATTAATACATCATATTTTTTTATGGGAGTTTAAAATTTACAATTATGTTGCTCTAGAAATTTGGATTGTTTATTTTAATTAAGTCAGTATTTCTAAATATTACAGTACGGGCTACGAAAACGTGCGGATGACTGCAACAAGCCGTGTGGCCATTTCTCGTTAGTGTTGGGTGTACTGTTTCGCTCCAAATTTAAAATTTGCAGTAGGAAACACCCCGTGGCGACGCACCCGTTCACGGAACAAATGTTGAGGCCCACTGTTTTTTAGAAAAATCAAAACACGGCCCGCTGTGGTTATCCGCATTTTTTCGTGGCCCGTACTTAATTCGGAATTCATATAAATTATAAAATGTAATACACTTTTGTTTAATTTTCATACATACCTAGTATGTTTTTTTTTTTTAATTTGTATGTTTGGAATTAATAAAACTTGTAAATTCTTTTTTTATACTTACATCAATCAAAAAAACTATCACTCTTCAATGATAACCTTAAAATAAAAGGCTAAGGGTGTAATTATGCTATAGCAGGGTCGTAGGGATAATAAATGTACATATTGAGCTATGCAGGGCCTGCACTAAATTGTATTAAACAGTATCTATATATATTATACAAAATATAAATGATACATTTGAAAAAAAATATCATAACATTGCAATTAATTATTAGTCAAATTATGGATTGTTAGTTGTTACCAATTACCAAAGTACCATACAATACCACATTTTTATTCGTTGTAGGTAAGTAGTGATGGAACGAACTGTTTGATTTTCAAACCGAACCGAACAGCCAATTCGGTGTTAAATTAGGTTTACAAAACAAATTGGAAATTTGAAAAATATTCGAATCTAACCAAATGCCTGTATATAATAGATAAATTCATTTTAGTTTATTTATACTTTGTTTATTATTTATTTAGATAACTTAATATTAACTTTACTTAATAATAGTTATCTCCGTTTTACAAACACCCAAGATACAATATAACAAATTTTCGTTCAGAAGTTCCAATTCTATGTTGTTATTTTTAATATAAGAGTGGAATGACCTACTATTAAACTTAAAATTAAGAATATTATATGAACGTTGGTTCTTTCGATATTTTAATTTTTAAGTGAGATATGAGTAGGTACATACATAGCGACGTATGTGAACTGTAACAATTTTAAAATAGAATACCACATTTTAAAATTAAAATATCGAAAAAATCCCCCGTAAAACAACAAATAATGTAATTCTTACCTTTAAGTTTGATAATATATATAATTAATTCTCTCTAATATTAAAACTAACAACACACAATTGGAACTACTGAGTACTGAATGTAAATTGGCCACCTATGTTGTATGTTTTTAAGATGTTGACAATACATTAGAACCAGGGCCGGTAGAAAAATAGGCAGATGTCTATTGAGCTGCAATAGCTTAGGGGTGGCAAATATCATACACCACATCTTCCCCCAAAAATTAACTTTTTGATAGTAACAGCGTAAATAAGATTTGCCTAGGGCGGCAAAAAACCTAAAGCCAGTCCACTGAACATAATTTTTAATTTTTTGGATTTGATATAGGTACATCCATAAGATACGAATACCCATTGGCCATTATACATATAAATGGTTCAATTCAGTTCAAGTTCAAATGATAAATTGGAGTTAAACTCGGGTTCGGTTTGTCTTAGTCCGGGTTTGGAACACCACTATAGTTTTAGTTCTAAAGAAGGACTGATTTAAAGCGGGGATGACTGATAAGACAGTCAACCCCCCCCCTCTCCCTTGGACTTATACTAAGATTTTTTTATAATAAAGCAATCATACTTTATCCATAATTCTTAAAAAAAAATAGGCAAAATTAAAATTCCAACACCGGATTGTCGTCTAAAAACGCAATTAAATTAGATATGGAATTAGAGCTATTTTTTCTTTGTATTACTTTAATATATACATGATTGTGTGTTTGTGTGTAATAAAGGATGAATGAAACTATTGAGAATAATTGATTGAATTCTAGTGTGTCATGAACAAGTACATGGGTCATGTGTCTACAATATATTTTATTATTATAATACTCTAAAGTCTAAGTACTCAAAAAAAAAAGTATTGATTGGTGTCGAATGAACATAATATTAACATGGTAGGTCGGGTGACTGGTGGGTACTATTAAAATCTTGAAGTATATATTATCTATACCTACTATGGTGGTACTTTATAGAAATATGATACTCAAGACTATTGGTACCATACATATTTTAAAGTTAACTTAATAAATCAGTCGTGGTTCCGGGGATGATAGGTTCTATGCTTGATACCTTCCCACCAAGGCTGCTTTTAATTAATTTACATATAATATGTTAGTTGTATTTCCTCCTACATTTACAAAATTTCACTCTAATGTAATATTATAAGAATTCTTATTTGTATTCTTCTATATATCAAAAAATAGGTAGATACAGTTTCTTAAATTGAGTGGTAATACTTTTATTTCTATTATAAGTAGATTTGGGTAAATATGATTGTATTCTTAAATTAGGAAAATTATAGCCACAACGATTTAATCAACGACCTATGAGGCTAACGAATGGGAATACCCGCATATGCAATGAGTCACGGATACGATAGAACTGGGTATATCTAACTCACCAGATATCTATTCTAAATATTGGCGCACACAAATTACCTCCCGTGCATTTTTTTTTAAAAGGTTACTCGAATTGACTCGCGATTTCAAAAATATCATTCACTTGAATTGCCTCCCATTTTAAGTAATGACCTTTTTATACTGGAATCGCCTCAGATAGCTACAAAACCACAAACATTAATTTTTTTTAAATTAAAATAATTATGAGTGCAACGTGACAGTGAATACAGAAGCATATATGTACAATAGGTTCTTACATTATAGGAAATATTAATATATGTATTAAATAGATTGAGTAATAAGTCAATGCATAATAAATAATTATAAATTTTGCTGGTCGTTCAGAGAGCTGTTCTAAAGTTTTTCGATTTAAATTGATGGATGGTGAGTATACCTATCTGTCGGTTAATCTTTTGCAGTGAGTCTTTCACACAATTGTGAATAAGTTTACTATTTTCGAACTGGATTTCATTACCTGCGTTGATTAGTTTTTAAATAAGCTGAACATTTTTTTTTGTACATGTCTATCGACTATCGTTAAATGTCATTATTTAAGTTTTTAGAAATCTAAATTTAAATCCATCCTAAATTAAAATTGTTTTGCCTTTTTCGCTAGTAACGTTCATTTTTATAAGATTTTTCAAAATGATGTAGTAATATTTTACGTACAAACGTGTTATCTATGGACTATGGTAACGGTTGCGCAAACGAAACTGACTTATATTAAACTGGTGATATTGAATACGATAGTCAAATAATCTTTAACTGATAATCAGTTATCGACAAGATTATTGCATTCGATAAATTAATCTAAGTGTATGTCTTGATAATAATATTGTTGAACATTACGGAAATCGACATAATAACTGATAGTATGCGTACGACTATCGATATATTAAATATTAATTAATAATTTAGGTATGCTATGAAAGGCAATTCGATTAGACGGTTTGGGTATACTCGAATTGCTCCCGAAAACATCCGCGGAGGTAATTTGAGTGAAAAAAGTCACCTGCAGCCTAAATTTGGGAGGCAATTCAAGAGTCACCCTAAATATGCCTAACTTTTTTGCAAATTTATTTTATTATTTAATGATATAGGCTGGGTATAGTATTGAATAATTAATTCTGTTAGTAACCCTATATAATATCATGTTGATATGAGTATGTATAAAAATAAATTATTGATCAACAATTAAAAAGATATGTAAATTAATGAACAATTTATTGGGTGCTAAACTAAATATTTAGTGAAAAAAGTGAGTATGGGTATGGAATGTTTGGCCCCGGGCCCAAAATTTTCTTAATCCGGGCATTAGGACATTTTGTATAGCTTCCATGAAAATGACAACCCCCAAGTATGGTATTGAAGGAGCCTGCAGATATTATCGAACTGATGTATACCTATAGGTTATGATACAATATTATGAGTTGTGACTTACCCGATCATATTGATGGGTGAATGGCGCAAAGTGATGATGCGGCGCCCTAGTCGGCGGGGCGGCTGTGCCCGAAGACCTCTGGTACAGATACGGATAATACGCCTGATACATAACCTCTGTGCAGCTCATAGTCCGCACTCGACGCGCGCCCGACACATTTATTTATAATATCGCGTATGGATCGAAAACGGTTTCAACAAGCACGCACGACGACCACTGAGTGTAATACAACAATACGATGATAAACACTCAAATCAAAGATGAAAACGAAAAAACCCGGAGAACTTTGTACTAAGCGTAAATATAATATTTATTATATAGGTATATTTATGCGAAGCACATTATTATCTTTCACCTATGTCTGCAGGTTATTGTAGTTTGACGGCGGCGGCGACCTGAAATCCGCGCAATCACTATATATACAGCAAATCCGTAAAATTCGCTCACGTCAATTAATCGGAAAAAAACAGGACAAATAATTAATACGGCATTTGTTTAAAACAATTTCGTACGACACAAAAATATGTAATAATATCAATACTTAAAAAAATCACAACGACGACACGGTATACGCGGTGCGCGAGTGCGTATGTCTATGCGTGAGCGCGGGGACTGCGGTCTGCGGCGACGGTCGACTTCGCGGAGCGTTTCGGTCGCCTCGTGCGGCGCCCGCGTACCGACGGCACCACCGTCGGAAAGGCTTGGTTAACCAGCGCCCCCGGACACGCCCACTACGCCGACCAATCGCTGTCGACGGTTCGTCCGCTTGTCGGTGCGTCCGGTCCGGCCGGACCCATAGGGTACTGGCAAGGTCACCGCGCAACCCTCCGCCATGCACCAGCGCCGCGGCCGCGCCGCCACAACGATCGCTGAGGATTAAATATAATATTACTGCATCATTAAAATATTAAAACATTAAAACCCACAACGGTATATTATAACGTATATCGTGGTTAACGCCATCACGCCAATACACCCACAAATACGACATTGTTTCGTGTTGATTTTCCGTTAATTCGATACGTGTGGGTAAGTGAGTATATGACAATAAATATTGGTAATATATTATATAGGTATACGCGTTATATATCTGCAACTTGAATAGAATCAGTACAACATATTATAATGATGAATCCCTGCACAGGAAAAAAAGACCAAAAAAAAAAAACGTGAGCAAGTGGGTATATAGTCTCATCTGCTGTACAATATGTTTTTAGAGGGGTCACTGTAATGGATGTGCTAAGTTTGAATTCAATGATAAATAATCATTGTAGACGAAAAAAGATTCTAAACGGTCTATATTAGCCTACATTATACTATACCTAAGTATATATTTTACGACATTACCTATATTGATGTTAAAGTATAATTCATTTTTCTATTAATAATATATAGGTACAGCGTACGACAGGTTGAATTAATTTTTGTCGAAAATATAATCGTGTATATAAAATATAATAATATTACAGGGCATTTTTACTTTTGACCCTCTCCCCTTAAGTATCAACTACATTCACTTTCCTGCCAGAAAAAATGCTGATGAAGAAAATCGAAGCATTTTTAATGCTCCAAAATGCTACTAAGATAGAGAGAAATGTAGATACAACTATTGCAGTATAAAAATATATAAATGTAATAAATAACAATTTTTAGAGAACCACATAAAGAGGCCGTCGATCCATGGACACAAAGGGACAATTACCGCCCAACTAAAATGTACACACAAATAATAAAAATAATGAGTATATAATGCTAGTCAAGATGTAGGTATAAATAAAATAATTATAATTAATTATAGTTAAATTACCGGACGTGCCTCCGCAGCGTTAAGGTACCCGTCGAGGAAACTAATAATAATATAAAGGCCAAGCACTCGATCGTAAATTGATTTACGAAAATTTAATCTCATGTTTTGTAGCTATTATAGTTTAGTTATTTTGTACTTATTAGGTACCTATCTTATAGAAATTAGTAGTTTATGATTTATTCTAGTTTAAACTTATCCATACAAATTACATTTTATAGCTATAGCGATCACCTCCATGGCTCCAAACATGTTTAAAGTTTTCATTCTGAATAACATTAAAATATTGGTTTGGTATGACAACAAATAATTTATACATTACATTAATTAATACAAGGACACTATTTATATTTAACAATACTATTTTATATTTAAAAGTTGATTTCAAATATTTCAATAATTCGTTTTTACATAGGTACTGAACAATTAAAATGTCTTTTGAATTTTTAAATCTCAACAAAAGTATATTTTAACAAATAATTGAAATAGTATATAATATATAGATGCCAATACTTGACAAAAAAAAAAGGTATGGAAATGAAACTGATTACTAACTTAGCATAACCAATATATACATTGTTAATACAATTAGTTTTTATTCAAATTTGATGTCTTTGAATATAATTAGAAATTTTCTTTAAAAGGTTAAAAAATTATTTTTTTAAACTAAGTATATATTATTATATGTGCATTGCGCAGGTATGTTTTTGAATTTATCAAGTTAAGAAGAGAAAGCTTAAGCTTAGTTAAAAAATACAAAATAAATTAAGATGACAGAAAGCTATTTTTGAATAGCTAATAATTCCTAATAAATTATTTTATGTTAAAAAATAAAAATTAAATGTTAAAAATAAATTATAATAACCATATCTATCATAAATTATTAGAAAAATATTTGAAAAGCCACAAATTAGTAAATTGTATAGAATATTAATGTCGATTGCCAGTGCAGTAGTTTTTATCAATTGATTAAAATTGATACATTTTTGATTTTTCATTATCTGCACAACATTTGGGAATAAGATCGTCCTTAGTTTTGAACAATGCTGTAAGTTATATTAATTATTTTTAATAATTAAAAAAGTAGTATGTTTAAGAACGTTATAAGGAACTAAGAAATTTGAGTAATGACACAAATACTTATTTTAAATATATTTTCTAATAAAAAGATATGGTACATTATTTTTTGATTTGTGCATTTTGATTTATATAAGACAATTATATAAAAATTATTATAATAATGTAAAAGTTACAATAATTTTTTTGAATAAAGCATAACTTGGGTCACACAATCATAAAATTAATTGTTATTGTTAATGTTATTTTATACGGGATGATCAAATTCATGTAAGAAACACATTATTTGAAAACTCTAATGTTTTTGAAAAAAAAAAAATTAAGTCATTACAAAACAACATTTTTAGGGAAAAATTTAACTGTTGAATATTTTTATTTTTTAAATTTCTAAATTTTTGAATAACAAACATTTTTATTTTCATATTCATATTTATTTATTTGATAATATGTCCCGCAGAAGGCATTTGTTGAAAATACAATGATGTAGATATAAAGTAGATATTGTGTTTATATCTATGTAAATCACATTTCAGACAAGTATTTTTTTTTTGGTCCCAAAGTACTAGATTTACTTTTCTTCCGGAAAAGTGCTGATGAAGAAAAGTGGAGCACTTTATTACTACCCTAAAACGTGATGACAGACACAATAAAAGAAAAAAAACACATCATTGTAAATTCAATACATTTCTCGCTCCGCTCAGAATCTAAAACTTCTATGTACCTATACCTATATATAATATATAATAACCTTAAATGAAGACATAGTTTGTAATGTGAGAATTTTACTTAAGGATTAACATAAATTAAGACTATTTTTATATTAAATATTTATAAATACTATTTTTCATTCAATATAAACGAGATTTATAAAAAATACAAAACAAAGCATTATTTTATGCATATTAGCAAAAAAAAAAAAATAGCACCAAAATTTCAAAAATAGCCCTAAAAATCAAAAATACTTCAAATATGCAAAAAATAGCAAAATAAAATTTCATATTTGGAGTTCCCGGGGCATAAAACAGCTAGTAGCTCACTCTGCTATTTTTATCTGAAGCCTGAAATAATTAGCAAAGGCTATAAAATCCGAACCCTGCTTATAATAAAAGCGATAGAATTTAGTTGTTGCTGCTACAATTTCAATTAAATGTCTCAATAAAAAAATGTAATATTTTTATTAATTTTTATTTAGACAGTGATGTTAATCAGAATATTTTTGAAGGAAGCTGTTTTAAAAATGTGTAACGCTATTTATCTTAGGTATGATGATTGAAATTAACAACTTATTATTTAATCTCTAAAACAAATATATCATACATTTTTTTCTATTTTTTCCAACTTCAGATCGTTCCTCTTGCCAATTTTTAAGATTTGGGTTAATATAATATTACAAGTAGTTTTTATAAAACGGGGATACGATACCGCTCGTTTATATAAGGAGTTGAATATAGGCAATTACCATATAAAACTCCCCGTGTGTATAGATAACACTATTTAATATTTATATAGGAATGCAAGTAAATTATTCATAAACGTGCGCTAGGGGTAGTCAGGGTAGGCAGTTGACTACTTCGTGATCATTTTTTAAGTGTACAAGGTTATAGGTAGGTACCTATGATATAGAATTGGATTAGGTGAAATATAGAAGTTACGTACCTATGTTACACTAAATTAATCGTTTTATGACATTGGATTTGGAAAAAAAAATTAAGTATTTACCATTTATAAATTAGAGTTGTATCCATAATGACTAATAACTAGCATTTCTGTAACTTAGACTAAAATGTGTGTCTTTATCATGTAGGTACTTATCTATATATGTATTAATTATTATTATTCTATACGACCAGCAAAACGACGACGTTTAGATTAGATATTCGAGTTTGTGTATTTTATACGTTGCGCACTCGGAAATAAAAAATGCATTCACGACACTTAGATGGCATTAAATATGTATTTAAGTAAAAAAGTAAATCTGAGCCTCAAAATAATATGAAAACCAACTTACGAAGACTTCGACTCTTTCGGCAAATCCCCGTGCCGTATGCAGTGCACCACTATCGTGTCAACATGGAACGCTTTAGCTCATCTGAACTGAAAATATTGTTTTTTGTTAATGTCCGCTTGTTCTGCTTTGCATAGTGACATTTTAGAATAATTAATCGACATTGTTATCTATGCAACGAGTTTGTTAATTACCATAGATGATAAATAATAAATAAATTATAGGTATAAATAATAAATAAATTATAATACATCTTTTCATATCAAAGATGTCCGTGTTTAGGATTTGTTTATTGAAATGTGAAATGACAATAACTAAAATAGTTTATAATTTTAAATTAAAATTAAAATTATAATATAAAATATTATTTTTTAGTCATTGATTTAGATTGTGTTTTTTGGATATTATAGGTGCACAAGCATATTTTTATATAAGGTTATTTTTTTTATATATCAATAAATAAATGTGATTACTGCTTTTTAGAATTAAAATAATTATAACATGTATAGGTACACTTCAGTTAATACATCACATTTACCCTACCAGCTATACCTGCACCAGCTCAGAAAAGTCCAAGTCAAACATTTTCTCAGAATATTGCAGCCTAGCCTGAAATTAATGGTTATTATTTAATATATTATTTATAATTGTATTATATTCTATACATAATATGTTTTAAACTAACTATTTTAAAGAATTTGATTTTTTTTTTAATTCGCTTAATTTAATTCCGATAGATATTAATAAAAAAAATTTTTTTGTAAAAAAGGTTGTAAATATAATAAAAGCTTCCTTGTAATGTATTTGTTTATTATTATTTTTATCTTCAAAATATTTAAACTAAATGTCAGCTTTTTTATTGCCATGAATTCGTTTACATCATTATATACGGCACGTAAATATTGAGTTTTAAGTGAACAACAATAATACATGATAAAATATTATAAATATATTAGGTATAATATAATATGAGCCATGATTTGGAAAAATTAATTCAACCAACTATATGTACAAGATGCCTCATTAAAAAAAATTAAATTACTTATATTGTAACATTTTATACTTTTTATAGGCCTGCGCACGGGTGTCTTTATAACCCAATTTTTATTGTACATTGTATATTATGTCTAAATATATTATTATTAATTATTATAAACCTGAGCACCACGAAACGACGACGACGTTATATTTTTTTATGGTGTTTTTCGGGCTCACGTATTTTATATACATTGCGCGCACGGGAATAAATATGCATCCACGTCACATGGGTAACATAATATATTGTCCATGACAATAAATATTTAATTTTAAGACTAAAAACTAAATGTTAGCCCCGAAAGAATAGGAAAACAAACTTACGTTAAGTATAAACATTGACTCTTCCGGTTAATTATAGCTGTGCCATTTCTAGAGTACAGACTCCATATTAAGAAACTGATTCATCCGTCCCAAAGTTTTTTGAAACCAGAGGCAAATTAATTTTTAAGGGCCTAAATCATAATAACACAATATGTCAAAAAATAGTCACAGACATTTGCAAAATATTAGCAAATGTTACTATCCAAGGTCATTTGAATTCATGATATCGGTGTAAGTGTGTAACTTATAATCTTCAGTATTAAAATAATAACACTAAAAAATAATAACTATCACCGATTCTGCTATGCCACGTCGATACTTGTAATAACAAATTGATTCGAAAAAATTCGTATATTTTTATCATTAATCTTCGTATTCCAGCATCATGACAATAATAAATTACGATAATTATAGTTCAAGCACATCAAGCTAACCGAAAACGTAACCCGTTAATGTAATATTATTACAAACTACACTACTACAGTAACGAAGTAAAATTGTTTTATTGAAATTTCATAAAGAAGATTTTAGAACTGATGGGCCCTACCTAATGAGTAACGCCGAGTAATCTTAATCATTAGTAGGTACCTATTATTATCTGACTAACACACAAGATTATCTGAAATTTTCTAGGGGCCCTTTGTAATTGTTCTTAAATGGGCTCCGGGCCATTTTGGTCCTATTGCCCCCCTCCCCCTATAAACGGCCCTGACAGTCCTAAAATTTACAATGATATGCCATCATGAGCTAAAATATGTACCTAACTAGTTTTCAAATCTAGCGCTAAAAACATAATTCATTTTGATAATAGCTAATTCATTAGAGCAATTTTTGTCGTTGTCATGCAGCAACACTATTGTATCAATACGATTTGAAATGTGGTACGATGGTCTTTTATTGGGTAGTATTTTGTCGGATTATGATGATGGTGTTTTGTCGAATAGCCTTTTGTCGTTATCGCGTGGCTTTATGTCGTGTGCATATTTTGTCGGGTGACTTTTTGTCGTGTTTCCTGATAAGGTGGGATTATCTCTACCGCGATTTAAGATATACGTTAAACCGTGACCGAGGTAAATGTATAGAACATCTTTGAAATTTAACAGCCGATGGTACACTATCATTATTTCTTATCTTACTAAACTAAAGACTAATCGACAGACTGACAGAGGTCATTTTCTGATTTTAGAGAATCAATTGTAGCATTTACCTCATTATTTTTGATTTCTTCGTTTGTAGAACCTATCATTCACCATAACAGTAAGTAATATTATTTTAGGTAGTAACATTTAACTAATGAATATATACATATTGTGTTTTGATTCTAGAAATAATGGCTTTATTCTTGCGATCAACCAAATTAGCCGCTAGGCTCACACAAGGACCGACTAAATGCTTTTCAAGAAATTATGCTGATCAAATGAACTTCACATTTGCTGCGGCTAATCAAGTATGTTCAATAGTATTCTAGTTAATGTACCTTTTAATATCTATTGGGTATTGAAATATACGTATGTTTGATTATCATAATTGTTAGATAAGAGTTCTTTATACAATTACAAATATTAACTAGTTTTATTGAATATTTTTAGATTTTTTATGCCAACAAAAATATTAAGCAAGTTGATGTACCATCTTTTAGTGGTTCATTTGGTATCTTACCTAATCATGTACCCACTCTGGCCGTTCTCCGCCCAGGTGTTGTAACAGTATACGAAGACGAAGGAACATCAAAAAAAATATTTGTTTCTAGTGGAACGGTAATCAAATAATTTTGTTTAATCTATAATGTTTAACCTGACACTTCTGTAATGAGTAAATATATCAATTTTAGATAACTGTAAATGAAGATTCCAGTGTTCAAGTTTTGGCTGAAGAAGCTCACCCGGTTGAAGATATTGATGGATCAGCCGCACGTCAAGTACTACAAGAAGCTCAGAGTCAACTAGCAACTGCATCAGGTGATGTTGCCAAGGCAGAAGCTGCAATTGCTGTTGAAGTAGCTGAAGCACTTGTTTTAGCAGCAGGAAACTAATACTGACCGTAAACTATGTATTATATTAGTGTGGAAATTTGTTTAAGAATTTTCTCATACACAATTAGATTTATAAAATTAAATTGAATTTCTACATGTTCCGTTTCATTTGTTGGTTTTTGAAGCTTAAAATTATATTTATTCTCATCAGTATCTAATAAATAAAATTCCACAATTATCTGAGTTTTTAGTTTTGGCTAACACTATTTTGATAAAGTGATATTCCATTAAGTATTATTAAACATACATATTCTACTTACATAAAAAAATATTGAAATATATTATTGTTTAATCGATCATTTTTATATTTTAATCAAATTGTAAAATTCTTTGATTTGTTATTCATTCTAGGGCTAAAATTAAAATAATAACATGTGTAGCAATGTTAAATTTTTGATGCATATAATATAAAGTAATATAAACTATTACATTAATCTGAGTCATATTGGTCAACTACTGGAAATACAATACATTTAAATTGTGTTATATTATTTATATTTCACATTTGATACATGAATATTTCTATAGAATATATTGTAAATAGTATCACTGCAATAAATTCAGTGTACTAAGTATTGTAGATAATTGATACATAGTCAATGGTGTATACTATTATACTAAATAGTATAAAATAAAATAAAAATTACAAACACAATTTTTAACTAACTAAATAATTTATATAGATTAAGATTGTTTAATTTTGCTGACTTACAAATTCTTTTAGTTGTTATTTGTTAATTATAATAATGCATTTTTGTAGTTTATAATTATTACCAAGACTATACTCCGTTCAGGTTTAGAGTGCCCAGTCGCTCGGACGAAAACTAGTACTGTTCGCGCATGGATCTTGGTACGGGCCACGGGGAGCGCTGTGGTGTGCCGACGCGACCAATCACAGGCTGTCTGATATCGCCTGGGGGGTCTAACAGTTGTCGGTGGCTCAGTGTGCATGCGCGAGTTTGGGCACTCTTAACGTGAACAGAGTATAACTAAGGTTGGACTACTAGGCATATCTGATTGTTACATGATACAATTATTGAATCTACCATTGTAGCTTAATGTGTTTATAAAGTTTAGCTTTGTTTTGATAGGCTAAATATTTTTCAAGAATTAAAACAATCAATATTTTAAAATTAATGCAGATTACAGATTCATTTTATTTTATATACTGGTAAACACCTACATTGAATCTTCAATGTCCTGTTAAAGACTAATCAAAATTATACTTGTTTAATTTCCGGTAGATCACTCATTTATTAACTATATATTTATATCTAATCATAATATAACTATTTAATTTTCTATTACCAATGGCAACCAAGTAAATATACCAAAACAATTTTGATTTTTGTTTTAAAACAATATCTCTGTGTAAACCCGACTTTAAAATACAAATTTTTAAAAATAATTTATAAGTGCACTCCTAAATTGTGATCCAAAGGTACCATGGAAATTTAAAGTTTCTAGCTATCATTGTTTTAATTAGTCAGTCAGGCCATCTGATTTATATATATTTTTTTAATTTATCATAATTACTTAATGACAGCTTCTAGAAACGCTAAACTTAATCTATGCACCCTCCAGATATTAATAAATATATATATCAAGTTTTATGAAAATCAATCCAATAGTTTTGGAGGAGATATCAATAATAAATTGCATCAAACTGGGGGGTCATTATTTTTTAAAGAGTTGTATTTTATTATGTTGTACATGAGAATGATGAAAATAACAAAAATTGAGGATATGTTTACTTGTATCTTGTAACAAATTTTTAATTTCTACTTTTGAATTTTTGCTGAACACATTGTATTTAAAAATGAAATTGTGTGTATAAAATACAATAATATACTTATATACTTTAAAAGTTTCAAATACTCAAGAATAATATTTTTAAATTACAACAAAATAATTAAAATTGTTGTGCTTTATTTAAATATCAAATTTTGTCCCAATTTGAACCTGAAATATAAATTATTAAAAAAACTGTTTATATATTTTTTTAAATTTTTTGGTTACAACAAGAATTATTTATGAGAAACATTGTTATACATTTTCAATCCTTAACTATGAAATTTAAACGTTTTATAATTATTAACTACAAGATAATTTGCAAACTTTCATGATTTTGTCAAAATTAGAATTTTTAATGATTATAAAAAATTACAAAAAAATCTGCATTATATTTTGAATGAGAGCTATAGGTACTGACTTTCCATTAACATACTGTAGGTATAACATTTTTTATACATCATACAATTTTCAAAAGATTTTAACCCTTTTTATAAGCATAAAACATTTTTTATTTTTTATTATTGTCGATAAAATGTTTTAATTTGCTAAAATAACAAAATAATTTAATAGGTTCCTCATAAGTTGTTATTAGTTTAATTAATAAAAAGTTGAGTCAATTCACAATATTTATTTTTGAACGTCAAAAGTTTGAGTTTTGACAACATTTGACTAAATCATAAAAATGTGCTTATTGGAAAATCAAATTTTTTTTTTTATATCAGGTTTAAAAATTTAAAAGGATCCCTGAAAAGTTTACTGGAAAGTTAAAAAAAAATTACCGAAAAGTCAAATTTATTTTTTATTATTATTTATAAAATTGGTTTTTTTTGGTAATTGGAAATTTTTTTAACATTGAATAACTCACCTTAAACTAACGATTTCTCATGTGCTGTAACGATTTTCTTATTTTGTTGTAATTAAAAACGAATAACTGTTTGTCGTTTGTGGTATTTTATGTATTTGAAGTATATTATTTTATTTTAAACATTAAACACGCAACAGTTAATTCAACCTTCGGTATTACTATAATGTATAATAGTAAAATAAATTACTTTAATAGCAATAATATCCTAAAATATACATATAGACATATAGTCTAACAGTCGGCAGATCATCTTCGCTCAGAATCATTTTTCGTGTACAATATTTTATTACATCCACTAAAGTGAAACCACTCAACGCCTATACTGTACAGCAGACCGGTACCCACTTGCCCACCTTTTTAAAAATGTATCAGTATAGGAACAGCTTATATAAAAATTGCTGACAATTTCAGATATCTACAGTTATTCGTTTTTTATGTACGGGGGGGGGAGGGGGTGGCAGGTTAAGCAAAATAAAAATTCTGGGAATTTTCAATTTTGAATTATAAAAAGTATCAACTCGATTCATTTTCCCTCCAGAAATGATACTAAAATTGAAAATTGAAGCATTATTTCGACTACTTTTTGTGCACACATACAAAAATACTACACATTATAAAATTAATACATTCATATCTCTCAGCTCAGAACTTAAAAATGAAATAAAGCACAATTTTGTATCCATTCTTTTAGATTTTAAGCGGAATGAAAAACTGGTTTTTCATAAAATTCTCTGTTTTCCCTAATTTTTTTTCTTTCCAGTTTATCTTGAAAATTACTGAGAATTTTCACTTTTATCTCAAAAGTACAAACTAAATTCAATTCATTACCAAAAACCTATTCAAAGTTGAAGATTGGAGCATTTTTCTACACAACAAAAATTAAAAAACACATCATAGTAAAATCAATACATTTATCGATCAGCTCAGAATCTTAAATGACCTATTTTTAAAATATTAAAGAAAAGGTATGTATACTTGTTTAGTATTTATGTATACCTAATTAAAGGTATTTTACTAAAACACTTTAGTAAAAATTGACAATGTCGGTCGAATGTATACTATAAAAATTATAGTTTGTTAATTTTGGTTGTTAGGTAATGATTAAATATTTTTTATTTCCAATCCCAATGTTTAATTTTTTTGACTTCAATATAATCTAAAAATTTTAAAACGCTTGAAACAAATGATAGTGTCCGCATTATTATAGTGGGTACTTATCCTAACTTTACAGCCGAAGGTCATGTATTACACGCCATTTTCATTTTTAATAGCAAGTTTTAAACAAGGTTTTTCGACGGAAATAAGCCATAAGTAATTATTATACTAATATGCTGTTTTAGACAATATTTTCATCGGTGTTCGCTTGACTAAATCTATTAAAAAAAAGAACCAAGTATAAATTTCAATCGAAACGAATGTCATTGCAAATAATATAAGGCACAATAAAAGCGCTGTAAAAGGATTATACCTTCCTAAGTCAATCGCAGCATTAAACGAACCGACTATGGTAGGTCCAATTTGACATTTCATTACTCCCGTTTGAATACTGTACCTATTCATTATTATTTATTTCTAAAAAGCCATAAAGGTAGATCAGACTATTTTTTTTAGATATTGACCGCAGACCGCAGTGTTCGTGATTTTTCTAAACAAAACACATAAAAGTAGTATTTTAATATTACATTCTAAATTTAAATTGTTTTTAACAATTAGTGATCATATATTAATTGTACTTAAATATAATCAGAAACTATCAAAACACTTAACAGCCGAATCAATGGTTAGTGGTTAGAAATTAGCTTCACAATGACTTAACAGTTCAAATCTACGAAGAAGGAAGTATTAATATATTCTTAAACAAGATATTTTTATTTATTATTAATCTTCCAACAGCTAAACCACAAGACGTGCAAAAAAAAATTTATCGTGATAAAAAGTACTTAATTAAAATAATTCATTGCTAATTATAAGTAATGTTTGTATATACTTTAGTTTATAGGTAAAAATGTCAATCAATGTTATTAAACTATTGATACAATATATGCTAATATCTAGCATAAAATTAGAAATTATCTTTATGAATTTGATTATATGAGCGTTGTTTACTATTAATAATTCATTTTTTTAAAAGACCACTAAATATTTGTACGCGCACCTTATACCCATTAGGTATGTACCTATTTGACGTTATTTATGTCAAATCATCATTGCCGAGACTTACACGAATAATTTAATATCCACTTATCATTTATATTTCGTCGTCGATTAATTGTAATATTATATTGTTGCATACTTACATGATACTAATCAATTTTAAACTAACGTTTGGTTAAGTTTTTTTATGTACTTATAAATCTTTAAGGGATAAAGTCATCCATAACCCACCAAAAAAAAAATTGTTTTATTCTTCGTTTTAATAAATAGAGATATAAAAAAATACCTCAAGTGGGTACCGCTCTGCTGTATAGTTGGTGTCGAGTGGGTCACTTTAATGGATGTATTCAATTTGAATTCAATGATTTAAAATTATTGTATACAAAAAATGATTCTGAGTGAAGACAGTCTGTTAGCCTACATGGCTACATTAACTAAATATATTTTATGATATTAAAGTAAATCATTTTACTATTATTATACAATAGGTTGAATTATATGTAGCCTAAAACATTTGAAAATGTCATTGAGTGTATAAAATATAAAAAAATACTTTAAAAGTTTCAAGCACCCACGAA
Organism: Neotoxoptera formosana; assembly: GCA_022818045.1. Lineage (NCBI taxonomy): Eukaryota > Metazoa > Arthropoda > Insecta > Hemiptera > Aphididae > Neotoxoptera > Neotoxoptera formosana. The sequence continues at coordinate 48,522,194 of CM040631.1, forward strand.
ACAATATTTTTAAATTACATCGAAATAACTAACATTTTTATTCTTCATTTAAATATCTAATTTCGGCAAACTTTGAACTTAAAATGTCTATACAAAACAACCATATTTATATATATTTTTATTTTTTGGTTACACTATAAACTATTATAAACTATTTACGAGAAAATTCGTTTTTAAATTGCAATCTTGATTTATAAAAACTGAACATTTCAAATATTTTTAACTACAAAATAATTTGAAAAAATTGCAAATTTTAATGATTTTGTCGTAATTCTAACTTTAGATCCTTGTTAAAAATTATTGTAGACTTACACTCAACTTTTTTTTTAATTTTCACAAACAATAATTTGTGAGAAACTATGTAATACATTTTCAAGTAAGTTTTGACCGAGGGAAATATTTTTTATCGATAATAAAAAAAAATAAAAAATGTCTTATCCCTTTTTATAACTTAAAAAAAGTCAAAATATATTGAAAATGTTATAGTGTATAGAAAATAGTAACATACACATTTGATGAAAATTGCATGTATCTAGGTTTATTTTTTTTGTGTTATACCAAAAAATGAAATCAATTTTATCAAAAATTGACATTTGGAAGTAAAAATATCATTATTACCTATCTAAATTATAATTTTTTTTATCTATTTGCAATCTGCATTTTTATGTAAATAGATTTGTACACCAAGATGGAAAATACTTTTTTTTGCAATAAAGTTTCGTTTTAACTAAATATTTCATAACAAATATGCATTGTTTTGATTTTAATTATTAAAGAGAGAGAAAAAATATCCATTAAAAGCAGTAAAATTAAGTGTGCGGTAAGAAATTGTATAAACGATAAGGCCTAGTTACAAGTAAAATCTACACATGGAATAAAATATTACTGTAATATCATTACACGACAATGACCCGATGTAATAAGCATGACGACATACTGGTTAGGTACTATACTGACGATTATTAATTGTTTTAACTTCAATAACTTCGTTTTTTAAAAGCTAGTAGGTACTGTGGACCGCGGTATTGATGACTTTTAGATTTTGCATTTAACTACGAATTACTTAGATTGGTAATTCAAATTCCTGTCCAAACAATTAAATATTTGATCCATAATAAATCATCAACGTGTCAATTCCAGTTGATAATCCTTACTAGATAAAAATTGTGATGTTTATAATATGATAATTTATATTTTATATGATTAGATTGAATAATAATATTATTATTTTTTTAAATTTAATTATTGTTATTATATTTAGTTAATTCTATTAAATTTAAATATTTTCTTGACAACAAAATACTTGATTTGCTTAAAGAATGAAAGTAAAGTAATTTACTCATATAGCTCAATAGCTCATAATATTTTTCACAATCCTTTCTTTCCCTATGGGCTATGTTTGGTATAGGTATACCTGTTGTGTGCCAAATATAGGAAGCCAGGTAGGTATTATTAAAACTATAAAATAGTCCATAGAAATGTTACAACTCTTAATATCATTTGTTTGATCTTCATAATAAGTTTATGGTTCATATCTTGTAAATTTAATAAAACAAAACGATTGTTTTTTTGAAAAAAAAAACAAATATTATTCTTAAAATTCATGTGCTCTAGGTACATATTATTGCTCTTAATTGGCCAGAATAATGACTAATGTTCGATAGTCAAGATTATTTTTATTTACTTTGACGGTTAAATTTCTTTCAGAATACCTACCTAGGTTAAATATTATTATTATTTTTAGATACTTATTATGCAAGGTGTAAAGATTGCAGTGTTCACTGTCGAGGATGATCGTGTCACTTTAAAAATCAATTATTAGGAATAAGTGATTCAGAGTAAGAATGAGAATAGTTACACAGTGAATTTAAAACTATTAAGTTTGTCACTCAAACTGTGATGTCTCATGCATTAAAATGTACATATTGTTTTAACCGTATATAAAATATAAGGTAAAACTATTAAAATAGATAAACTTCTATAATAATTATGCGTGTAAATTTACAATTATAGAACTATAAAATTTTGAATTTATATTATATATTATAAGTATTAACAATAGTTTTATTGAATTTAAAAATTATAAAAATAGTTGAATTGGTGATAATTATAAAGGTTTATGAGTTCAACTTTTTAGCCATCATATTCACAGTGTTTGGAAGGAGCGAGTTCCAATAGGAACGGATTCCTGGAACTAATTTCTTTTTATAAAAAAAGAACGAGAAAATGAATGAGTTATTTTTTCAAGGAAAAATAACTAAATTTTTTGTTCCTTTTGAGTTCCAATTTACACAAATATGTAAATAATTGAAATTAAAATATTTTTTTTCTTAGTGTGTATATTGCCAATATTAGAGCTAATTTTTTTTTTTTTAAAGAGCGAGGAACGGAACGAAATCATTTTTATAAGGAACTTGCCAAACACTGCATATTCATCATAAATTTTTTCTTCATAGTAATTAAAAACATAACAGACGTTTCTTTTATGTTTTAACCATTAAAAGTCAAGTATAATTAACTAATAAATATGCATATAATCACGTGAGGATATTATAGTATGATGACCCAATCAAAATAACCTGAATTTATGGTTAGCACATATACATTATACATAGTTTGTATATCTATACACTATGATCTCGTTATGGATTGTGGTTAGCTAGAGTTTTCTGGTACCGGTTTTTCATAATGATGAACACGCTTACATACGTACACTCAGACCAGTGACATAATTAATATAAAGCCACTCGCGCTCGCACTCACTACAAAGAAAGTAGTCGTGTGCGCGTACCAGAAGTCTTATTTGAATTTCGTATTTGATAACAACAACAACTCGAAACACAACGTTCATTTTTCCCGAGAAGAAATCATAAAAATATTAATTTTAAATACTCATATATAATATCATACATTATTTGGTGTCTCTATATTGAATTAAATATGCGTGGATATTATTCTTTGATGGTTTTCCTACTTTTTGGAATTGGATTCCAAGATATTTACTGTCAAAAACAAGAAGTGAGTATTTTCATAATTATTTATTATACTTTATGTCACTATTAATTACGTTCATTAATTAAAATATATTTATCCATGCAAAGCCGTCGGGAAAATGTAGAGCTCCCGATAAAGCGCCTTTAAATCTCGAAATAATAATTAATATTTGCCAAGAAGAAATCAAATCAGCATTACTTCAAGGTAAAGTTAAACAATTATATTCGTTAGTGAAATCATTTTTGAATTTAAATGAATTTACAGAAGCCTTAGATATCCTTAATGATGGCTCTTTAGAACAAAATACGCCAAACTATAACAGTAGATCAAAAAGGGAGGCCGATGAAGATTTGACAAACGAGGAACGTAGAGTTGCAGGGGTGAGTTAATCAAGTTGTTTAATTTTTTAATTAAACTATAATATCAACTATAACCCTTGAATAAATACTATAGGTAAATGTTTTAAATTCTCACGTATGAAAATATATTATTACTTAATTTATTTATGTCATAGGATACATTTAAATTTTAAAGTGTTAGCGATTATTTTAAATTTACAATTATTATGAATATATTTTTAATACTTCAAAGAAATTATAAATTATAGTTTAAATGTTTGTAAAAAATTGTACATGGTTATATAACTACTATTTGTCTTAAGTTTCGACGTTAATAAATCGAACTTTTAAAAATAATTTATAACATATTAGTTAATAATAATTCAATTATAAATTGTTCTTTAATGCCTTCAAATTTATATTATTTCTTCTTACATTTTATTATATTTGCAAAACATTATTCAACTAATTATGATACCTATTAAAAAGTTCATAAAAATTATAAATAGCGATTCTTTTAACAGTAAACATTCATTATCTCAAAAAGTATTAATATTTTTCAAATTATTTTTTTTATATAATTTTTAGACGTTACAAACCGAAATTTTGCAAATAACTTAGCTATAAGTATTAAGTAGGTATGTAATTCAAGTTTGGATGAGAGGAGTGGTATTGCACAAGAGTACCCTAAAAAATCTTGTATACTTCTCTGCTCATCTAAACTTTAAATTCTTAAAAAAAAAATAACTTCGTTCGAAAAAGTAAGATAAATTATAACGATAAAAATTAAAAAGATATAAATTAAAAAACTTTTTATAAAAAAAAAATCGTTTTGTAATATCTTAGAATAAAGTTAAAGAAAATAAATATTATTTTTTATAAGAAAGATGTATTTATAATTTGTGTGGATACATTATGTACTTACTTAATTCATTAAGTAATACGTAAAAAAAACACTCGATTTGGTTAGACGGGTGTCCATAGACAGTAGACTTTACATCGAACAAATATATTTTCAATAACGTTTATACGAGAAATTGAGATTTTACTGTTAAAAGAATCATATAGTTTTTAATATTGTTCACTTACCTATAACTTAAAAACATTTCTTTATTCTATAAAAAAATAATGATTAAAAAAATAACAATTATTGTAAAAAATGGACAGCAGTAGGATATTAGGTCTGCACAGCGTAGGATAATAACAATTTGTGAATCTATAGTTTTTCCAAAATATTGTTCAATATCATATAAAGAACGGATATTTTATTTTATTAAAATCTGTTCTAAGAACGTTACAACCTGGAAATAACCTGCGTTAAAATTAAATATTATAAAGATAAGATATGTATTTTAAAACTTTTTGAGTTTTTTATTAACGAACACAATATTTACATCTATAATTATTTAGGAAATGTATAACAATAATATGTTTACTATAATAACTAATCTCTATCAACTTTGATTATTTTACTACAAAATGGATACCAAATAGTTAACAATATTCTGCTTTTATTAATTATAAATTATAATAATTATAAATAAAATGTTCTCAACTAACACTGCACCACAGCTGTGCCTATACCTAAATTTAATATTAAATTAAATTTAAAATGCAATTTAGAAATTCATAACATTATCCAATAGTAAAGAACCGGAAGCAAATTGCACCCACTAAATGTTGTATACCTACTTGTACATACTTGTATAAGTATTATTATAAAAGCCACTTTATACTCGTGCATAGGACATGCAGTAGTATACCTAATCTGACAAGTGAGCAAGTGAGCTATTAAAAAAAAAACATTCACTTGTTGTGTAACTGAAACCTGTTCCGAATGGTCTGGTCATTCAATTATAAAACAAATATCCCATTGCATATTTCTGCACATAAACGTATAAATAATATTACGACTCTTCTATAATAGTAATTATTGTTTTCAGTGTTTGCTCCAGTGCGTCTACAAGAAAGTGAAAGCAGTTGAGTATAATATTTGTATACAGGAACTATACCTATATATGTGTTGCGTCCATCGTAAACTGAAATAGAATGAATCGTCTGAATATAATGATCTAAATAATATTATACAATATATATGATATAATTAATTTAGGTTGATGAAACTGGTTTTCCGGTAGTCGATGGCTTGATGAAACTATACAACGAAGGTGTCCAGGACAGAAACTACTACATGGCTACATTATCTGCAGTTAGGCATTGTATTTCCATCGCACAACAGCTAAAGCAGCAACAGCCCTCCAAAAGTTTCGGTAAGAAACATTTATGAAACATATATTATATAATATACCAATATAAGTTGAGAGTAACAGTGAGATGTATTAATCAGTAATCACATACGCGACACCGATAAAATACAATTTAGTTAATTTAAAACAAGGTAAATAATTTAATAATGAATAATAATTGAAATCGTATCCAGTTTTCAAACTAGTAATTAAATAATACTTAAATTTTTCCCGTAGACATTTACAAATACAATACAAAACAGTAAAACACAATACAATATTCATTTTAATTTTAAATTATTATAAAAATCTACGTACATATTGTTATAATAGTCAAAATAGTAAGCAGCGGATAAATAGTATACTATTCTCTACGGAGTATATACTATGACTGCCAATACAAAATTTAATATTTAAAAAAAAAAATAATAATGTTACAAACACGAACCAGAGTAAGTGTATAACTACTATTATATTTTAATACGATAAAAATATAACTATATATAATAATTAATATGTTATTCGGTATTTTAATTATAATAAAAAGTGTTATACATGTTACACGTATTATTAATGTCAAAACAAGAGAAAGTAACAATTACATTTAAACGTCATAATCTTTAGTCACAAAATAACTTTTTTTTGCAATGTTATTTTTACGTTTTAGAATTCAAAATTACATTTCGGTTTAACATAAACAATTTATAACGTATTGAAGTACAATGAACAACACATGATGATTTTCATTATAATTATTACATCATTTTAAAAATATCGTGAAGTGATAGAAATAATTTAATCAAATATTTAAATTAGGTAACTGGAATATCGGCCAGTAAATACAATCGAGATTGGTTCATAAAAATACATATTTAATGGTTTATGAATTAATACAACTTAGTACGCTCGAACTGGCTTACTACTTACTTGAGTATTATTATTTTTTAATTTTAGATGACGGACAAACGTGTGATCTTGCTTATGAAATGTTTGAATGCGTCAGTGAAAAAATTGAAGAAGTGCGTAGTAAAAACAAAATATTAAACTATATTGATACTTATACCTTTTTTTATTATTATTATTTTAGAACTGCGGAGTCGAAAATAAGTCAAATAACTTAAGCCAGCGTCAAGTTTAAAAAGTTTTCTTTGACTGTATCTTGTATTCCAACACTGTACATAACCAACTAGATTTTAATAACCGTAATTAATTAATATAGTATTATTTTATTTAAATTCAAATTAATTGTTGTTGCTGTGTTAACTACCAAATAATAAATCTTAGTGAAATTGTTAGTAAAACCTATTTTGATAAAATAGAATACAAAGTTTGTTATTAAAATTAAACAAAATAACGTAAATTTAGATTTAGTAGTTAAATATTCATTTTATTTTATATTATGTTTTTATTATTATTATTATTATTATTTTTAAGGTCGTTTACCTAATTTAGTGGTTAGAAGACATTCTGGAAATGTACGTTCTTAAACCACACGATTGACATCTCTAAATCATTCATTCAAATCGTTGACCACTGGTGCAGCCAACAATGATCCTATTAAAACTGTTTTTAAATATAATTATTAGGAAATCGGCATTTTATCATTATATAATCAAATGTATTTGTTATCCAATACTTATATTGAGTACATGCCACATTGAAATGAGCCCTATACTCCTATGCTATCATAATATATTCGTATTGATTTCGGTACCTATAAATATATTTTAGAAGACACTAGAAAAGTACGCGATTAACCGGTTCTGACAATTGGTTACATCAGCTAAAAAATGCGTTTAAAAAGATGTGTTAATTTAGTTGTAGGATAGTTGGATGCAATGGTAATCTGCGGTTAACTCGAACCTATTGTTGCATACAAGGTGATTTCATAAGCATGATAATTATTTAATTGTTTTATTCAATAAAAACATCTTAGTACATTATTCAGTTATGAAATAATTTATTATATGCTAAATAAATTATCTTGTTTACCTACCTATTAAATGTAAATTGAATAAGAACAACAAAATCCAAAACATTAATACTAGGTTTGTGTAAAAGATAAGCATTTAAAAGCGAAAATAAATCATTAAATGCTTTAATTCAATGCAATTAAATGTATGTTCATGAGTTATAACTATTAGCTAACTGCGTTTAACTCATTATTTGAACAAAATTAACTATACTATCTACTATAATACCCATAGGCGTGCGCATGAGCAGGTTAGGTTAATCTTAGAACCTAGGTTTTCCAACATTCTAGGTAATTATATTTTTTATACAAGAAAAGCATTATTTTCATTATTATATTACACCGTGGTACAGTAGTAGTATATCTACACGAGCTACTATCATAGAATAGACGACTAATCACTATTTAAAATATTCTAAATTGTGTGATTAACTTATCCACCAGCTTGAAAAAAACACTCCCGGATACGACATTTCCATAACTGTAATAAGTGATAACATAATAGTATAATAATATTGTGCAGCACGCCGCATCTATTCAAAAACTCTGCACATGCCTACATATGATAATAGGTACTAGTATTGATGGTGTGTTTATAATATAAAAACAAATTAGTGTTGCTCAAATAATAATATAGCTGAATCCCTTATAATATTGTTATATCGATACCTACATAACGTTAAGCTGTATACCTATTACTGAATGCACTGATTCAATTTAGTAGATTAAGTTTTTGCCTTAGTAATCTAAAAAACGACTAAAAATAGATTTCTACTAATTACTTCTTTGTTGACCACGACCTAAATCGAAGGGGTTTGGTAACTATGTACCCTTTATGTTGCATGCCACTGACTAGTGATGTGACTAAGTGACTACTGGTTAAACTTAAAATATCAAATTGATAATAATATTTAAATTGTGGTGATGGTACGTCTGTTTTAAATGGGCAACGCATACAAATATATACAACAAGCGACCTATGCCTAAAATGTTTTATAGATAAATATTATTTAATTCATCAATTTTAATGTTTGATTTAAGAATATATAAATAGAAAGAATTTCCACAAAAATTACTTATATTAAATAATATAATATAGGATTTATTATATTGAATTTTTATTTTTTACATATAATTATTATAAAACCATATATTATGTCCATTTATGTAAAATGTAAATTGTATACAATATACATTATTATATGTATATACTCATAATTCTACGAACAATTAACTATTTAAATGATTTCGCAATGTTAATACAGGTCAAAAATTAAAGCACTCTATTTATATTATACATTAGTACCTATATATATGACGTATACAATGGGATAAATTAGAATTCCATGCAAAGTTTAACAATGGATAACAAAGTGATTTTTGTTTGCAAATATTTCGAATATAAAAACTGAAATTAACAATATACCAATGGCACCTGTTGACCGTGACGTCAGTGGAATCTTCTTAGCATCTTCACGGTGTAATGGGCAAGACCTTAAACGTATACGTCGATTCTGCATAGAACGAAAAGACCGCCGGCCACTTGTTTTGGCGGCATTCGAAATAAGTCAGCGTACCAGGCAAAACCTCCGAATCGTTTAGGAATACTTTGAAATTATACATAAACACAATTTTCTTCGGGACTTAAGCACTTTTTGTAAGTATATTTTATCTTATATATTTTATCACTTATATAGGCAATAGGCATATCATTTATACGTAAATCATAATATTATTATACGCACGTGCACGGTGCACTATTATTTACTTTTACACAGTCAAATTTTATATTTTATAACTTGTAAGTACTTTTGTAAAGGTATAATAAATTAATTCGTTTTCACAATATTTAAAATGTTAAAAATTGGGTTTCATAATTTATTTTTGAAGTGGTAATTAAAAATGTTGATGCAGAATAATTCTTCAGCATTTGTTTATAATTTATATGTTTTAACTTAAGAGTTTTATACGATTAATAGAAGCTATATTTTTGGTTTATGTGGTGATTTCTTACTGCATTACTCCATAATAATGTTGCAAGATAAATAGATCACCAATAAACATTATTTTTATTAACAGTTAATAATTAAAATAATATAATCATATAAATAATATTAATATATTATTAGATTTTCTAATCCATTAACAGAATCAATGAATCAAAAATGATATGATTTTTTTGGTATGAATTAGTGATAATTGATTTATTTAAACAATTGACAGTATTATTTTATTTTATTAGCTAAAATAAAATTAATATAAACCAATGTGCAACACAATGATAATAATTTTTGAAGAACAGATTAAAATCTATCCATAGAGCTAGCTTGAGGATATATACAAAACTTGTATTTTTTAGTTTTAATCATTGTCCCACTTGTCACTATATCATAAAAGTTTAAATTTTAAAATTCATCGAAAATTAATTTTTGTCTTAAAATTATGTCTTTATTGATATTTATATCGTTTTGTACATAAATATTGTAGTTTATACACACAAAATATAAATACAATTTATTTTACACTTTAAAATGTGAAAGACATAATAAAATAATTTATTTTCTACAGACCTAAAGAGGTGAAATTATTTTTCAAAAATTAATTTAATTAATTAAACTGTTAAATAATTTTATTATAAGACTAAAAACAAAGTCAAAAGTTATAATACTTATACACAATTTGAAAATTGAAAATTTGAAAATTGTTTGTATAAATGTTAATATTTTTTAGAGAGAGTCTATTTAATGTTAAGCACTCTCAGGCCTTCTTATGTATATTGCTATAGCATGGAAAATCAAAATGTACTTAACACCTTTGATTATATATTACAATAACACCTACATAAAAAAAACTGTTTTTATTTCTCATTATTTTATTATATTATTATAATATTATTGTTATAGAATAAAAAGTGTTCTTATATATTTTTTCACAGAAAATGATGCAAGTCACATAATGTGTATTATGTTATAATTAGAGCTATTCTCAAATAAAATACATCCTTGACCATAATATCATAATATTCTCTTAAATTTTCCCATAGGTTATAATTAATAAATTAAATAATATAATAACACGCAATTATCAATGTCAACAACACTTTGGTGCTGCTATATTGCATGCACAATGCGCCGTCTCAAACGATAACATTTTTATTAAAAAATATTAATACTTATACAATGTTGATAGTGGAAACTGGAAAGTTATGTTTTTGACGTAGACAATCATCAGTCAATTTTGAATCTCAAAACAAATACAAGTAGTAAACCCAAAAAATAATTAAGTATTTTTTTATTATTATTTTTTTATCACCAAAATATTGTATACTTATTCAAATTCAAATACATTATTGTTTTACATTGTTGTCTACAATATATTATATATGTTTATGTTATATTATACATTAATTGCGGAATTGCCTAGGTCAGACCCGTTTCAGACGGCCGTCCATTTCATATTATAAATGCTTCATATTTGCTCGGTGTAATATACTGACCAATTAAATATAAATATGTACATTGTATGATAAAATAATATGTAACGTATGTGCATGAACAAACGACGATCGTCATTGCTGCGGCGATTCATGTGATACTTTTTTTGTACCTTGTCTGAAACATTACATAATAAGTTGTTGTTATTACTATTATTATTATTGTTGTATTTTACTCACTGAAACTACATAATATCATATCATCATTCGAGGTGTATCACTATTCACTACGTTTGTCTTCGTAAAAATACCAACCCATTTACTGTTCAGTATGTGTGCATACTTGGCTAAATATTGAACTATACACGAACACGACAAACATAACTATTTAAAATATTTAATTTTATTAATTTACAAAATGCTCACCACATACTACTGTCTAACACATTATCTATAATAACTAATAGGTATATAACAGGTGATAAATTTAATGTAAGGCACTTATTATTTCAAAAGCTAGTAACAATAAATTATAATAATATGCCACCTCCATCTGCGGATGACCGTTACGCAAGGCGCGCAATTGCGCAGAGTATCAGAAACGCGAGACGAGACGTATAATAAAATAGGTGCATGTATAGATGTAGTCGATCGCTTGATGTGTGCAGCGATGAGTCGATGGAAATTTTATCGTCGGATTTAATATTTTGGAAAAAAGTTTAAGAAGACGTCGTACCAAGTGTGTTGACTCCGTCTTAGTAACGTCCAACACATACCTAACAAATTCAACGTCAAGAAGAACCCTATTCAATAGGTGTTATTTTTTACGTTTGAGAGAATTGACTGACTGTAAAATGTAAGGGTAAGAATATCGTCTACGGTACCTAGTAGGTTTTATTCGATATTTTAATTTTGAAACAAATTATGAGCATTTGAAAAAATGTAATTACACAATGTATTGTATTGTATTAATACGTGCGGTTACGACGTCTTCTCATAAATAGGTTATAAAGTGTCTAGTAGTTTTTATCACCAAAATTAACGAGTATTCAAATTAAAATACATTATTATCTAATCATAAGCGCAACTATGGGGGGGGGGCTGGGGGGGTTTGCCCCCCCCCCCCCCCCCCCCAAAAATTGTAATAGCACCCCCAAAGTAAATTATTCAATTGATTCCTAAAATATTAATATACCTTTAAAAATTCGGCTGTATTTCTTTTTTTTTTTTGGAAAGTTTTTAAAGTTTAAAATGTTTTTATATTGCCTACATTTCTATAAATCGTGGCTAATATAACAGATTCCTATACTCATATTTTACCTTTTCTATAATACGCGTTTTTATCATTCGTATTATGTACACACTGACTGGTTAATTGGCGATTGAAAGTGATACTTGATAATCTGTTATGAGGACCAAGATGGGTATATATATCCACCTTGATGAGGACAATGTGTATCATTTAAGTATCCTAACCAATAGCACCAGTTTTAGGTAATACGTTCCTATGATCATATCAGTTACCAAAAAGGCGATCTGAAAAATGAAATGGCTGTCTTCAAAAATGCATTCTGTAATAATGAAAAAAACAACTTATTTTAATCTCATTCAGGAAAATTTATCCAAAAAAGTTTTTCCGAATTTCTACAAGATGGTTCAAGTTGCCAATATATTGCCAATTTCTTCTGCAACATCCGAGCGTGCATTTTCTGCAATGAGGCGAATAAATACCTACTTGAGATCTACTATGAATCAAGATCGCTTTAGTAATTTATCAATATTGAGTATTGAAAAAGATGTAGAAATTGATCCTGAGACCATTTTAGAACAATTTACATCTATCAATAAAAGAAAGATGAATTTCTTAACTTAAATAACATGTTAATAACTATTTTATGACGCATATAAATATAATTAAAAAGTAAATGTCGGTATTTTAATGGTGTTGAAATATGAAGATGGTTGGTGGAGGGTGTGGGGAGCTTTGCCCCCACAGGTTACCTTTGGTATAATGTTGAGGTGGGGCTATAGCCCCCCCCCCTCCTAGGATGTTGTGCTAGTTGCGCCACTGATTATCTTACGTTATTTTACCTTACGTATACAATGTACAGGGTATATTTATTAATTACGGAATCGGCTGGGTCTGACCCGTTTCCGACGGGTTTATTTTAACTTAAATAATACGGCCATCGAACGAATTAACAACCCTTAAAATTCACAAAGAACTCACTGCAATAAGTATATGCTTACCCAAAAAACGAATACGATTGAGAATGAATTTACGAGCAATGTTGCCATATCATTTAATCATTTAATTGGCTACCGAACGATTCAGAACATTAAATCATTTTAAGCTGCAAATTTAAGTGTAACGAAAATAATAATATATACCTGTTATTAATATAAGTTATAATAAATATATTATACAGGGTGTCCCAGGTCTATGTGACTAATGCAATAACTTTTACAGCAGTAACAGTGATTAGCAAGAAATAATTTTGAATTTTAACACACTTTGAAAATTATTTAAAAATTAACAACTTAACCAAATTAAAAGTTTTAAACGCCAAAATAGTTAGGTTATTTATGAAATAGCTATCTTGGATTATTAGAAAAATATTAAATACAAAATTTAAATTATTTTATTTTTGTTGTAAAAAAATAAAATAAAATATAAGATATACAAATTATAGCGCAGAGCTCTACAAATCATTACAAAAAAAAAAACTTAAAAATATTGAATAGAAAAAAAGTTATTGCATTAGTTAAATAGACCTGTTACACCCTGTATATGTATAAATAAAATATGTGATAAAAATGTTCACAGTCATAGACTATAGTCATAAATAATAATAATTATCATCCTACTAAAATTTTTAAAAATATGTAAGTTAAGTTATAAGCTAAATAATAAGTTGTATTAAGTTAAGCATGTGTAAATTCCTTGTTAGCGTTAGCCAATATACTCCAAATATTTTAACAAATTAACTGAATTTTGTATCACATGTTAATATATTATATTTATTTTGATGTTTACTATTATTTTTATTTATTTGGTAATTATTTTTTTCCCTCGTTCTACCTTAGCTTATTAGCTCTAAAAACACATTTTCGACATCTTCATAACTTCAAAACTGTAGTCCAAAAAAGTCTTAAGTCACTTTTCTAATACAACAAACTTTTTATTTGCATTTTAAAGTTGGTTTTCTCTATATTTATCTGAAGCAGTACCATATATAGTGCTCAACAGTTCATTAAACATTTTTAAATATCGCAACGTTGTGAAAAATATATAAATATTGAGCGTTCTCAAAATATTACGTAGATATAACTAAAAAATCCGTTCTCAATCGTATTTTACCGAATAATGCTCACATATTGACACCGCAGGAACACTGCTGCTGTGGTAAGCCGTTTAATGTCGACACTCGACACGGTTATTTTTCGATTTTTCAGTTCCTTTGTTATGGCGCTGTCGGTACGGTGGACGTTGGCGGTGATGTCGGTAGCGGTGATGTCAGCTGAGGTGGCCGCGGGCGGCGTCAGGCGGCGGGCGGTTGTGGACAAACGGCAGGCGCCCTCGGAAGGAGATTTCACGGACAGGTCATCGGACGGATCGTACGCGTTCCGGTACGGCGACAGAAACCAGTTCCACTCGGCCGCCGCCAATAAAGACAACGTTGTGTCCGGGAGGTACTTAGTATAGTTACCTCCATACGCGTGTGTACTAACACAGATATGCATTTTAATTTATAACTATTAATTATTATAATATATTTATATTATGTACGCCTTTGCTTATTCTGAAGATACAATCGTGCCAACTCTTAATAATTGAAACTTTCGAAACGCAACAATTATACCTCCAGCTGTAATCGTTGTTATGGTTTTATAAAGTCGGAGCTCATATAGCACAAACGATCCTTTCCGACAGTCGTTTATTTTAATACATAATATTATATAGATATATATTACACTGTTATATATTTTTTCGTTTTTACGCGTACTCATGTCGTGCTTATTTGATTACACTCGCAGGTTTGGCTCCAGAAGTCCCGAAACCGGTCGAATCGTGCAAACGTCGTATTCGTCCGGGCCCCGTGGTTTCCGCGCTCGTGGACCGGATATTGCCAGACAGACAGACCTGTCGCAAGTCCGTCTGCCTTACAACCCACCCGTGCCCACCGATTCGTCAAAATACGACCCGGCCTACGACCGTTACTACGACCCAAACGAAGACCCGAGCTACAAGTTCACTGTCCGGACGCCCACACAATCAAAATCCGAAACCGCCGATTCCAGGGGCCACGTCGAAGGCGTATATTCGTACTTGGACGATGTCGGTAAGCGTATATAATATCTTAAATAATTAGCGTGAGTATATTATATTCAAATATGCTTGGGTGAAAATAATAACGTTTAATTATATTCAGTCCCTAAAATTGTGTGTAGTACGACACACTTTATGTAGTACGAAAAGTGCAGTGTGTATTACGAATTTTAAAAGTGTGTTCAAATTAAACCTCTATAATAATATTTTATACAATTTTATAGCTTCACATTTTTTAAAATAATTTAATGGTTTTTTGACAAACCATATTTTAATTATTATATAGGTACATTTTCACAGACACACAGTAAACAATATTTTGTGTTACTTCTTATACTCATTATAGTTGTTATTATTTATTGTTATTGAGAGTAGCTATTTTTATTTTTATTAGCTTAGTAATGTTTATCTAGAAATAACCCGCATGCAACACTGCAATAGCCGTCGCTGATAATATTATTATTTATTATTAAACTCAATACCTATTTTACTAATATAACCAGTAACCAGACACACCACACACTAATACATTATAGACAGGGCTGTATTTAGGGATTTTTCGCCCCCGGGCACAATATTTATGGCACCCCTTTCGGCTAAATTTTTTTTTTTTTTTGGGGGGGGGCATAAATTAATTAATTTTTTATGTTTCCCTTTCTCATTGACAATTTAATTTGCAGTTAATTTTTAGCAATTTTAACTAGGTACCTCCTACCTATGCATTCCAATATTATATTTTTAATAGTAGGTAAACCATACAAAAAAAAAACATAAGTAACTAATTTATAACTTAGGTACTATCTACCTAGAATCTTCCATGATTCAAATAATAATGAATGATATACAATTAATAATATGTACTATAATATAGTAATATAATAATATTTATTGTTTATTTTACAATTTTTTTCTTGATTGAATATCAGCAAAATGATCTATAATATCTTCAATTTAATTTGTTTTGTTATTAATTCTGATTCGATATTTAATATAGCAAGTGAGTTTAATCTCTCTTTAGATATTGTTGACCTTAGGTATGTTTTTATTCGGCGTAAAGTTGAAAATGACGCTTTATAACTAAAAGGTTAAAATATAATATACCTATAATAATAATACGTTGATGATACTAGAGTAAATTTATTTATAAATTAATTAATAATAATTTAATTTTGTTCACAGTAATGAATTCATATATTAATTATACATATTTTTATTTAATTTATATTATGTGTTATTGGTTGAAGAAGACTATAAGCATCGGTAATAGTTTATATTTTTTATTTAGATTTGACTGATTTGAGACTGTGTGTAGTACGAAAATTTGGTTATTTTAGGGACTATTGTAAAACCCATCAAAATGTATTTGAAACTTGAGTGTTAAAAGGGTTATAAAACAGACCGTTTTTAAGGAGTTCGATTTAGGCAATGTCGTGTATATGTGTAAGTATAGTAATAATGCTTGTTATTATAGAATATAGACAGTAGTGTGTGTGTGTGATTGTATGAAAAAGAAAAATCAGAGCTCTTCCGCATGACCACACGTGTTTTTTTTGTTTGTCAAAATAATAATTTTATGATTCTTAATACTCAAAATTTAAAAATCGAATTTTATGGTGCTTAGGAGTTAAATTTTAAAAAAGTGGAAAAGTCGTTTTTAATTAAATTTCATGATTAAATAACATGTTTTCAGAAGTTTCATCCGATGACTAGGATAATTGCGATACAATTGGCGTAAGATACAACTATTTTGGTAGAAAACACAGACGGGATCGAATCTCTTTAAAGAAATTTTAACCGTTTTCAATATAGCGTATTAAAAATTGAGACATTTGAGAATTATTCAATTATGGCGGGGCGAGGATTGCTTGGGTTTGATGTAAATATTAATATGTGTTCTGTGTTATAAAATTGATCTTACAGTATTTTTACCACCTGTAGCCTTTTCACCGATTGTAAATCATCGTTTACCGCATTAATTTTCACATGCCGATTATATTTATAATAAATATTATAATAAAATAACAATCATGCAGTTATTCCCCAAATCTCCAACATATATCACAACAACATTGGTGCATAACGTAACTTCGTAACTCGACCCGATACTCATGTCCAATGTAAATTTTTGTGATCCAATACGTGTGTTTATACGTGTGTTTTTAATAGGCAAGAGACACGACGTTCAGTACGAGGCGGGTGCCGGTACCGGATTCCACGTCAAGTCGCCGCATCCGGACTCGGACGCGTATGGCGGTGTGTTCTACAGTGGCCCGCCAGGCAAGCCCGGCGGCCAACCGCGCGGCCACTCGTCCGTTGTGCTGGGCAAAGACGGCTCGTACGGATTTACTGCGTCCGGGCCGGACCAGCGACGGTCAGAGGTGAGCGACTCCAACGGCCGCGTGCAGGGCTCGTATACTTACGTGGACGACAAGGGCGTGCAGAGGACGGTGCAGTACGTGGCCGGACCCAATATCGGGTACCGGGTGGTCAACAATGCTGCGGCTGGAGGCGCGGCCGTGGCACCGTCGTTGCCTGGCAGCAGTGTGGTTGTCGGTGGCGTGGGCAGCGGCGGCCTGGTGGTGCCCGTGCCGTCTTCCGTGTTGCCCCCGTTGCAGTTGATCTCGTCGTCGTCGTCGTCGTCCTCCACACCGCTGTCGCCGATCGCATTCGAGCCGCAGGATCTGTTCGGGCCCTCAGCCAGCACGTCCGCACCGCTCCCGGACCGCCGGCGGCCCGAACCACCGGTCAAAGGCTTCAGCGGTGGCGGTGGCCTATCCGACGAATTCTTGTCACCGGACAGTACGCTGCCGCTGGGTTCGGCGTTCCCGGAAGACGATCCCGCGCTGCCGCCCAAGAAGTGGCCCGCCGCGTACAAGAACAAGGACGAAGAGTCGTTCTTCCAGTCGTTCGAGAAGTTCGACAAGAGGAGGGAACAACAGGGCCCGCCGAAGAAGGGCTACCACGCGGTGCCGGTGGACACGACGCCGTCTTACGGCCAGTCGACGACCGGCTCGTACAACCTGCTGCAGCAGCAGTCGTCCACGGGCAGACCAATCGGGCCGCCGGATGCGCCGTACGGCCAACCGTCCCGGCCGATAGTGGTGGACGACAAGTATGGCCAGTACGGCGGCACCGACTACCAGAAGCCCAAAGACGACGGCGTCCCAAACACTTTCGGCGGGTTCCCGACCGGCGCCGTGGTCAAGGCCCACGTCCAGAGTTTGGACATACTGCCGTTCGGGTACAGGGTGCCGTCGCCGTCGTACGTTCTCGAAAAACAGTTTGGCAACGGCGACGACTTTCAAAATTCGATCAAGAAATAAAACGATGTGGGCCGTCTATGATAATAATATTATGTACACGTAGTTGGTATAATAACTAATAGTATTATGTTTATTAATGCAAGTTCCTGTCTTCCTGACCATGATAACGTTTGTTGTTTTTCAAACGCGTGTACATTATTCTTAATTTCCGTCCCTATATATTGACTATCATCGACATAATATATTATAATAATAATGTCATAATATTTACCTATTGCTAGCGTATTGGTGTGAAAGTATATACAATATATTTTGATAAATATAGTGTATAATATTTTTTTATATACGATTGTATAAAAATGATATAATTTTATTATTGATCAAAATTAGATATAAGGACGCATTTTATTATAGTAGTATATTATTTTAAGAAGGTCACTCGCAGTAATTAGTTATTAGGTACCAGTATAATATTATATCGTGCACTAAACTAAAACATATGTTGTGTATAAAATGTATTATTATTTATTAATGAATAATGACGTAAGTATAGTATCATATACTTGTATTTTTTTACGATTAAATGAGAGCAATACGAATTTTTTTTAGATTTATTTACTTAAAGACTTTGCTGTTGTGGTATGCCGCCATTTCATCCTTCTATTTTGAAACCATACTTTTACCTATAAATATAACATCAGTCAATTGTTTACAACATTAATATTATTATGCCAATGATGCGAGACATCATCAACTAACCTGCAAGTCTGTAAGTCCAAGACTGCAAGCCAATATCTTTCTGTTTTGTTTGGTAATGTATTTTTCCATTTGGAAATAGTATTCTAACCAATTCTTTTGCGTGACCGTGAACACAGCTCTACCGGTACATTTTTCTTTTTTATTCGTTGATCGATCTATTATAAAATTAATTCAAAAGTGATGATACTAGGTGTGAGATAAGTATCTTTTTATAATGTGTACGAATGCTCGATCACAGACTATATATGGGAACCTGTATGGGAACCTAATTTATTATTTTATGTATTTTAGCACCTACTCAAAATTTATACATTTTTCATGATTTAAAATTTGCATAAATGTCAACTAAAAACCTTTTTTTCAGCGGAGTGACATACAGATCTATACATTTGTGAATGGCCTTATTCATAATTATTAACATGAATGAAATATGATATTTAATGTCTGCGAGTGCAGCATTTGAAACTAAATTCTTAAACCAGCAATTACTTTTTTTATATAACAGTCATACAAAATATGTGAGCATTATATTACACTGTTTAAATATTTTAACTTAATTTGTATTTAATCTTGTATATAAAATAAAATAATATGTATATTTTGTAAAGTGCATAATAATCTATATAAGCTGAAAAAAGGTTTGTACCTTATATTGTTCGTACGAAAAATATATAATGGTTACTCTTTAATTCGCAATTAATGCTTATTTTTTTTGCACAAGCCTTTATTCCGCTGTTTATTTATTTTTGTTATTATTTTGTTACGATTATTTCACTTTTAGACTCGGAAGTAGGTACCTGCCAATCTAAATGGGTAATAGCACTGGCACTAAATTCAACGATTCAAACCTCTGAGTATACAAAATTTAGACCTATCTCGTAACATCAATAATAGTATAAATTTAATATTTACCCGAGTTAGTGTTAGTATTCAGTATTCTATCGATACCGAAATTCAATGAGTCCGTCACTTGCAGACACGCCTGTGATTGTTGTCGATCCATTTTGAGTACTGAATGTTTAAATTCCCATTTTTTGTTTTTGTTTTTTAAAGAGGCGACTATAGAAGGGGAAGATAATTAATAATTTAACAGTTCAACATTGTTCACTGGTGTCTTAAAAAATCTAATTTACGACCGCTGTGGTTTAAATATTTTAACAATGTTTACGCCACGTAAACGCAAAATACAAAGTGTTAGTTTTCATGTTATGAGATTCGTGTTGTTTGACGCCAGAACATTTGGAACGCAGCTGTTAAAATAAAAATCAATTACATTTTCTACACGACTTTAATCTTAGGCATTTATTAGTTATTACATATTATTATGTTGTTTATATAATCTGCAGACTTTATTTCTGAAGTGCATTGGTTGAGATGTAATTTACAATAGTTATTAGTTACTGTTTTACTGATTCTATTGATTATAGTCAGTGGAGTGTTATAAAATATGTATGTGCCATATAGATAGCTATACAAAACAATAATTTGAGAGCTACAAAAATTAAAATTTGGTTTAAAATTTCTAAATACCCACCTATAATAAAATATAATATTAATAAATGTATGGTAACTCACAGAGCGTGATACATATTATTATGTTCATTGGTATTAATATTTTGTATGACTTGACATATATTTCTATGTGCTTTATATATAGGTATAATGTATATACTACACAGCTAATATAGAGCTATATTAAAGTACACAATGTTATAATAATTTAAATTAATGCTCGATATAATAATTATTCTAAAATCATAAATTTGAACTATTTTGTAAATTAGTATAAAAAGAAAGATTTAATTACTTATTATGCTATATTGCACTTGTCTATATAATTATCTAAATCTCCCTAGTATATAATATGTAAGTATGTTGTATGTATGCATTAATGATACAATTAGATCATTAGGTCACATCATACTCACATGCGCCGCTTGCACTGTCACTTTAGGTGACACAAATGTGTTCGCCATTTAGTGCGAAACGATGCAATTAAAAAATTCTAGACCCCGATTAGCAAGCCGACGATGCAAAATAGTTAGGCATCATTCCTTAACAGTGAGGATTCGAAGTAACATATTATAAAAATATCATTAGTACCTACATGTACATGAAAGTTAACAATGAATACTTTATTGATAGGATTAAGCTTTTCGCTGATATGTTATTTAAACGGGCTTGAAGAAAAAAAATCCTATTGGAGCAAAGAACCTATGGATTTAGAAGCATTGCCGTTAGAAAAACTGTTAGAAATGAAAAAAGAACTTCAGATAAAAGGTGAGAAATTTACTACCCAAATTATACATACATATTAGCTATTACCTACTAATTAATTGAACAATAAAATTGTCATAATCTGCATAATACCGACTTCTATAATGGCATTATCATAATCGAAACAAATGTTTAAATCAAAATAATAAAATGTTTGAATTAATATTTAATATAATTTATAGATGACAATACTACGTATTATTTGATTGTTTGTTTTAAATTCTAAGCCCCGGTAAATGTATTGATTTTACAATACCTAATTTATATTTTTTTTTATTTTTGTGTTTGAAAACACTTTTTCTAATTTTCTATTAGAAACAATTCTTCGATGATCAACTTTGGAGGAGGTTTTTGGTAGCAAATTGGATCTAGTTTATAATTTGGTGGGTCAAAAGTAGAAAATTGTCAAAACTTTTTTAAATAGTTATGAAAAAAAAAAAATACGAATATTTTAATATTTTAATATTATTATTATTAAAATAATTGTTTGGTAACTATGACATTGTCTAAGCGATATTTTATGAGCACCGATCGATACACTGTCATTAGATATATCTGATTAGTACCAGAACAGAACAATATGGTATCAGATACTTGTTAAGGTGTCTTTGAATAACACGACGAACACATATTTGGGTACACGACGGATATTTTAATATAATTTTAATAAGGAAAACCATACACTACGGTACACGGTTTGCTCATATCTCATATGTTTCACTAGTCCTGTACAAGGATATCCATTAAAATAATTAAGTACTGGCCCAGGTGTTGCTTATATATGCAGCCATGTCGATTGTTTATTTGTTCGCACGACATATGAGCGAGGGAAGGAAGGCAACTAAATAAAGTGAACATTCAAATTTTATACCAAAACGCTGTGCAATCAGGGACGATCTTAAAAATAACCATTGGGGGGAGGGGAGTAGATTTAGAATTGTGCTGAATTTTCGAACAAATTTACTAAGTTTCGACAGCTGACTGAAATAACTTGAAAGTCTAATATTGGTGCAGATTGGTGGGGTGTCAGTTGTATGTGTCACACTGCCCAAGACCCATTTCGGTTTCGTCCACGAGTGCAATTAAATATTATAATACCTATCATAGTATCATACAATAAAATCTACTCAATTGTATCCTCAATTCTACCTATTAGATGAGCGTTCGGTACGACGGACGGACGATGAGGCGGCGGCGGCTAAGGTCCGGGTAGAAGAGGACGCTCCCAACGCCATGGCCTTGCGAAAAACAACGGATATTCTGCACTCGTCGGCGGCGGGTAGTTCGATGCAGACGGCCTTTCAGATGTCCCTTACCGTCCTGTCGTTCCTGGCGTTCGGCGGCTATCTGATCAGCTTGGTCGCGCAGAACATGCGCAAGCCGTTGCAATCGCTCGACGGCGCCACGGCGCCACATCCGCTCAAGGCTGTAGTGGTCAACCGGAACAAACGGCCGGGCCTGTTGCTCAGACCGTCCGGCCCCACGACCACGGTCAGCTTCGGCCGGCGCAAGCGGAGCCGGAGGTTCCCGCAAACCACTGCGATCTGTTCTGAATAGCGTTTTTTTATATTGATTATTTACAAAAAAAATAACGACTGACTTAAATGAATTATTATTATTTTGATTACCATCTTTGATTATAACCAATGATACGTACCATATATTTTTATAATGTTATAAGCTATATACTATTCATATTAAGTTATTTAAAACCTATTTAATTGTACGAAATACCTACATCGTAAGGAACTCTAAAACATATATTTAGTATTTTTTGTATTCTAAAAACAATAAGATCTTCAAGTTTCAACACGTAGTTAGTTTTGATTTAAATAAATTTATATTTTTGTGACCCATATTTGTATGATTGGTTCAATATTATTTCCTGTTTCGCATAGAGCTTTTTAAACTTTGAGTTGTATAAAAATATAAGATTCGGAGTTTTTTTTATATTAATCAAAATGTAATAAGTTATACACTTGCCGGTGGGTATATCTATTATTACCTATTTACCCACTACCTATTAGCCTACTGACTACTATTGTACTAAATATTTATAATATAAACCTACTTGTAAACTATATCTCTACCTTCTATGTACTAAGTACTATAATAGTAAGAAGTTATTTTAATGTATACTTATATTTACTTATAGCCTATAGGTATCTGGTATATACTTATATAGCAACCTATTGATAATAAATGGATAAACTATAATGATTTCAAATAGGTAATTTATGGACTATAGTTATCACTTTATCAGTAATGTTTAAAGTATAAAAACAAAAAGTTACAAAAACGAGAAACATTGGATTTTAGATTCTGAACGGAGCGAAGAATGTATTTATTTTACAATGCGGATGTCTACTTTTTATTTTCTGCCTGTCATCACCATTTAAGGCAGTAAAAATTCTTTGATTTTCTTCAACAGCAATTATTTTGGTAGGGAGGTGAATCTGGTTAGTATACTTTGGGGTTCAAAAGTTCAAAATTCCCAATCATTTTCAAAGGTGTCATAAAAAATATTTTTTAAAAAACGGGAATTTTAAAGTAAATTGAATTGTTGATAAAATAGATTTTGCTTTTTAATGTAACACAAAAATAATAACCGTAGATACATGACATTTTCAACGAATGTTTATGCATTTTATACACACCATACAATTTTCAATATATTTTGACTCTTTTTGACCTATTTACGGGCATAAGAAATGTTCAACTTTTTTTTAGTTTTTTCTTCTTTAAATATCGATCAAAAGGCATGAAAATGTAATACAATGTGTCAAGGTTTCTCATAAGTTGTTTTATTAGCAGTTGAAAAATATTAGATTATTTTGTAGTTAAAAATGTATAAAATGTTCAATTTTTATAGCTCAGGGTTGAAAATGTATGCTCTATTCAAATTTTAAATGTACACATAAGAGTTTATTAATAGTATCTATTGTTTTTGTTAATGTGCATATGCACTATGCATTTAATAGAAATTAGAAACCCAAGGTAATTTATAATAATAATATATTAATATAACGCTGGTCACTGTTTTAATATTGCTCATCCACCGCACGATTAAAGGCATATATATTAACGAAATACTTGGGCTCCAACCATTATCAGAACGGCATAAAGGCATAAATTTTGTGTTCAGTTTACTAAGAAATTACCAGAAGGGCATAATAACGCTCCCAGTCTGCTAGAACGACTCTGCAGTCGAGTTCCAGCCTTCCAGGTAATACTAGGTTACAGGGTTATTTTTATCCACCAATGTGTAGAAAAAATATTGCGAAAAATTCAACAATAGCTGAATGATATCCTTAGCCAATAACAATTAATACTACCAAGACCACATCAATTTTTGTTTGTAATTAATAATATTATTATACTACCTACTTATTAAATAGTTTGTTATATCGCATATATATATATTGTACAATATCCGTATAGCGTAAATTCGTATAAATAAAAATAAAAAATAAGTAACAACTAATTTAAAGGTACTATTACAGAATATATAAAATAAAATGATATAATTTCATATATACTGTGGTACTATTATGCGGTTGTAATTCTTGAAATAAATGCGCCGCGGCAGCAATGCGAAAGCAGTCCCCGCGGCGCCGTCGGTTCAAAACGGAAAAAAAAAATTCTTGAAATAAATATGTGTTATTGTTGGTTGATGTGCTCCCATCAAATTCCTATTAACAAAAAAAAAAAAATCTATCTAAGTTACCATTACGAATTTATTGTTTTTTGGAATAAAGTATGTAAACGTACATGCAAATTGACGCCAGTAGAAAGTAGAAACCAACAACAAATTGTTCCTAAATAAAAATCCTAAAAACAAAACCTGTTCACACATTATCTTATGAACGTTTTTTCACAGACCGTGGCCTACTATCTCCCTTCCACAGACTAGATGGTTCATATTATAATAATATAGTATTTTTACCTTGTTCGGCTTGTTCCCGACTTTCGGTTCTTCGTAATTTGGCATGACATAATGTAACCATCATATTATAGACAGTAGACACGTCTCATTTGCCTGAATTTTTTTTTTTATATCAGCTTGACCTCTAATATTTAATACCTCATTACCTATCACATCGCAAGTGTTTGTCGGACGCTTGTTTGTCCCCCCCCCCCCTCCCGCCACGCAATAACTTTTTTTATAGACATCTTTGAAAACTGACTTATGAAAATTATTTCTGCATTTGAGAATCTCAACAATATTATTGTAATAACTAATAAATGTATACATTTTAGTTTGACTGATCTGGACATTTTTTTAAATTCCAAGTTACAACTTTTGTAACACCTATTTTTATTACCATATTTAAGTAGGGCTATTTTATTCAATTAGTTTTAATTTGATGAGTGATGATTATGGTTCTATAATCAAAATTAACTGAAAGAGAACGAACCATTTAACATTTTTAGTATTTATGAATTAATGATTGTACATTAAATTATTTTATATTTGTATTAATAAATAAATAATAATTTCTTTAGAATAAAACATATTGATACATAAAGAAAAAAAAAAAACTCATATTGATGTGGCATAAATTACTGGTAACAAATATCTGGAAACCATCACTGAAGCTATACAGTAGATAAAATAAAAATGAATAAATCGTAAAATAATACATAAATATATAAAAATACAAAACTATAAAAATAATTCTAGTGGTAAGCTATAAAATAATAAGTAAATATATAAATAATGTTTATTTTAAACTTTAAAAATGTTATAAATATATATGTTATATTACAATAAATTATGCCATGCGGACATTATTATTTTTAACAATATTTTTTAATTCTTTTAATTAATCTTATTAACATTAAAAGATACAAAATAACTAAAAATATCAAAATAATATTGTTTTATAAACACTGGCGATTAAATGTATAAAAAAATATGATTAGGTAACTATATGTATAATACAAAATGTCATGGCATTTCAATATTTTATAATATCACAAGGTTCTTATAATTTAAATTGAACATAAACATTTAAGGACCGTTAAATGATAATACAATATGATAATATGATATAAATAAAATAATGTTTAACTTTAGTTAATAGTATAACTTAACTGGAATAAGGTCGAACATGATATAAAATACAAAAAATATTGTTGTAAATTTAAATTGCTAAAAATTATACATTTTAATCATTGTTTAATTTTTTGTAGATAAAAGAAACATTTTTGTTTTTATGTGACATGATGTGATATATATTGATGGTTTTAAATATGAACATGATTAAAACTAATAGGATAATAAATTAATTTTTAATCAATACATTTTCATTGAGTGTCTGGGGTTTAATAAACATTTGTCAAGTTTCTTTCAGTTAGTATAACTTATTTATTTATTACAATTTTAAGTATTATTAATGAATAATTTATAAAACTATAATTATAGCTTCTTTAACATAGTTATTCAATTTATCAACCTATGCAGGTATATTCAATTTTTCAGAAAAAATATAGTTTGTACATGATTTAATTTATACTTTATATGGTTTTTTGTTACTAAAAAAAATAATCTTGTGTATACTTTTGAGCATAAAGCGAACATATTTTAAGAAGGGAACACTACTTTTAGACACTACACTTGGTAAAATAAACCTTAATATAATAGAAATAGATTATGATTACATAATTAGATAGAATGTAGTATTAAAGTTACATTTGTAAGCATGTTAGCATTTTTTTTAAACCATATTTAAGTACAACTTTATAGAGATGGACAAATTCTACTAAATTGCTATATTTCCAATATTTTTTGATTTTTAATAATGATTAGACATTTTTTCTAGGTAATGTTTGTGTGTAACAAGACACATAATTACTACTTTAAACAATTTTATCAGAAAATAACTAAGTAATTTAAGGTTATTTAACAAAAATAAATTCATTGGTTAAAAACATAAAAAATGTATTGATCCATTTTGTGTATAATATGTACTGTAGGTATTTTTTTTAATTTCTATAATTTATTCATACATTTTCATACATTTCATTATACATTTTTCAAGTATTTTGTATGTTTAGAAGTGGAGTAAGTTAATCATTTTTTTTTGTTGTTGGGCATTAAATTATTATTTTTTATTTGTTCAATAGTGAATAGATAAGCAAGTAGTTATGTTCTCACTAAAATATTTTATTTCATTCAATTATATTTAAATATTTAAATAAAATTACCTATTAGGTATATTTTTTAAATTAATATTAAATAATAAATGTTAATATTTTAAAATAAATTTAAAAAATAAATCTGTATAACATGGAATAATTGCTTTTAACTAAAAAATAAAATTACTTAAATGGTATCACATTTTTATAATTTAATTATTGTTGTTACCTAACAATTTTTATTTGTTATTAATTTACAATTTAGGTTCAAATAAATTTCCCATACAGTTTTTATTTGCAATAATTAACAGATCATTTTAATAACCTACATTTAATAGGTCATATAAGTAAGCACACAAGTTGGCTATTACTTTCTCCATTGAGCAATGAGTCTTTCAAGATTATTTATAGACTAAAATAATTACACACACACATAAAACACCTGGTGTTTGCATCACTAGTTGAAATTAAACTTCAATATTCATGTCTGATCGTAGTCCTCGATTTTTAAGTTTTTCCTCTGCCTTTAGTATTGGTTCTTCAGTTCTTGTATGCCATACATACACCTAAATTTATAAATGATTATGAATAAAATACAATACATGCCATATTATACAAACTTACTTTTGTACAATTATCTGCCATAGGTTCCAATTGATCAACAGTGGATACCTGCGAAAGTATGGCACTTTCCTGAAAACCTCGACTGACATCCCATGAAAACATGGCATTTGGACGATTACGTAAAAGTTTTAAATTAATGGCAAAACCTGCCATATCAACAGGAAATGGTCGTTCTGGTCTCCAAGCACTATTCCAACCAATTACTTTACCTTTACTATTTATTAATGGTTTTTCTACTAAAAGACCACCAACAAGACCAACTGGCCATACACCAACACCTTTTACTGTACGCATCTATGCAAATAAAATTAAAATAATAATACGCATATTATAAATACACTTTCATGGTAATATTAAAACAGTTATGGTATAGAAATATTTACTTCATTGAATAAATCAACACTATATGTGTTATCATCATCAGCAAAAAAAATTATCCCTTCATCATTTTCATTAGCTTTGTTTCTTCTTATCCATTCTAACGCCTTGTTTCTTTGTTTAACTCCTCTAGGTTTTTTCCATTTAGGTTCCTAAAATGTCATAGGATTACTTTAATTTAATAAAATCAAATTAAAATACCAGTTATTTCAAATTGTATACTTTTAATTTTCTCTTCCATTCGGCTGGTGTTCCTATGGCTAAGTGTGTATAATTTAAATTACTTTTGTAAAGTAAATTTGCTACAAGTGACGTTTTCATTTCAGAATCCTCAACAATAATCCAATGGAAATTATTTACAAGACGAAAAGTGTTAGATAATCTACAATATAAATAACAATTTTGAAAACATAAAAAATTTAAAATGTCTTAAATTTAAGAGTTTATTTAGTTTAAAGTTTACCTTGTTAGTTCTGCTTTTTGTACAGGTCTTTTGTAGGTAGGTGTGATGGCATAAATAACTGGAATGTTTGGTTGCCATTTATCACATATACTTTCAAATCTTTCTTTTAAAATATTGTAATTTATAGATTTGATTTTTAACTGAAAAAGAAAAATAATAAATCATAGATGAATAACATAAAGTATAAAAATTACAAAACAATGGTAGTTTATCATATTATACAAATATATATGAATAAATGTAACACCTGATAGTTTTAGTTACCAAGAAAACTATTAGTAAAAACAATTAAACATAACCATTATAGACATAAAAATGACTAAAAAAAAACATTCACACACTACTAATGAAATGAATACATTTAAACAATATTACCTAACCCATAAATTAAAATTTTGACTAAAATATATGTTATTACTATTGAACATTTTAGTACAACTTAAGTAAAAGCAGTTATTTACATAACATTATATATATATTAATAACACAATATGCTTATTTAATTTTCAAACATAAAACAATTGTAAGTAATTTTCCTATTATTAATAGACATTTTAAAATTACTATTTGATAAAATTGGTCTCTCTTGAATATTTTTTAAGAAGCCAAAAAATCTGTATACCTTGTATACATATTATAGCTATAGTAGCAGCGGAGTAAGTATAAGTAGTAGGAAGTAGGTATTAGGCAGTAAAGATATAAAATACATAGATCATTTTTATAATAGATAAACGGGTTATTATTTCCATTTATAGGATCATAAGAGAATGGTATAATGAACTTATAGTTATATTAAGAAATAAAAATTGGAGATAAAATAAATTTAAAAAAAATATGTAAGTATGTTATATTATACACTAATAATCCTTAATGTTGAAGCGAATTGATCAATTAAAAAAAAAAAATGTATATATTATAACTAGGGCAGAGGACTTGTAGCTCTAAAAAATCACCAAATATGCATTTAAATATACAAAATATGTATTAATAATATGAACTTCAATATAAAAAATATGCATTTTTAAGTGAATATTTTTGAACAAAAAATAAGAATTTTCCTGTTGGTACTCATTATTTTGATGAATAAATTTTATTTTATTAATAACCCGACAAATGGCGGCCTCTGATCGGCAAATCTCGAGAAATCTCGTCGATAATATCAACGTTATTTTGGTTGTGTGAATAAATAAATAAAAACTATAAATTATTTAAAATATGCATCTAAAATGTAAGAAATTTGCCCTAAAACCGAAAAAACGCAAAATATGCACTAAAAACTAAAAAAATTTAAAATATGCCCTAAAAACCAAAATAAACACAAAATTGCATTTATGTGCACAATAAAATTTCAAAACTAGGTTTGTGGAAGCATGAAACGCATTTGTTTCGCACTCTGCTATTTTTGTGACTGTGCAAAATAAATATGCAAATGCTACAAGTCCTCTGCCCTAATTATAACCCTTTAAGAGTGGAAGAAAAACATTACCCTTGGACTTAAATTCATAAATTACTATATTGAAAATAACAAATTTAGGTGAATAATCATTGAAGGATTCTTGCTGATAAATCATTTTTTATAAATCTAATAAGTATACTACTTTAAAATATAATGGTGTTCATACTTGTTCTTGTGTGTGTTCCAATGTTTGTTTTAACATTTGATATTGTGATGCATCTAATAATAAAATATTTAAAAATAATATATTAATTGAATTATAATTATTTTTTTAGTAAAATAAAACCAAAAAGTATTTACCTCTACTTCGAATTCCGATGAACCAAAAAATAAGCAAAGTGAAAAAACCAAAATAAAATATTGTTTTTCTTTTATTTAACATGTCCAAGAACTTATAGTTGGAATTATAATTACTCATTTTATTTGACTAGTAACATTTGAATTTGTCGAAATATTCACGACTATTATAAATAATATTATTATATATAAAAAATTATATAACTTAAATATTATAATTTATAATGATCTCTATAAAAATATTAAGTACTTTACATAATAATTCACTACTTATTTATTTATTGTCAGTCTTATATATTATTTGATATTTCAAAGGAATTCTCGGATGTTAAAAAAAACCTTCATAATATTTGCCATTTTGGTCATTGGTTTAGTATCAAATATTATTCACGGTTTTGTTGTTGTTGTGCTTGTGATTACAAGACTTGTTATATACTGTTTGCCATAAAGGCATAAACTATAAAGTAGTTACCACGATTAGAGGTATATCTTTAATCGTGGTAGTTATTTATACAGAGTTGTTGTAGTCATGGTTGTAGACAGTGATAATATTCTTCGTTTCTAAGTTCAACTTACATAGTAACACGGACTAAGATATATCTTAGTCCGTGCATAGTAATATACATACAAAATAGATAAAATTCTAATTTAATCTATTCTGTGGACTGCGGTAATAACCATAATAACAAAAAACGTCAAGAATCAAGATCGACCTGCTGTTTTTCAATATTATCAGGATTGATTGTATGTGGTATGTCTGTAACATAGAATTACCAG
Organism: Neotoxoptera formosana; assembly: GCA_022818045.1. Lineage (NCBI taxonomy): Eukaryota > Metazoa > Arthropoda > Insecta > Hemiptera > Aphididae > Neotoxoptera > Neotoxoptera formosana. The sequence continues at coordinate 48,553,942 of CM040631.1, forward strand.
ACAATATTATATAGTACATTTATTTCTACATTAGTGATTAGTGAATAGTGAATAGTGCAATGAGCTGCAGTAAGCACTAAGTAAGCACGACCAGTATATTTGTCTATGAGCACGTCTGGTCAAGCGTCGTCGCGTCGAACAGTTATAGTATTGTGTAGACTTTTATTTCATAGTGACTGTAGTGAGAGGTGCCTGGTGATTACTGCTCTCATATTTGGGTGAGTGTAATTATTTATTGCTCTATTATATTATAATATAGTGATATGTTTTATTCCCCAAAAATTGTCATTTTTTATATAATAAACAGTAGACATCTAGATGTCGATTGTCATTTTATTATTCACTCAAGTTAATATAGTAATACCCACTTTATTTACACCATATCACTGTACTGATAGTTTCGATTAATTATTTTTGAAGTATTTGAGAATAGTCTAAATATCTTATCTTTTCTTTTAAATACCTATATGTCTTTGGAAAACTTTTATGTTTAACTATCTCTGTGTGTATTTATAATGGACATACTAAAGTCACATAAACTGTTTTTTGTGCATAATTTTGTATTGTACAGTCTACACATGACACATGTACCAGTTTAGAAAATATATAATTCAATAAATAAATCATTTTCAAGTATCATCTGATTCATCTGAGTTTATCAAATGAATATCACAAAAGAATATAGATGCAACATCTTATCATTCTAGTTTGTTATGCCTGTTTATACATTTTAGAATCAAGTCAATGTTTACTTTAAAGTCTGGTATCATGATTTTGTTACAATATTCTTTGTGTGGAACCGTTGAACTGATTTTAATAAAAATAGAATGATAATTAATTACTACAATTTACCTAATTATAAAATAACTGGGTAACTTTAAAAAGTAACCATAAACAATTTAAGAGCTGTTTTGATTCTAATTTTTCAACGTATAAAATTGTTTAATAACCTCCAACATGAGTTGCTGTTTGAACATTTTCAGGTAAAACTATTATTCATAAAAATGAATTTTTTGTTTATAATATTCACATAAATGTAGCCTTTGTAAAATGTTGAATATAAAAATGTATTTAATAAAAAAACAAAAAGAAAGCCCTAACAAGGTTTGTTATACATCTACCATTTTTATTTAGATTAGGTAGGAAAGATAAAATTAGATGTCATATTAATTTATAAATTGGAGATGTCTGATGTATCTATAACTTTTTATACTTAACTATGGTTCCTTAAATGATGTAAGCACTACAAAACAAATTATTGATAAAACTAAATCATCTCTGTGAATTATGGTCAAAAATATCTACTATATAGATTATTGGTAAATAAACTACTGTTTAAATAATAAAAGATTTTTACTAGTCTAATAATCGCTATACGTGTGGCGGTGATGTGAAAAACTAATAAAATGTTGTCTTGGGTGTTGTCTTTAGTTGATTTTAAACAGTATATCTCACCACTTTGATCCGTGTACTCCAAACACATACTTTTTAATTTTGATATATATTGCAGAGAAGCTTACAATTAATATGATTATTTTAAACTAATGCGGTTCTTAGGATTATCTTTTTAAAACTATATTCAACAAAAATGTACTCTGATTAGAACATTTAGAGATATTGTTCTGCGATTAGACTAAATTGCTATTCAAAAGTTCTCATTATATTCATAGGTGTGCGCAGATTTAAATCTCCGGTCGAGCCTGGAAAAAATTGTGCCCCTACATTTTTTTAAAAACATCAAAATACATTCTTATTGAAAATTAAAAAATTGAAACTGCATCATATTTGTATGTACATAGAAGCAAGTTTAATGTAGGTATATTTATTTAGTACATACAACATTAATGTGCTGTATTTGTATTAGACAAGTCTATGAAATTAAAAATTAAATTTTAAATTCTTTAAATATTCTTATTACACATTTAAATATATAAGACAATTTACAATAAGTATTAAAATAACCATGGTTATTGTTCACAATGTTTTTGTTAGTTTATTTAAGGTGTAGGGGTGCATTCAAATATTTTTAATTTTATCACACTGTCAGGACAAATAAAACGTCCACGATCTCAACTGTTACACAATAGGTATGCATTATATAGTTATGTATGTATATTACGTACATTTTACCATGCCCCTAAAAAATCTCTGGTCGAGCCTAGGCTCTACCAGCTCGACCCGTGCGCACGCCTATGATTATATTACAACTAATGACAGCCAGCAATGTTTGTTATCTTTACATTACATATTATTTTGTTTTTATGTATGTCATATTATAAATACATGTTTACTTCTTGTGTATAGGTTTTAAATTGTAGGAATGTGAAAATTTAAAACACTAATGTCAACCCGCATAAACAAACACTGAACAGTTAATGAATTTAAAATGATTTAGTAATTAAAAAATGTATAGCTTTAGTAACTCCTAAAAAAGATAAGTTAGCTTAAAAATGAAAATAACTGAAAATTGAATAATTTGCATCAACCTACCTACCTATATACTGACAAATGATTGCAATACCTCTGTTTGATGATTGTTTTGTTATAATAGTTCTAAATTTAAACCAGATTATGGAAATCTAACACATCATTATATTATTCCAACAACTGATCTTCAGAAACAAAAGCGAATGACAACAATTATTTATCAAGTAGTGTATTCTGACCGAACTTGACAAAAACCAGTCACTGCCCAAAGTTACTATTATATGACAGAGTACATACAGATAACTTTTTTAATTCCTTATAAATAAGTGCAGTATTTATACGTACATAATAAACAGTTGCTGTCATAACTTAGCAAACCATTTCAAAAATGCTTCCATTGTTTATCAGCAATTGTTCTAAAACTTTTTTTCTCTGTTCAGTAGTCACCAAATTGTAATCTGATATTACACAAAGAGGTTTAATTTATATAATAAATATATTATGTTGATATTTAAGTACTCTTTATGCCAATTATGTGTTCATGGTGATTTTTGATGCATGTAATTTTATTATAATATAATATTTGTATAGGTTTAGTAAATAGCCTAAAGTGTCAATAATATATCTTGCTTATTAGTGTTGGATACACCGAAATTTCCGACGACAACCGTAATAAATATATTTGATGCTTTTATAGATAAAATTAAACATCATAGTACAAATTGTAATGTCAAATATTTTTTCTTTTAATTCAAATGAAATGTATTACACATAAATTTCCATACACTAAGACGAATGTTATATATCTAATACTTAATAGCATAATTTATACATAACTAAGTAATTTTGAATTTATTAATTATATTTGTTATAGAAAACTTATTTTATTTATAGTATTAAAAATTATTTAAATTAAGAATAATTATTCAATTGAAAAATGTATTCAGTAGGCGACCTAAATCAGAGTACATAATATATACTCTGTAGTATATCTATAGATAAATATTTAATCTCGAAGCATTGGCAATTTTTCATGTAAAACACATGTTGATTTGGTATCAAAATTAACAATTGGCTCTTGGCATTGGTTATCACTTTGAAGAACATTACAAGCTCTGAATAAAATTTGCTTCGGATCCTTGAGGATATGTTTCTTGCAATACTTACTTTTCGGAATCATTTTTCCTGTGCATTTTATACCCATTTCTACATATGTACAATGAGGAAGATGTGATTTTCCCTTATTATTTAGTAATGAAGTGGCTCTTATTTTTCTATCCATTGCTGTCTTAAATACTACTGCCTCTTGTCCTATTGTCATTTTTTGATAGTGTTGTAATAGTTTTAGCTTACGGAATTTTGCATATTCTTCATCATTGGTCCATTTTGATTTATTTAATTCCCCATAAGATTCAGAATCACATTTTTTATTTAGTAAGTATTCTCGACGTTTTACTCGGTACTTAAACAATAAATATCTATAATAAAAAAATAAGAGATAAATTATTAAACTTGGTGGGTATTTTTGTTATAATCTAATATTTTTAATTTTACCTGTATTCTTGTGCATATAACAGTTGTAGCCGTATAAATTTATTCCTTACTCTACGTACAGCTTCTTTTTCAGACAGTTTTGGCATATTGCACAAAGGGTCTGATTTAGTCAAATCTATATCCTCTAGCAATGGAATTTGTTTGAATAAGTCCACAGTGACAGTTTTAGTTGGTTCTTCATCTTCTAATGGTTTTGAATCATCTAAGTTTTGTTTGTATCTTTCTTTGAGAAGTTTTTTTGAGTCTATTTCATTGAACGGGTTTAAACTTTTATATTTGGTAGCATAATGACCAAATTCTTTTTTTAAATCAATTTGTTTCTTTAATTCCATTTTGCCAATTTACAATTTAACAACAATTGAACACAACGATACAAGTGTTTTAATAAGATGATTGTTTAATTTAACCTTTGATGTTAATACAATTAAAATTATGTTGTATGTATAAAATAATGCAATAAATGTATCATTCACATACACAGTGCAAGATACCGTCCGCCAACTCTGGTTGATTGAATTAGGTAGCTAGAAAATATTGTTCGTTAATCGTTATTTGTATTTCATAATCTTATGAATGTCTGTAGGTAGATGAAGGGTAGGTTAAAATAATAGGTACATTTATTTAACGCTGTTACATATTTTATGATACGTTTTACTTTTATGTACAAACTACGAAAGTACAATAAATAAATTATTGAATTATGATTAGTGATTACTGAGTACTGAACTGATTAGTGATTACTTTCAAATACCTACTTTGGTGTATTATTTTTCTTATTATATAGACACTAGACAGTTGTAGTAGTTGTAGACTTGTAGACCACCACGAATATGTGTAATATCTCTAATCGTTCAGTAGGAACACGCACATAACCTCAATAAAATGTTGTGGTTAGTACTAAGTGTCCTGGTATCCGTGGTATACTCTTGGTTTGTGATCAATCACGCATGCGCACACTCATATGATTTAACAGCTGTTGAATCAATCTTGTTTTTCCATTGTCTTTTTATGACGTTGGTCCGTTTTGGGCAGTGAAGTATTGTATTTTCCGACTTCTGTGGACGCGAGTTTCGGTCGCCTTTGGTGAGACGTTGAATCGAAACATGGCAGATCTTGTTGTACGAATTTGGTTCAAGTGTTCGATAAGAAACCATGTACATCGCTCATTCTAACAAATCGTTGCTTACAAAAATTCCCAATACTATTTGCTTCCGGTTTTGTGGTGAGTGCCAATGGAAGGGATGTGTGTTGGGCTTGTAGCGTCGATCAGAATTTAGAGTTCTTGGGACTAATCATATGAGCACCTATCGTGTTATTATTTATTTTGTTTTGATAAAATATTATGCGTCATTATTTTTTTTTTCATTTTAAAGTTTTTCAATATGGGGTTATGATAATTTTCCTTGAAGTCGCCTAATTACAAATTTTACTGATTATAATTATTGCAGGGAATTGTGATTTGATTGTGGCATGATTAAATTGCTTGGAGGTGACGTCTATGGCCGAACAAGCTAGTTCCGCGTTGGGTAACGCGTCTTCTATTAGTACCAGGTTAGAAATTAAAAAATGTTTTATTACTATAAATAATTGTTTTGATTTTTGACTAAATAATTGGGTAACACATTTAAACTATAATTACAGGAGGGGCAATATAGAAGGAAATACTAGATCTAGAGCTGGTTCTCGCAAAAATAGTAAAAAAAGCACAAATAATCAAGTAGAAGTGGCTACATTAAATTCAGATAATACTGCAACACCGTGAGTCTATACGTTTTTTTGTATGGTATAAATTATTATTAACACATAAATAATTTAAACTATTTCAGAATTGTGAATGAATCGACTGCACCTATTCAAAGAAGTCGTAAAAGTAAATCGAGTACTAGGAATACTCGCACCAGTAATTCTAATACACTCATAGTAAGTCCATCAATGTTGTATCACAGCAATATTAATTTAGGTTTTAAGTGATATAAGATTTTATGTAGCATAATGTTAAACACTGTAGTATTTGAATAAACATCTTAAAATAAAATCTTTGAACTGTAAGCTTTTAAAATATATATAATTATATATTGTATGTAGCTTTACATGATTGCATTTTTAGACAGTTCACATGCATGTATTAAATGTTAACAAATTTTTGGTAAATATTTCATTTCAAATAGAATCTTAATTTTGTTAATTTTTATTTCTTTTTCTAATTTTACAGCAAAAAGAAGTGCCTGGTACAAGTAGAAAGTCAACAATATCCAAATCGCCTAAAAATAGTAAGCATACTCATTTTTAATATTTAAATTTTAAGAAAAGTAATAATATGATACCTTATGCATAGGTTTTTATTAATATATAAATAATTTGGAATCATTTTTTATGCAATGATTCATCCTTGAATTCAAATTTAATACATCCATTATAGTGATCTACTCATTGAAAAGGTTACAGAAAAATGCCTTTTTTTTTAAATTACTTATGTGTAAGCACTTTTTGTGGATAAGGTATTTTGTTAACTTAAGATATTTATAAGTTTCAAACTAACATTTTGAATATATTTTGTCATATATATGTATTGTATGAAGTTAAAATGTGTTCACGATTTGAGCTACTCTGAAATTACAATTTGACTGGATAATTTTTGATTGAAATATAGTTTTTGAAGGGTATAAAAAAGTACTCACATTTTGAAAAAATTTCAAATGCTTAACACTTTTGGTATGTGTAATATACAAGTACATGTGCAATACAACTTATTTTTTTTTAAAGGTTTATTAATTTTTTCTCAATGAATTCAGTTAGATTATTTTTTTTAAAAAGTTTTTTCTTTGACTAAGTTAGCGTAACTTGAAATTTATGAAAACTTGTGATAATTATTTATTTGTTTTGTTGTAATGTTTGTCCTAATTTACCCTTATTTTAATTGCAAGATTAGATAAAAACTAATTTAAGTTAATGAAAATTATAAACAATTTTATTTTTTTTTCTATATGATATTGCTACATAGGTTAACCATTTGCATAATACTTGCCATCAAAATTGTTTATTAAAATTTTTTTTAATTAACATTAGTTTATTTACGTCTTTTCTGTGTACATTTAATCATTTAACAATATCCAGGATATATCAAGTATAAGACAAACTTGGTTAAAATATCATTAAAAACAGCAATTATTCGTAAATTTCAACCTACCCTACCTTTGTCAATTTTGTAATTAGAAAATAATAATTGGAGAAAAAATTGATGCTGCCATTAAACAAAAATTAAATTGTATTGCACATGTTTAAAGGAACTGATTAAACATACAACATTTTCTCAAAATTGTATTTTGGTTCTCTCTTTTACCTCCCAAACTGTCTAGCTCAAATATTAAGTGTTACCACTTAGCGTTAACTCACTGTATTTTGTTTAAAGAACTTAATTCATTACATTTTTTTTATAGGAAAACAAAAAGTAGATAACTCTACTTTCAGCCCTGCTGAAAATAGATATCCATTGCGTAGTAAATCAAAAGGATCTTCACGCTCTGAAGAAAATAATTTAACTAACGAACTTTCTACCCAAGAAATAGAACCTTCTCCGAATAAACGTCCAAAATTAGAACTCCCTACGCTGGGTATAATTTATTTAATACTTTATATGCTGTTAAAGCTTACATAATAACTTTTATATAATTATAGGTACGTCTTCAAGTCAAAGTAAGAATAGGGAGGAAACTAATTTACGCGCGTCTTTACCGCTGCGTAGGAAACGAGGAAGACCAACAACGGGGTCTTGTGCTAGTAGCAGGTATTAAAACAGTTGACTATTAACATTGATTGATAATTTATACATTTTACATTTTAATACTTATTGCAATTATTATTATGTTTTTTCACTATAATTATTTATATAGTCGCCGCGGTAATACCAAAGCGAGTGGAAGAGAGGCTGCAGAATTGGCTATGGAAGGAGTGGTTGAAGGGGATGGAATGGCTGAAGGCAATGACAACATTAATAATATACTACCTTCCACATCTAGTTCTATTAGCACTAATGCCCCTGATGTGGCTACATCATCTACCACTTCCAATACTAATCCGTCTTCATCTGGCACACAAGCTACTGGAGGTGGTGTGAACTGTAATTTTTTCAATTCAATTTTGTATGATCATTGAAACATGAACCATAAAAACAAATTAAAATTATTTAAGGGCCTTCAGCATGGAGCAGTGGCACTACTAGTCATGATAGTGAAGAGGAAGGTGAAGTTGGACGTTTACAAGCATTATTAGAATCTAGAGGATTACCACCACATTTATTTGGCGCATTAGCCCCTCGTATGCACCATTTGTTCAATCGTTCTATGGGTGCTGCATCTACAAGTATGAATTTATTTTTAAAAATATAATTTTAGTTTTATTATTTATTATGCTTTATATTTATTTAGTGTTAATAAAAAAAAATAATAATTATATTATTTTCTTTTGCAGCCTCTAAAGCTCAACAATTATTACAAGGAATGCAAGCTACAGGAGATGAAGGACAGCAACTTCAAGCTGTTATTGAAATGTGCCAAATGTTGGTTATGGGTAATGAAGATACTTTAACTGGATTTCCTGTGAAACCTGTAGTCACTGCACTGATCATTTTACTTTCAATGGAACACAATTTTGACATGGTATGTTGTACAAGTCAAAAACGTATTTATATTAAAATATTTATAATTCTAGTCAATCCTTAAAATTATGTGTAAGGGGTAGTATGAAAAAAAACTATGTTTTTATTAGAATTTATAGTTAGTATGAATATAATTTATCATTAAGTATTTAAAACATCTTTAACTATTGCATAATTGCCTAATTAAATTAAATTTCGTGAAATAAAAGTACCAAGATACTGCTGTGAGGTAATTGTGTTGAAGAATAGTAAATTAATATTCAAAACTATTCAATATGTGGAATTTATCATGAATAAAATAAAATAGCACAATTAGAACATAAATTTTTTTTATTTATATTAACAGTTCATAACTCAATACTTCTTATATTCATGATAAATCCCGAATATTTATTTTTATTTTTATATTAAATAATGATATTTTTAGATGAATCACGCTTGTCGTGCTTTGACCTATATGATGGAAGCACTTCCTCGTTCATCAGCTGCTGTTCTTGATGCTGTTCCAGCTATGTTAGATAAGCTGCAAGCAATCCAGTGTATGGATGTGGCTGAACAATCCCTTTCTGCTCTAGAAATGCTTTCGAGAAGACATGGTCGATCTATATTACAATCTGTAAGTTTACTTATAATTCTTAAGTTTAAGTCATAAACATTACATTTCTGTTGGATATTTATGTTAACTGTCAAATCAATAATAATACATTTATTTTACTTGATTAATACATATTTACTAGTACATAACTATCATGACAATTTTACATACCCTTAAAATTGTTAAACTAATGTTTGAAACTTATTTGTTTTAGAACGGTGTTGCTGCATGTTTAACTTTTATAGATTTCTTTAGTATTAATGCACAAAGAGCTGCTCTAGCTATCACGGCAAATTGTTGTCAAAACATGAATGCTGACGAATTTCACTATGTTTCCAAGTCATTACCATTACTGTCAAGTCGTATAACACAACAGGTATATAATATTTTTTAAAAATTAATAATGTATATTGTTTATACCAAGTATTAAGAAGATGCTATATCTGCAAGTGTTTTCTCTATCTTACAAACGTATAACATGGTACAATTTGCGTTTAGTTGAACCAATTTTGTATTTTTAGCTTGAATATTAAAGTGAATTAACCTACTACCAAACTTAAAGGTGAAAACATCATTTGTTATCTCTCAATTGTTTTTTACAATATTTTTATTTTTTAGCTAGTTATGATAATTTTTATATTTTAGTATTTTACATTACTCATAAATATCTTAAAAATTGACTAGAGATAATAGATAATGTTCTTTTATTTAAGTTTGACAATATACTCAACTCACCTTAAGAGCTATGACTAGTCGCTCAATTAAAACAACTTCCTCCACAACGTTGCTCACCATAGAAGAAGGCTGTGCAGGTGTGACCAAATGTTTCAAAAACTAATCAAAAGCCACCTGTATGTAACTCTACTTGGTCATGCTATAAACGTGCGCCGAGTATTGGTCAATTCATAATACAAAATTGATTCTACTAAACGCAAATTTGTTAGGTTATAACCAGGGCTTAGGACTTAATGTACTTAAAATCTTAAAAATATGCGCATACATATGCACCAAAAAATATATAAATATGTGCTTAAATATGCATTTATTTTAAATTAAAAAAGACGTACTTATACAAATTTAATTTACAAAAAACATTTTTTGCACATATTACTAAAACATATATCTTATACATACTATTTTATTTAAAAAACCGAATTGTTGAATAGGATGTCTTTGGATTTTTTTGACACTCAGCATCTTCTTTTATACTTGGCATTATTGCAGACGAAATCATGTAGATAAAATTAATTTAGAATGAACTATGTACCAACGCATATTTTGTTTTATAAATACAATTTTTATGACTAGTCAAAAATGAAAATTTTTCATTAATATTTTTAAATTACTAAAAAATTGTTTTATGAGTAATTAATTAAAAATTATTTTAAAATATGCAGTAAAAATCAATAAATTTTAAAAATATATATTTTTAGAAAAAAAAATCAAAAATATGCACAATAAATTTTTAAACTTCAACTCCAAACACCACAGCACAAATTTGTACCAGATCAGATTTATTCTATTTCCTTCCTAAACAAATATGCAAATGCATAAAGTCCCAAGCCCTGGTTATAACTTATAATGTTTGTAAGACTGAGACAACACATGTGGGTATAGCATCCTCTTAACTATTAGTAAAGGGTTGAATTTGTTATGAAAAAATATCAAACCAAACTAATTAGTGTCTGGAACTATTCAATCAAACTTAAAATTATAAGTACCTGTGATAAACATTTGACACTAAAAGTGTGCATTCGGTTACATAAAAATATCAAGTTTGGTTGGGTTTGAAAAAAATGTTTGGTTTGATGTCAAAAACCGGGGATCACTAATTTTTATATTTATATATTTGCATTTTTAATATTAGGACAAGAAAAGCGTAGAAAGTGTTTGTTTAGCATTTAGTCGTTTAGTTGAGAACTTCCAATCTGATTCTAATAAATTAAAAGAAATTGCAAGTGATGAACTGTTGACTAATCTTCAACAATTGGTAATATATTAAGTTATTAGTTAGCTTAGTTTTGTAATTATAAATGTTTATAAAACCTTTTAACTTTATTTAGGTTGTTGCATCTCCTCCAGTTATGAGTACAAATACATTTATTATGGTGTTGAGAATGATGTCAACATTATGTACCAACTGTCCAGAATTGTCACAGACTTTACTTAAAAATAACATTGCTGAAACTCTTGGTTATCTTCTTACTGGATCTCCATCTCCAGAACTTACTCAGGTAAACATTTAAATATTTGTATTTATTATTCTATTTGATATAACTATCTGCTGTATAATTTATATTTTTATAAATTAGTAAGAAACAGATATATGAACCTTAAAATGTTTTTTTAGATTGAATTGCTTCCAAGAAGTTCCCAAGAATTATATGAAGTTACATGTCTTATTGGTGAACTCATGCCAAGGTTGCCTGCTGATGGATTGTTTTCAGTTGATAGTCTTCTCGATCGTCATGGTATTTACGGTGCCATTCAAGGATCAGGATCTTCTCAACAAATGGTACAGTGGCAATGGAGGGATGATAGATCTATGTGGCATTCTTATACATCATTAGATTCAAGAATAATCGAGGTATAGGTCACAATTTATATTTTCACTAATTAATAACAACATAAATAGTGGATTATGGCATAAGGGTCAGTAGTATATACTTTTTTTTTAATGTGGGTTCTCAAAACTTGATCATATATAAAAAATCAATATGTCATAAATGTTATGTTTATAACCAAAATCAGGTTATAACTAACTAATCCGAGACCGCCATGTTAGCCATACTAAGTACAGTATTAAACATATCAATAGATTAGAGGTGCTTGGCCTATACTAGAGTTTGTACCCGATTGGAAATATTTTGATTCATGAAGGATATTGAGTATTTTTTCATTAAATTACATAGATTTATCAAAACAACTGATAGTCACTATAATAGAATTGCCCATACCGTGTTATTTGCAATCATATGAACAGCACCTAAACAATTATTTATCAATTTTAGGTTGCGCATCAAGCTGGTGAAGATGAAGTTCTTTTAAGTCATGCTCCTTATACAATCGATCTCCATTCTATGAGACAAATCAATGAAGATACTGGTACTACACGAGCAATTCAACGTAAAGTCTTAACAGTTCCATCATCTTTCAATAACAACCATCAAACCAGATCTACCACTGACATAGAAACAGTTGTTGCATCATTTGGGTAATGTATTTTTGGTTATAATTAAAATATATGAATATTTTAGTATATTTTTTATATTATTATATTTATATATTTGATTACAAATTATTAATTACTCTGTCCAGCAAAAGAGCGCAACTAGGCGACGATCAAAACTTGTCTTTCCCACTATACCAGCCCCAAGCACCTCCTATTGTGTGTTGTCGTTGTCGTCTCCGCCACCGTGAAATTCGCTACGTGGTAGGAGAATATGATCATGAGACTGGAGCTACTTCATTTGGATGTGTGGCGTAATTGAGCTCTCTCACTGTATAGAGTACAGTCCTTCCAGCTTATAATTTATTTTTCTTAACAATTTTATATTTTTTATCTTATTTATAAAATGTATTTGATGTTAAACTACATTCATCCATCTTTGGTAGTGCATACACTGAGAATTGTACCATCAAATGTAAAAATTCTAGGCATTTGTTCTAGTAAAACATATTTTATTAATTAATGTTGTTCCATGTTTTTAGTGAAAATGAACTGGCTGGAGCATTTGTACGTTTATTATTTAGTATATTATATGAAGTTTATAACAGTTCAGCTGGTCCATTGGTCAGATATAAATGTCTACGTGCCTTGTTGCGCATGGTTTACTACTCCCCAGCAGAATTGCTTTTGGTAATTAAAATAAATGATATAATAATTGTGTATTTATGTGTTAACATTTATTAAAATGTGTTCATACTGAAGCACAAATTATAAAATTGTTACAAATATTTATTTACAAATATCTACAAATTTTGTAATGTACATTGTACATACAATAAATATTTCCGTACAAATTGTATGCGATATAATTAATACATTTGTATACAAGTATAAATTGACTAATATCTTATAAATTGTATTAAAACAGTATGAATGTACAGAATAATGTATTTAAAGTTTTATACTATTGAACGTTAATCATGTTATATATTATTAATTATGTTCTAAAAAGTTGCACCATATTATTTTACATTTTTGTGTATATGATTGAATGTTTAAGTACTTAAATAGGTTAATAAATAACATTTATGTTTTTTTAGAAGGTTGTTACTCAAAAACAAATGGTGGCCAGTCATATTGCTGGTATGATGGCGTCACAAGATTTACGTATCGTTGTTGGTGCGATGCAGATGGCTGAAATTTTAATGCAAAAACTACCTCAAGTTTTTGAAACTCATTTCATACGTGAGGGTGTTATGCATCAAGTTAAACTATTAGCTGAAGCTGATATTCAAACACCTGTGAAGTGTTCTCCATCTACTTCAAGTGCAGGAGTTGAAGGATTGCCAGGACCATCTAGAAGTACTCATAATGGTTATTTTTAATTTTTTTATCTAAATATTAAATACATTTTCTTGATAGAAGACCTTTAATATTTTAAATGATGAACATTTTTCAGACAATACATTAAATCAATGTACATTACCAGCTGAAAATGGAAATAATGAAGTTCAATCAACAACTAGTGGTACTGAAGTTGAAGTAGAGCCTATACCAGAAGCAACTATCTTGGCCCAAGTAGCTCGTTGCTCTACAAAGTATGTAGATTGTTGTATATATTATGATGAACTAAGACAAATAGTTTTTGTCCTGTTCTTTTTTAGTTTTTTAAAACCTATTTAAGATAAAAGTTTGTTTAATTCTTAGCAAATTCAACTATTGAAGTTATTTTATTCTCTAAACCTAAAAAAAAATTGCAAGAATCTAATTTTTTTAATTTATTTGTTAATTAATATTTTTTTAGTCGAATGTCAGAAGTATTTAAACGAAATAAAAAACATAACAAACGGCAATCTGCCAGTGCTGCACGTAAAAAAGGAAATCAAGACAACGAAGTGAATGATGTACAAACTATCGCTAGTAGTAGTGCTAGTAGCAGTAATAATCTATCACCAAATTCTGCTCAAGCTATTACACTACATGAATTTTTTATATCAAAAGGTAAATATTTATACGTCATGTAATATTTTATTTTAATCATAAAAACCTAGTGTTAGGTTTAAATCTCCTTCAAAGTTTCTTCTGTTGCCTAACTGTATAATGTAAATTATACTAATCTGATTTTAATTCATTTTTAAATTTACATTAAATATACATTTTTGTTAAATTTTTCACAAATGCGCTATTCCGTTGTTGACGTATTTGTATATTTTGTGTTAACTATGTACAGCCTTACTCCTCGATTTGTAAAATGTTAATTTATATCATCAATCAATTGAGAACCACGCGTTACAGTAAAGTTGAAATATTCTCATTCTATCTATATATGGGTTTAACGTTTAGTGCTGTTAACCCATACTAGTATAACTAAAATTGATAAGTACCAAATTCAGATTACTAAAACAACAAAAAAACAATCTATGCAACACTGTAGTAGTGAAATAGCTCCATGATTCATCAAGTTGGATTATTGTATAAACATAACATTAACTTGATCAAGGTACCAATTTCAACAATTAGGTACCTTAATAATAAATAATACATTTATATATTTTGATTGATTATCAAAATACACAATACACATCCTTATAATTTTATAGTGAGGTATTGAAATGTATATATTCCCACCATTAGAGAACATGTTGAAACTGCGGCATCATATTAAGTCATATTTTTTCTTTAAAGTTAACATCCCTCCCCAAAACCAACACAAGAAAGCTACTACCTTTTTTAATACCACATTCTTATAAATGTTTGTGCAAAAGAAGTCTGACAGTAATTTATTTCAAATTATTAAATCTCATTAAAATCTAGATGAAGCCATTAGATAAATATTTAATGTAAAAAATAAATTAGAAAGTATTGTTAAAATCTCCAAACTACATAAAAAAAATTTCTGTAAAATACTTATTTTTTCGAATTGTACCATGATAATAATAATATTTTTAATTTAAGGTGGTAACACTTCTGCCTCACGTGCTGTAGGTGGTGTTAATTCATCATCATCAAGAACGCGTTTTTCCAATTCAAATTTTAAATCAACTTCAGGGTTTTTAGCATCATTAAATCCAGCTAGACTATTAAGAAGTACAGAAAGGGCATTTTCTAAAGTAATTACTAATAGTTATATCAATATATATATATATATATATATTAATATTAATAACTTTTAAGGAATTAACCAAAAACCCCAATATGCACATCAATGGAGCAGCAACATTAACAAATCCAGCATCAAATATTAGTGCTGTGAATAAAGAAAAAGCTAAACTATGGGTGAAAGAAAGATCCCAACATTTCATGAATTCATATGATAAAAGTACAAAAGATGAAGAAATGACTACTGAAAATGAACAATCAGAAAGTATTTTAGCTCGTCTTACAAAAGCTATTAGTAAATTACAAAATGAGGTAAAATTCAGTGTATTCCTATACTCATAATGTAAAATTATAATTAAATTTTTTTTTTTCGAATTAGGGAAATGAAGATATCAATGCACTTTTAGAATTAAGAGAAATAGTGCTGACCTCAGATATATCACCATTTGAAGTCAATCACAGTGGATTAATTAAGTCACTTACTGTATATTTAACTGAAGTCACATTAGGTTTCGATCATAGAAGTGAAAGGTTACGAAAGTTTTTACATGTTTTTGCTGGATATCCTGTAAGTATGACAAATAATAAAAGCATAACTAATAACATCCTAAGTCAACTGTTCCGTACACATAGTACCTAACTTATATATTGTACATACTCATGAGTTGATCCATTTCGATTATCATCATTATTATCATTATCGTTTTTTAGGTTTTCACCTTTTTGGATGACAATTTATATTTTATTTTATATTTAAACTATTTTAAATTCCAAATAAGTGAAGTAGAGTGGCACTAGGGTACCCCACAAAATGTTTGTGTACTACTCAGCTCATCTTAACTTTAAATACTTATAATTAATTAACTACTAAGTCATCAATAATTAAATAAATCCTTTTTGGGGGTATGAAATTAAAAATCTACATTATCATTTACTAAAGTAAAAAAAAAATTGGAAAATTGTAGTTATTGTTCAAAAATTTTGTTTTGTGTTGACATCAAAAAGTTATATAAAACTATAAAAAATATCTCCGGGCCACGAGAGAATGCATTGCGCATCCAAATAATCGCCCTCCATTGTTTCAAGGCCACATTTCTCCCACCATGCCATGAAAGACCATAATATACAACATTCGACCATAACCGAAAATCAACGAGCTCTGATAGCGATAGCGCACGACTTGTTTCTGTTTGAGACTGTTTCGTGGAAAAAGACACTTTTGCACGAGAGTAATTGAGTTTCAGTCAGCCGCTGTATGTATTCTCTTGTGACACGGAGTATAATATTATTTTCATATGAATTCAAAGTTTTTAAAATAATAAGGGTAGACACTTCAGTGGGTTCTATGTAAATAAAAAAAATTACCTATTATGTTAACCATACAACTTATGAGAATGTGTGGAAAACAGTATAAACCTTATGTAACTTATTTTTAATATGGAGCAGAACTTATGATCCAAAATAATTGAATTTGTAAATTAACTTTTCATTATTAATTTTGACATTTTAGCTCGATAGTTTTGAACCATTTACAAAGAGTCACGTCAATATAGAAACTCGGCCATTTTCTGCATTAATAGGAAAGTTGGGTAGCTGTGTATCACAGTTGGAACAATTTCCAGTAAAAGTACATGACTTATCAACTGGAGCTGGAAATAGCGCCTTGAAATTTTTTAATACACATCAACTAAAAGTAAATGGCTTATTAATTATTCTTCTATATTAAATAACTAACGGTTTATCAAATTACTATTTTAGTGTCTGTTACAAAGACATCCAGATTGCAATAATTTGAAACAATGGAAAAGTGGAACTGTCAAAATTGATCCATTAGCTTTAGTACAAGCAATTGAAAGATATTTAGTGGTTAGGGGTTTTTCTCATATTAGAGAAAATAATCAATCTAAATCTGATGACGACAATTCGGATGACGATATCGATGACACCTTGGTAAATTTTGTTCAATAATTACATTGGTACAAAATATATGTTTCTTTATTGTACATGTATTACTGTGCTTTTAATGCTAAGTATGGTTCATAGACTGATAAATCTAGTTTAAGGTGTGGTTAAAATTTATTATTTAATAAATATTATGAAATCTTTTAGTTTTTGGATAAATATAATTAAGTGCAATTATTTTACATACTAAAACAATTTTATAAATTTTATAATAAAAGTCATTAACTTTCATTCAGTTATCAAAATTGGTTTAAATTACCATTAACACATATTATATGCATAATTTTTTCTTAATTTCTCAATTTGTTTGTATGTATTTACAAATCATGTATACTGCACAGAATTAGTATTGTAAAACTTCCAAATGATACAATTGATATCAGTTTGTCAACCATTAATGATTATAATATCATTAATTTACAGTTTTACTGGTGGAAAAATATTTTTAATTGATCGAAACAATTTTTTACTGACATTCTGATTATATGTCCCTAAGGCCTATGACTTTTTAGTCAAAAACCAATTCTTTGGTTTCTGTGTAGCGTCATCGTTTCTTTTCTGCTGCTAAGATTTATTTTTGAGAAAATAAGTTTTTGCCAACTATTCTTTAGGCCTATTTTATTTTTATAAGAAACTGTTCAAAAGAAGATAATGTGTACTGACTAATTTTGGTAACCTAAATTTTGAACTGTATCATTACAATTAGTGCACATAATACATTGCCTAGAATCATTTGTCTTTCTATCTTTATACAATTTTAGCAGAAACTGAAATCAAATCATTTAATTTTTAGCAACAAGTATCAACCGCCTCTGATATAACCTAATACCCAATACATTTTTGGTTAAAATATAAATGGTTCAATTAGTGTACAATTCAATGGTCACTCCTTGTCGGTATACTTTTATTATGGTACATGATTCTATAGAACATTGTTTCTCAACCTTTTTAGTGTCGCGACCCTCAAAATAGGTATAAAATATGTTCAAACACTTCGTGCCTCCCCCCCCCCCGCGCCATCTATATTAGGTAAAAATTTGAACATAATGTACGTTTTGTAAATCAGCGTTTTATTATTTTTGACCTACACGACCCCAAGTTAAGGTGTTCGCGACCCCCTGGTTGAGAAACATTGCTATAGAAAATACATAAGATTTTTTTGAAAGTCAAGTAGATGACGCTATTTTTGTTAATATTATAAGATAAATGGTTAATTTTAAGTATTATTTATAATTAACTATTTTTAACTATTTTAATTTTAACTATTAATGGCTCTATGATACAATTAGTGTGTTAATATTAATTATTTCTACTTAAAAATTATTTTATAAAGTACTTAAGAGTACATTGTATAAACTCAATTGTACATTTTATAAACTCCAATGTTGTATTTACAGGCAGCAGTTGTGATTGGACAAGGATCAGCAAGACATAAATTGCAATTTCTTATAGGAAATCATGTACTTCCTTATAACATGACTGTATATCAAGCTGTTCGTCAATTTTCTACAACCAGTGACATGGAGACTGATAATGAATCTGAACTTCCGTTGGGGTCAGCTGGAATATGGGTGCAAACACATACCATTTATTACAGGTAAGAAATAATACTTAATAGTTAATAGTGCTATGGTCAATAATACAAACTTGTAATAATACTACAAATTTAGATGCTTAGTATCTCCCTGTCAACCTTAATATTATTTTGCCAAACTTAACCTATTATCTTGATCTGTGGCATATTTATAGCAGGGGAGGGGGATTTAGAAAATAGATCTCCCAATGGTTGTTTGGGCACTTTTTAGTCTGGTTGCTAACCACAAGTCGAGGCTTTTTGAGCTTGAGTATCATGGATTTACCTTGTTACAAATTTTAATGTTTAAGTATGACGGATACATTTTTTATTTATTTAAAAGTTCACACCAAAAAAGCCTAATGGCATAAAACTCAGACTGAGATAGAAATTCAGGATAATATTCATAATATAAATAAGGAATATAATATGTTGACAATATAATGACAATAATTGTGATGGTATTTATGATAATAATTCATAAACCTCTCGAGAGGTTCCTGGTGATTGTAGATGATGCATTACATACAATTTATATTTAACATAATCATCCGAAATATTTATACATAACTAGACTCCATCATTTAACAATTTTTGTCCCATTAGCAAAAATTGTTAATATAAAATTGAAAGTTTAAAGTTTATAGTTTATAAAAAAAATTGTGCCTATGTATTTTTATTATTTTTGCACTGCTATTTTAACAACTTGTGAGTAGTAAAATCTTGTAGTAAATATTCAAGAAATTTGACTCAACAAAATTTTTTTTTAATGATATTTAAAGAAAAAACCAAAAATTTCTTAGGCCTACAGTTAGCTCAAAATATTTTTAAATTTTTTTGGTATATAAATAATGATAATTTAAACATTTGGTTAAATTTTCAAATGTCTACAGTTATTCCTTTTTTGAATTACATCAAAATAAGAAAATCGTTCCCGGAGAAAACTGATAAATATCCAAAGTTATTGACTTTCCAGTAATTTTTTTATTTTTTTTTAAAGTAGAAAAACTTATAGAGATTTTTTTGTTGAATTTTGAAGTCTTTGATTTCAATAGAAAAATTTTCATGAATTTTCTAATTAAAAAATTACTGATTTTTTCAAAATTTCAACTTTTAATGCTTATAAAAAAAAAATTCTAACCAACAATTTTTAATTTTTTTTTATTTTGAAAAGTATTTCATATGGTCAACTTTGTATTAAATTTTCAAAAAAATGTTATCAATTTTATAGTTTTAATCAACATTTCTAGAAAAAAAATCGAAAATTTCAATTTTCTATATATAGTTCAAAAAACGTCAAATATTTTGAAAATTATACCATTTGCAGATAATGCTTAGATTAATGCTTGGTAAAAATTTCAAAAGTTTTTAGTTTTTGAGTTTCAGCAAAATAAAGAAATCGGTGTTGTCAAAAAGTGGTTTTGTGTAAAAATTCTCGTTTTTCATTAATTTTTTTTTTGTTTTTCCCCACACGTTTAAAAACTATTGAGACATTTTTACTTTTGACCCCCCAAAGTACTAACTAGATTCACTTTCCTATCAGAAGAAATGCTGATGAAAAAAATCTGAACACTTTTACTGCCCTTTAACGTGGTGTCAGACAACCCACATCATTGTAAAATCAATACATTCCTCGCTCCACTCAGAATCTAAAATAAATAAAATTATAAATTAATGAAAATAATTTTTTTTTTTCAAGGCCTTTGCCAGAAGATACAGAAGTACATTCACCTAAACCTACTACTAGCAGTTCAGGTAAAAAAGGAAGATCAGGAACCCACAAAAGTGCCTCTAAAAAAGTGAAGGATGAACTATGGTTGGGTAAATTATTTTTTTTCTTACAAAATATTTTAAGCTCAACTAAGTAAACCATACCATATACATAAAAAAGTTTTGACAAGTGGAGTAATGGACTAATTTTTTGCAGGGTAACCTCGTTCCATTCCTCTCATCAATATTTTAAATACTTATAAAGTTATAACTTAAAACTAATAAACTACTTTTCCTATAAATGAATCACCTTGTTTACACATATCATTTGTTTCGCAATCGTGTTGTGATTTTATCAGGTAAAAATTATCGGGATGCAATTGTGTTACAAATTTGATGTGCAAATGTTATGTACTTAGTTGGGTTTAAAGGAAAAAGTGTGCAACTGTATTGCATCTATAACAAACCTCAAGGGAATTATGTTAATTATATTATGGTTATTGTAGAAGGAGTAGTGTCTCCCGTCAAATCGTCACTTGAACCATATCTTCAATTATCATTGCCTGAATATGTTCAAATTCAAGATCCTTCATTGCCGGTACTCAGTCTGTTAAGAGTTTTAAATGCTATTAATAGGTATTGGACTTCATTATATCCAACACAACTTCATAATAATTCTATAATACCATTTAGTGTAAGTAACCAATTTAATATTGTTACGGGCTACGACAATATTTTTAAAAATAATATATAAAATGTTTGATACTATCCATTTGTTTTAGGAATTCATTAATGTTAAAATATCTGCAAAAGCAAACAGGCAACTTCAAGACCCATTAGTAATAATGACTGGAAACTTACCTGCTTGGCTTCAACAAGTTGCATCAGCATGGTAAATTAAAAATACATTTTTTTAAAAAAATTTTCTATAAATTTATAATTTTTTTAGTGCATTTTTATTGCCATTTGAAACAAGACAATTATTATTTTATGCGACTGTATTTGACCGGGATCGTGCATTGCAACGTTTACTTGACTCTAGTTCTGAGCTTCAAGGTGCTGGAAATAATACTAATGGTGACATGCATGATCGTGTTGCACCACGTCTAGATAGACGTAAACGTTCAGTAACTAGATCTAATATACTTTCTCAAGCTGAAGCTGTGATATCTGAAAATGCTACTTCACGGGCCTTACTAGAAATTCAATATGAAGATGAAGTAATTATAACTTATACTGATCAAATTTATTTGTTATTTATTTAAATTTTTTCAGGTGGGAACAGGTTTAGGACCAACTTTAGAATTTTACGCATTAGTCTCAAAAGAGTTACAAAAAGCTGATTTAGAATTATGGAACAATCCTTCAAAATCTGAATCTGACTCCTATGTTTATTCATCAGAAGGACTTTATCCCAATCCATTATCTCGAACTAGTAAACTTCCACATCAAGTTAAAATGAAATCAAAATTTAAATTTTTAGGAAAGTTTATGGCCAAGGCTATTATGGATTCAAGATTAGTAAGATATAAAATTATAAATTGAGCTATGCCATTTATTAATTATTGTTTTTTTTTTTAGCTGGATTTACCATTAAGTATTACCATGTACCGTTGGTTGTTAGGCCATGAAAATTATCTTACTCTTGGCGATCTTTCATACATAGTTCCTGAAATATACAAAACTTTATCACAACTTCATCAATTAGTACTTGAAAAAAGACTAATCCTTATTGATAATTCCTTAAATGATGAACAAAAAACTGAAAAGGTATTTTTACACTACTCAGCAATAACATAATTTAAAAAAAATATGATTCTTGAGGTTAACATGTTAAACTTTTTTTTTTTAATTTTAGATTAGAAAAATTACTTTAAATGGTTGTCCAGTAGAAGATTTAGGACTTAATTTTACATTACCTGGACATGCCTCAATTGAATTACGCAAGAATGGTCTAAATATAGATGTCACAATTGACAATCTGGAAAAGTATATACAGGTATTAAAAAATAAAATAAATATGTTTTCTACCTTTAGTTACAATTTTCGATTTAATTTTTAGTTGGTTTGTCATTGGTTTTTACGGGAAGGCGTTTCCAAGCAGATGGAAAGCCTTCGAGAAGGTTTCGAAAGTGTATTTTCTCTAAAACGCCTTGGACAATTATTCTATCCTGAAGAGTTGGAAGCAATATTTTGTGGGCATACAAATACTACTAAAAATTGGGATGTGCGTATGTTATCAGAGTCATGTCGTTTGGACCACGGATATACAGGAAATTCTAGAGCTATTGGGTTTCTTTTCAAAATATTGTCAGAGTATGATTATCAACAACAAAGAGATTTTTTGAGATTTGTTACTGGAGCGCCACGTCTACCTGTTGGAGGTAAATATAAATTTATGTGCTCTAGTAAGTTGTAAGAAAAATGTCATGTAAAAATAATTTTACTAATTATACACTATATTAAAAGAAACCTTTCTTGGTTATTTATTTACATAAAAAATATTTGTAATGATAATTATAAACAATTTTATGTTTAAGGTTTCAAATCACTGTCTCCTGCTTTGACAATTGTGCGGCGAATATTTGATGACAATGATAATCCAGACGATTATTTACCATCGGTAATGACATGTGTTAACTATCTTAAACTACCAGATTATTCCAGCATAGACTTAATGAGAAAAAAACTGCAATTGGCCGCTTCTGAAGGACAACATTCCTTCCACCTTTCGTAATTACCACAGAATAAATTTCCTACTGTAGTATCAATACTTTTTAAATATATATATATAAATCCATTTGATATATTCCAACTTAAATAATTACATTGTACTGCCAAAGGCAGAATAATATTCTGGTTATAACTTACATTATTAATAAAAAAAGGCAATATTTATATATATTTCTCTCTATAATATACATATATAGTATATTTAGTAATTTTCTTTTTATAATTTTTGTGTAAATAATATGCATATACATAATGCAAAACAAGTTTGTTTTTAGGGTTATTTTTATTTTTTAACTATTGAAATTGCTTTTATTTTAAATATTAATTTAATACTTTTAAGATCTCTAAAATGTTTCTTTGTTCTTGGGTGTGTGATATATTATATAATATATATATAATAAATATATATATATATATAAACTTTTTTTAGCACGTGTAACATTTGAAATACATTCCATTTTAGTATCTTTATAATTTAGAATATTGTACAAAAAATTCCAAGAAGTTTTGTCTTTTTTTTATAATTATCATTATTATTTCATTTTACAATGAAAAATAGAACAAAATATTGTTTACAAACACATTTATTATCCAATTCCAAATAAATATTAAATTATTTTACATTAATCACAATATTTTCTTATTAGGTGATAATTAATAGTTAAATTATCATTGACACAATAAATTATTAGTTTAATTATGGAAACTTCCACAAATAAATATTAACATGTTTATGTTGACTAAAATCCATTTTGTGTTAATAAATATGTAGTAAGTAACTCCGCAAACAAAAGATACCAATATTTCTAGAAAAACAAAAAAAATATATTAAAATTAAAAATTTACCAAACTTTATGATAATAATCAATTACCACGTGCAAACATTATCATTTCTCTGGATTTATTGGATGAAAATTCATTGAAGCACTATTAATACAGAATCTTCTTCCTGTTGGTGGTGGGCCGTCTTTAAAAACATGTCCTAGATGTGCATCACATTTTCCACACTGCACTTCAGTTCTTATCATACCTGGGTTGGTTATCAATAACAGCAAATTTGCTCCGACTGTATATCCATCACCGTCATAAAGCGACAGTATTGTTGTGTATATTCAAGGAATGAAGGAAACGCCACCAACACCACATAAATTGTTTTATATAAATATTATGGAAAATTCTATTTTTGGGTATTAAATATAAAACTTATTTGACAAATTTATATAAAAAATAAAAATAGTGCAATTAGAATTTTATAGAACTCTGTAGCAATGTTTTAAAAAAATGTTATAATGTGCATTAGTTATTAAGAGATAGGTATTCAATAGAAGCTATTTATGATAACAGTGTATAAGTCTAATATAATATAACTGCATTATTTGATTAGTTAGTGTTATACTTCATAAAGTTATATTAACTGAATGAAAATAGTTAGTTGATACTTTCCCAAAACACGGGAATACTACAGATAATTTACATTTTTGATATATATAATTTAAGAAAGAATAGGTTTTTAAAAGATTTATTCGGCTAGATTTTATTTATCAATGCAATAATTAAATATTGCAGCATAAATATGTATATTGTAAAATACCATTGAAAAAATAGTTGATGGTGGTTAAAGAAAAAATGTTGATTGATCATTGTCTATAGCATGGCTAAATATAGTCATGGTCAAAAGTATTTGGCTACTCTGTGATAAAAACTGAAGAATTGAATTTTGATAACCTTATCAAAACTAAAATTTTTAACATTGAATAATGATGTTGCACAATCATTGTTAAGATATGAAATGTTAAAAACATTTTACTACATATTTTATGGGTAAATAATTAATTTACTATACGATACAACTAAAAATCAAACATCTTCAAAAAATTATTTTTTAAAAAAACTCACTCAATACATAACATCACACTAAAATACAGATTATTGCACTAGTCTACTTCCTGCTAAGTTTCACAATAATACCCAAAACTACACAAGGATTTGAAAATTTTAAAAGACCAACTATCACATTAGATTAATTTAGTATTTTTAAAATTGTTAATGTATTGTTTTCGAAATTGCAAATATTTTTACATTGAGCGATATTGTGAAGCTCTTAATCAAATCAATAGATATATTAGAATAGCAGAATAATATTATATAATACATATTCAACTGACAAGCAATCATTAATGAAATGTAAGTGTTATCAACTATGCAGCGTTTCCAATCCCTCGACAGATACACAAAAAAAGAAAAAGAGAATAGTACCAAAACCATGGCTACATCAGAAACTCATTGAACATACCATTTGAAGTGTCAGTAGTTAGTTTCACTTTTTTCTGATCGATAACATCATTGAAAGCTGGCCAACCGCAGCCAGAATCAAATTTTGTTTCTGAAGTGAATAATGTTTCGTTGCATACTACACAAGTATACAAACCAGCTTCTGTAGTTTTGTTAAACTTGCCGGTAAAGGCTCTATAAAATAAATCATCGATTTGTATTAGTCTCTATGCATGTCAATAAAAAATGGTTACCTCTCTGTTCCTTTTTCTTGGGTAACATGGTATTGAATGGGCGATAAACGTTTTTTCAAGTCTACCTTGTAGTCGGCCGATTCTCCTTGACTCATAGTCCTTAATTTAATATGATTGATCTTGTTTCTTAACTGAAAAATTTCACTGGTAAAACGTAATACTCTACTTCTACAATACATTCATATACACATCGACTATCTAGGTCAAAGAATTTTTTTCACGAACTATTCAACGGTTTATAAATAAAATACGTATTAATATAATATTATGTAAATGTATAATATGTGTGTAGGTAGTGGTAGTATCTGGTCGGAGCACAAACTCCAATAACTAATAAACTACAGTGCTACACATCAAAACCCAAACAGTTGGACTACAGAGTAGCGACTTGAGAGTGACTGAGTAGTTGAGTACTGACAACTGACCACAGATAAGTGAGCTGTCGAGATTATTCAGCCTTATCAGCTCGTTTAGTAATTCGGAATTCCTGCAGAACAACCATAAACCTTATACCGCAGATATGTATGTTTATGTTTATATATATATATGTGTGAGTGTGTAGATAATGAACTATATAACTAAATAGATAGATTGCTATATACCAATGAACATAGCAAATAGCAATGTATATTCCATGATATAACTAACCTTAGCCTCATCACAATTGCATATAGCTTTTTAAGGTATAAAATAGGATATCAATATTAATTTAGTTAAAAAAAATGAAAGCATTACACAGACTATGCCTTCAAACGACTCCGTTCTAGAGATAAAAAAAATTACACAAGTTAATTATATGAAGAAAAAAAATTGAAAGGGGGACCGGGCACCCGAAGGTGTTTTCGTTTTAAAAAGCAAAAAAAAATTTTAATAATTGTAAAGGTACCTATAGAAAAGAAAATGAGACTGCAGCGTTATTTCCAGATTATTAGTATCAAAAAATTAAACAATTTAATACATTATACCTAAGTATTGGTTATTTATAGGGATCGCATTTGCATATAGCTTTTTAAATAATTAAATAGGATATCAATATTAATTTGGTTTAAAAAATGAAAGCATTACACAGACTATGCCTTCAAACGACTCCATTTTAGGGATAAAAAAAATTACACAAGTTAATTATATAAAAAAAAAATTGAAAGGGGCACGGGGCACCTGAAGGTATTTTCGTTTTAAAAGGAAAAAAAACTACAAATTAATTTTAATGGTATAGAAAAGAGATTGAAACTGCTGTCTTATTTCTAAATTCTTAAAACAATAAATTAAATTAAATATTTAATGTTCATTGTTCACTAGCTATAAAGAAATTAAAATGTAGGAACTAAATCTAAATCTTATCTGTCCTATACCCAAAAAATCTTTCATCAGAATAGACGGTTTTTAATTTTTTTATTATTATATTGGTAAACGCTATCCTGGCTTTAAAACAGTGCTTAAAATATGATAATATTATGTTCGGTATATGGCCTGGCCAATTTCATTTTATTCAGAAGTACCTCTAATAGCCCACCTACCAACCCAAACCTGATAAATACTAGTCAATATTTATTAATACCCACCTAATTTACTATGCAACTACCCCTACGTCTGATATTCTCTTGGTAATATTTAAATATTTCCTTTCATTGTTATGTTTACAATATCGAATTCGTTTAAAAGATCATTGTAAAGCTCACGACCAGTGATTATTATATATACTACCATCACAATTCACAATATAGCTTCAACGTAGCTTTTATAGGTTTGACATTGACCCTGACCTATAGTCTCTTGGATAAAAAGAGTCCTGCGAGTTGTGCGATGCCGATCTCTTGAATTTTGTGTCTGCTTATCAAATCGAACTAATTGATTGCCGGCACGGTTTCTTTGACGCTATTGACCGCCGCGCCACAGCTTCGAGCCGCAAAACTGCTCACGGACCAGCCTAGTCGTCTACCTGGACGACTTTACGGCTGGTCTCATAGCAGTCATTGCGGCTCATCGCTGAGGCCGGATGCGGCGATCAATCGCGTCTTCTATATACTCTATTCAAAATAAGAATGCCCAAATTCGGGCATAAATACTGTTAACCTAACCTAACTGGTAGTAACTATCGTATCTTTTTCTTATGCACCCCAAGTCGGGGACGACTGGCGTCGATTTAGGCTCTCTGTTTGGGTGGCGTTTGGCTACCGGAGCGGTGGAATTAGGGGCCGGCATCCGAACGCGCTTACCCCACCTGAGCTGGAGACGTCGGACAAGACGACTGCGACGTTAAGAAAAGTGTAGAGGACACGAGACAGCTGAGCACGGACGGTGTAGGGTGGCATGTCACCCGAACACTTTCTCCGGCCAGCCGCGCCCGGTCGCTGAACGGAAAACGAGCAAGACCCTCTGGCGGTTCACCGAGCGAACGTTTGCGGTTTTGGTCGCTCCGAGCGACGAACGTCAGGGTGGTTAGGTTATTTTATAGTAACAGTTTACTAGCTGACGAGTTACTGTGAGAACTCTTCGAGAAGAGTAAAAAAAAGAAAAAAAAACGTAATCAATGACAATATAGGCATCTCGTCACTCTCTATACTCAGGGTCCCACGAACATGTGAGGCCCTGTTAAAGGCACCTCAATCCAGAAAAATACGAATATATTGTAATTCAAAAAAGATAACATAATTTTTGGAACAACTATTTTGTTGATCCTAATGATCCGTTTGTTGTTATCAATGTTATTATTTTTTTGTATAAGTGAATGAATTCAATATAATATATTATGTTTAATTTTATCAAAAGGTATATTTGGCTGTTTTTTTATGTGATGATGAAATTATACG
>CM040631.1:50468635-50487792 GCA_022818045.1 Neotoxoptera formosana
TATTTTCTTATTTTTTACCGTTTTTTCGTCTCTATTTGCGATTTCACATAAATTATATATTATATTGTTGAGCAGTGGCGAAACGAGCCTTGACTCTAGGAGAAGGGGTGATAGGGAGTCTTTAGCACCCCAAAAAATCCAAGCCATAGTTCTTAATTTTTACATCGATACTCAATGTTAGTATAAATATTGTGGTTTCCAATTGTTCAAGTTCATTATTTTATCATTTATGTTTTGAAATATTTTATTTTAGACTGGAAGTAATTGATTGGATAGCTGCTAACAATTTTAGTATTCCCCGGAATTTATATTTAGTTGTACCTATGCTTCCAGCCCAAAGACACGTATCGCCAGTTTCCCAAAGATTTCTCACCGGTCAGTGCGTCAAGGAATGATGCACAAAGTCATCTAAATTATCTACTGGTTCCTTGTAAGAATAGACCGTTTAGAGTGCCTTTACGACCATTATTTGAAAAATTCAGTTTATAGTATTTTTATAATTCAATAATTTGAATGGGTCAGGAAAATCCAAGGAAAACCTTCGTAAATTAATGAAAGACACGAAAGACATGTAAAACGATGACTTTAAATATAATGATTAATGATATTATATAAAATTAAGTATTATTGTTATAAACCTGAAGATACATATTTACATTTTGGTGAAATCGAAACATATGATCCAAAATATTATAATTTTTTAGCTCATTATAACAAAGGGAGTGTTGCGTAAGATTATTTGCTCACTAAAATTTATCCAAATAAGTTGTATTTTTTTAATTTTCTTTTTGATTGGTCTAAACGGGTGGTCCTGCCTAGTTTAGTCCAGAGCGTGCTGCAGTAATAGCAGTTTATGATGCAAACATGTTAGCCATCGTACGGTATATTATAATAATAAAATAAACTCAACATACGCATTACATATAAGCAGTATAAGTTGTAAAACTAACTATAATATGCTATGTAATATATATGAAATATTATGTTACTTACAGTAGGTAATCAAAAGAGATATTTCGTAGGAGAAATAATTTATAATATATGAGTTGTACACCAAACCGTGTCTTACCTGAAAAATAAAACAATGCAACTATTAGTATGACAACCATGTACGATCGTTGAAGATGGAATTACTTAAATGTACATTATTAGATTTATTATTATACACATTAAAGATATTAATTATATGTTTGGAAAATCCGATCAAAACCTTGGTAAAATAATGACTCGATGTGTGACGATTTTTAGCAAAATTATTATAAATACCTATTAAATATTTATGCGTATTATCGTCGGTTCGTTATTAAGCCGACTAAACGTGCACAATGTTATTGTAAATCATTCGATTAGCGGCGCAGCCTCTCCGAGTGCAATTTATGAGACGCGTTTACAGATTGCTTCGGCAATATTAATTGAGGTAAAAAAATATGAAATAACAATCAAATAGTGATGAGACGTGTGGGCATGCCATTTGCGGGTTATTTTAAACTTTTATATGGTAGGAATTTAACCCATAATATGTATCCTAAAACCCGTAATTACACTTTAGCCAACGACGCACCTGTATCCAATGACAATAATAATAATAATAATGACAACAACAAAACAACAACAAGTACCAACACGTTAAGATACATTATGACACGAGGTTATTTATGGTATATACTTACAACACTATGATAGACACATTTTTTATTCATATAATATCTTAGTATATAATATTGTATTGTTAGTACCTATACAAATTGTACAATATATTACCGTCCTACACTGTCGTACTTGTCGACGGGTTTTTAAAAAAAAAAAAATCTATTTTACCGTGAGCGAACTTTGCCCGGTAAATCGTCAAATTAACGTCCATTAGAAGATAACGCAATAATAATAATATCAAGTGCAAGTACACGCGACAGTTAATCGAGTTGAAATACATACTATTCTATATTATATAGACCTATATACGTACGTCGGCGCGACTTACCATATATATATATATATATATATTCTATATAGGTACACGCGGGGAGAGTTTATTATACGAGATCGTGGTTCAGCTCCTCCGAGAACGTTTTGTGTGACAATCCTTTTTGTTTTCGTATTTTTTTTTTTCACTGTGTTCTGTTCGTCTTCCCTCTGAGCGCGTCACTATTTCACTCGCCGTGCCGCCGCCGCCGTCGCAGAACAACAGCGCCAATAATCGTAAACATTATTGAAACTCGGGAGACCCATTCGAAAAACTTTATTCCTCCGCCGCCGTAGTATATTTCGCTCTTATCCTTTTTTTTCTTTTGTTTTTTGTTCACTTCCCGTTTTTCGCTCCACACGACTGCCTCCTCCCGCTCACTGATTACCTACCTATCTACATTATCGTGCATTGCTGCACGGCGCGTGCACACATTTTCAGTGTACCACGTCATTACTTTTGACGAACACGAAACTTCAAACGGTTTATTCCCGGCCTCAACTCTCCGCGATCGGTTAATACAATCTACGTGATAATATTATATAGTTTTAATGTGTATATATGTAAATAATAATATTATAAATGTATACATATGCGCTCACCTATTGTAATACTTTGTAGGTAATAAACAATACAATTCATGCGATAGCAAAATATGCATAACATATTATACAACAGTTGAAATGAATTATTGTAAAAATGCACTTAAGTTAATTTTAAGCTTGATTTAAGTAATTACCTCCAGATTAAAGTTAATAATTAAAAATAGTTTGGTTGGGCGAGGAAAATCGGTATAAAATAATAACAAGTTTTCATTTGATGAATTATGAATTTAGGTGATTAAAGGAAAGGGCATCTTTAAAGTCGTCGAAGTGAGGGTATTATGTTTTTCCGAGAAAAGGCAGATAATATCATCAAAGTCACAAGAAAAGTCATAAAGTCATAACTTAATTCAAAAAATTTTACAAGTTTTTTTTTATCAAGAAATAAACCACTACTGTAATTATATTTTTTAATATTATTTATATATTAAGTATCAAAGAAATATTTAAGAGTTTATAATTATTTATGAATGGTTGACAGCAACCGTTGACTTGGTGACGTGCGGTGTGTATTGATATCACAATTTGCTACTTATAAGTTATTACTGCTAAGTGGGATGATTAACTAAAATAACTGAAAGGAATTATGCAAATATTAAGTTAATTTATTCAATAACTAGTACTAAAAAATAAAACTAACTTTAAATATAAAGTAATGATCTATGCATATATATATAATAGCTGCGAAAGACTTTCCTACATCGAAGAGACGACGGCGACTACGCGTACTATAGTGACAATTGAAGGAGCCATAATTGTTATTTTATTACGAATATAAGACTCGACATTTATAATGACGTGGTATACAGTATAAATTGCAATAAAAGTAAAATAATGCACGCGATGAAATAAAAAATGATCTTCTTTAATGACCAGCAATGAAAAAACAACCATAATTCTTGCTGTGATGAATAAAATTGTACGGTAAAATCAACCTAGTCTCGACAAATTTATTTGCTCAATATAATTTACTCAAAATAAAATATGTATAATATGTATATTTTACCTACGTTAAAATAAACAATTTAAGCAACTAAATTTGCTGAATAAGCATTAACAACAAAATACTGGAATACTGGAAGACCAACTGAGGATAAAATTACGAAAATAATGTTTATTTTTGTATCATATAATATTATGTCCTATAAGCATTGTTGCTACAGTTAATAGTTTTAATAACATTATAGATGCATGCACACAGATAACTAGGTGTGTCCATGGACAAAACTGAGTGCTGATGAGCGATTACTGTTTGAGCTGAATTTATTAAAAATTAGCATTTCACTATTAAAATAATATAGTGAGGACTTAGAAGTTAAAATCTAAGTTAAGGAAATAACTACAATTTGTATAGACGTAAGCTCGGAAAAGTTAAAAATTAAGCTGTTTAAACAGCGTTTTTTTCTCATTTTTTCAGAACAAAAAACATTAATTTCGTAACGGTTTTAAATATTTCCAATACAATATTATAATGCGTTTTTCACAACAGATTGGTTACAATAGGTCACAATACATAGTATACGCCACAATGCGCACTGCATTTTTAATGCGAATATGCGGACGCTACATTTTGACGATGATAATTATAAATTTATATAATTCAAATTGAGCTTTGTCAGAATTACCTATTAATATTCAACGAAAACATAATAATATGTACGTCGAACTATTATAGTGGTGGATAACAATATGTATTATATAATTACGTTACAGTTCAATGTACGTAACTTATAGACTATAGAGTATAGGCTATATATATATATATATAAGTATATTGTATATTATTTAATAGTTAAAACTAGAGTAATAACCTATGCCTAAATATTATACTGGGAACTGTATTTAATGTTTAATACATTTCTCTATTCAATTACATAAATATCCTGCAAAGCAAACGATAAATGCACAAATTGAGATTGGAAAAATTGCAATGTACCGAATTGGAAAAAACTTAAAGAAATTTAGTAGCGACACGTGCTAATGTTGACGGATGTATATTGTATCAGTTGGGCTGAAAATTATATGTACTCGAAGGTATTTTTTTCTAAACGCTTAAGAACATACGCACAACTTACGCATTTGTCCATAAATACGATTAAGAATCAGTATTTTTTCTTAAAATTAATAATAAAAAAATGCCTTGTATTTTCTAAGATATTTCCTGGATTTTGATAAACGAATGATCCTACTGCTATAATATATGCAGGGTATAATTGACCAAGCTTGATCAACCACATTGTTCTTTTTACATTTTTCTGTATTTCTGAATTTTTATGTATATGATATATAGTTAAGGACCATATTTTCAATATTCAGATTTGTACACCATTTCAAGAGTGTCTTGAAGCGAATCAAACTTTTTCTTTCAAAAAAGAACCAACCCTTTTTTCTGTAAATTATTATTCAGATGCTTTTTAAACATTTAATTATATATTTTATATTGTATATAAACAAAAATTCGAATGAAAAGTTTTTGGCGATGTATAACCTGACATAATATAGTAGTGGTCCATAAAAATGTTTATGCAAAAAAATTGGATATAATATTGGATCTAGTATTTATTCTACTCGAATATCTTTACAAATTATAAAATGTTTATAGATTAATATGAATTACTTAAATTAAAATCATCATATCCTCTATATATCGTTCAAACCCATTAGCATTGACCTACAATTATTATCCTCGGTGGTGCGTAAAGTTAAAAACTTCAGAAATTAAACGTTCGATTTTCGATTTAGATAAATCAATATTTTCAAAAAATTTGTCTGACTATCAATTTTGAAAAAAGGCAATTCTCATTTGAAAAAAAAGACGTTAGTATTATTACAGGGCGGTACTATCCTTAATAGTATAAATAATAAAGATACATATAGTTTTAGGCACTTGAGAATATGACCATCAAGTATATTTTAAAGTTCTAAAAACAGAATTTGAATAATTTCATTATTATAAGAAAAATGGAAGTGAGCTGGATTGATGAATCACTCTGTGTAATATATATTATAATAAATCATATTATAGCTTTTGCTGTTATCTGCCGATTGTATCCTGAAGACTGTATAAGTATATTAATATACAAGATAGGTATATATTATAATAGTATATGTGTTATTACGTTATGATGTATAAAAGCGTCTAAACGTTTTAAAAATTAATTTTTGCATAATTTAGTGTCGGACATTGCATTATGGTACAGAATATAGACAGGTACCTACAATATTATGTACCACGATAAATTATATATTGTAACATTGCACCCAGAATCTAATACGTCTATACCGCGTGGAATGGCTTTATACCTTTATGGTCGTGTAATGTACCAAAATACCGACAACTGCGGGAGATCAAAACCTCGACGTATGGACGTAGTATATATTATACTATAGGTACCGGGTTAATTATTCAATTGACATAATGCCGTAAATATTATATTATATTATATCGAATGAATAACGGTCACAGTTGGTGTTGTTGTTATTGCAGGTACTATACGAACCGGAACTATACAAAACTGTGTTTTTGTTTGTTCGCCTCTAGTCAGAAAATCGTTAAAATCGCAGACAAAACCTGCTTGTTCTAAGTGGTAATAATTCCTTACTGGACATATTGTAATGTATTTAGATAGGGTCCAGAAAACAGTTTATACATACCATATTATAATAAAGTATAGGCAGGTATCTAGCAAAAAAGTTACAGTATAAAGTGATTTATCAGATAACAAATTTTTTTTCCTTTTAACAGAGATATAATTATAACTCTAAAAGTGTCAATTAATATTGTTTAGGTACATTTAATTGTTTTCATAAAATATTCATATAACAATTAATATATTATACAGAAAAAGAGACCTTTCGTGACGACTATGCAGTATAATATACACAGTGATTCACCAAGCATGCACAACCCCGTTTTTCATTCAATTATGAACTTATTCAAATTCTGATTTTTGAAATTAATAAGTATACGTAAACACCATATTTTAAAATTTTTACCTACTTATCTTGTGGTGATACAAACGTATGTTTTTCAATTAAAATTTCAAAACTATTTTTTACGGACAATTATATAGTGGATATTTTTTTTTGAACAAGTGTTTTTCATTTAGGTATTCGAATGTTTATATTAATGATAATAGTTTTTAATGATTTTAAAATAATATAAAATATAAGTAATATCGGATCTAGTATTTATTATATTTAGGCCATCTTTATAAATTATAAATACTGATAGATTAATATAAATAACTACATTTTTTAAATAACTATAGCCTTCATACCTTCAAAACCCATTGTCATGAACCTATTATCCTTAATCCTTTGTACACAAAATTGCATAACTCAAAAACTATTCCTTCGAATTTTGATTTTGATACCTCAATATTTTCAGAAAATATGTCCGCTAAATAATTTATAGTTAGCAAGGGGCTTCTTATATGAAAAACTGAAGTACGCTACAGGATACTCCTTACGTAATACAAAAAAATCATGAACATTTGAAAATATGAAGGACATTTAAAAATTTCAAACTAGAAAAGTTAAAATCCATTATAAATGGAAAAATGAGGGTAGACATGTTCAGTGAATCTCTCTGTATACTGTCATCCTTTTCTTGCACTATTTGGCTGCAGTGTGTAAAAACAAATAAAAACAAACCTACTCTATAAATATAGCAAATACCTATCTATCCGCAGCACACTCACAAATATATAATATACACACACGGCGCAGTGTATACGAACCCTTCAAAGATCCAAAGGGAGACAGTTATTTATTATAAGGAATGAACAAACATATATATTTCAACCATTTGTCGTGAGAATTTGAACATTTTTGTTCGTACTAAAGATCTAAACTGTTTACATACCCGTGTGTCTCGTTTAAATTATGTATGTAGCTCGCGTATAGGTATTAGTAATAATAATAATGAAGCGTGTGACCTTCTAAAGGATTTTTTGGTTTGGTGTGACCAACTACGAATATTCCAGCGGAATCTTTCAGAGTACAGTGACTTGTTTAATATTATTGTACATTAGTCTTAGTTTTACATACGAGTGTCACGTTTGCTTAAACTTTAAAATAATAATACAATATTTTGCATCACTATTAATTCTGAATACTGATTGTTGTATTGTATTATTTGGGTATGCGTGTTAAGTATAATATAGAATAAAATCGAGTGAGAAACACTTTGTCAAACATAATAAGTAAAATATTAAATTGGTTATTATAGACTATCATAGCCATTCATAGGGGTGGTGTTTTAAATGTGTATTTAATTTCACTTTGGGGTTCACACACTCTCAGTTATAGTAATCAGTCTTCATAAAAATAATATCAAATATCAAACTGAAATATAGAACCATATGACGACATTTTTTTTTAGATATCTAAAGCATAATATCTATAGGGAATTTTTTGCATAAATACGGCTGACGGGTACTATTAATGTTTTCAGTATATACCTTGGAAATATAATACTTAATAATACAATCATTTTATAAACTATTTTAAAACTATATTTTTAATTTAAGTCCAATTATCAATACACCATGTTCGTGTGAATAATTCAATAGTTTTAGACGTACATATTGTATAGTATACTTTTTATCATCTCCTTCAGCCCGACCTCTTATCGACTAATTGCTTTTTTTTAAATCCGATTTCAATTCTTATCGCCCGCGCGGCATCCCTCGTTTTGTAGAAGGAATAGGCAGATTATGTTAGTCGTTTACAAATAATAATATTGTCCGAATGGTTAACTGAAATGTTATTTGACTCTGTTCCGATCAAAGCCGCCAGCGTATACTCGATAATTATTTGGAAAATTTAATATTTCTGCTGTATTGTTAAGCGTAGGAATCATCGTTCATTCCACCCAAAATCACCAAAAACGTATAAGCTATAAAGCATTCCAATAATGTTTATCAGAAATTCTAATTCACATGGCATGTTTATGGACAGCCGATTGTTACAATACATTTATTTGATTCATTCTCGAATTGCATAACTTCATGTATCCATAATAAAAACGTTTGCGGGTACGTTGCATATTGAACTCTCATGGTTTCCCAATACTATATGCACATTACCGGCGGGAACAGCACATCGATTTTTGTTAGGTATTTTTTATACTTGTAAATTATAATACCATCCGTGTGCGCTACCTCTGACCGTGTGTGCTCGATCTTTACTATCGGTTTTGCCTACAAACGAATTGGTTTTAACACTTAAAAAACGACACCAGGATCGTTTCCCGATATTTTATGCGACAGACGTCCGAGTTCGTCCCCAGTGGGATTTTTCTGTAACATAAATTATTACTAGGCCTGTTTCCGTTCAGAATATAATAAAATGTACCAAATTATTATCCACATACTTCCTACCTTCACACAATAAGGTTTGAAGAAAATAATAATACATTTTAAGTGAAATATAGGGTATTTTTGGACAAAAATGTTTTGACTAAGTCGATTACGACATAATATATTATTTATTTTCTTTAGGTAGGTAATAGCAGTTTTTTAAAAATTAAACTTATCGCTTTTTCAAAGAAAACTACGGGAGAATTCAAATAATAAATTACTCCAGAAGGTGACTTAACGTAGCAGCGAGAGAACCATAATTCAGACTTTAGGAACATATTCGCACTTACTACCACCAAAAGCTCGAAAGTCCATATTCAGCTTGCCGTGATTACAAATACAGCTCATCGTATTATAGTTCAGTGGATGGACCACTGGATAATGGTGGATTATAATAAATTAATGTTTTATCAGTCACTCGAGTATGTAAATTTAATATATTATAATAGAAGACAATGCGAAGACACACAACCTAGGGTGGTTGGTGGGTGGGTGAGTGGTAAAAAGGTATGGTATTCCGCAAGACTTTAGTTTCTAATATGTATAGCCTTCGACGCCACAACCTCAGTCTTTAATCAATGCTGTGATAGGTATACGGTTAAGTATAATATTATAGGTATATTCACAGAATATGGAGGTGCACGTCGCAGCATTCATCACACACGTTTCGAAGCTCACGTGGGAACAAAAATAAAATATATTTTATACTTATTTATTATTGTCGCACTGCACTCGGATCCGACGAGCGCTTATTATAACGTGGGCACGGGCTGAGTTTCGTGTCTCGCCGATTTCCGACCCGACAAAAATACCGTTTGCTTTGTATCTTACTATTATTGTACCGTGGAAAGTTTATTAAAACACGGCGCTATCGTATGTAGGTAGGTATACGACCGATATAAAATACAATATATATATATTATTTTATTCGCGAGCGGAAAGAGAGAGAGGTTAATATCATTTTTATTGCATCCCACGCCCGCGTCGCCCCACCTCCACCCCCACGGCAGGTCGGTGGTGGTAGCGTGCGATCCGGTGGTTGTTATAATGCAATATAAGTATACACACGGACGTGGAAAAAAAATATACGATATTATCATATACGCGGCGGCGGCACACGCAATGTCGGCAGCGATTTTTGTTGTTTTTTTTTCTTTTTACAGTTATTTATTTTTCATATTGTTTTCCGCGCTCGGGTGTGTGTGTGTGTGTGTGTGTTTTGAACACGAAAAGTACGTGTAATAATACAAACGATATAATATATATATACACGAGTATATGCGCGCGGTCGCCGCCGCGGGTGGATTAGAAGGCTAAATCGCATTATTATTATTATTATTATTATTATTATAGTCTATATAATATGCGTTCATATTTTGTAATATATACAAAATAATATGTGTCGTGTATGATTGCTGTTTTTTTTTCGTATCCCACACATTATACACATATATATATATATATAATATATTAATATTATAGAATGCGATACATACACATAATACACACATACGTGTGTGTGTGTGTGTGTGTTCGGTGTTTGTACATTGTAATGAACGGCCTTTCTTCTTTTCCCCGTTGTTCGATTATTATTATTATACCAAATTATTATGCATTGCTAATGCACGCATAATATATATGGTCGAAAATACAATAACTATGGTATAAAATAATAATATAAATAATAAAAAAAAAAAATTATACAATATATATATATGTATATTATTGTATTATTAAATTATATATATAATATTATACATAATAATATGTGCATTATATTATCTATATGCAGCTCGTGCTTTATGCATTATATTATATTATTACACACATTCAATACCTAATTCGAAAAATATGACATCTCGAAATTTTTATCCCTTTAAAATTGTCATGAAGATCGATGAAATTCTACTCTTGTTATCTCAAATACAATTATTTATGACGCAGTTTAAGTGTACACATTTTTGTTGACAGATTAAGATGTAATCTGTACTAAGACACACAATATAATAATGAATATACATAATTATAACTGGTATAAATAATATATTAAATAGTTGTGATTCTGAAAATGACAAAATTCAGGATACCCGAGCAAATACTTCTTTGAAACAAGTTATATATCATACATAATTCATAACTGTGAGACAGTTTGTTGAAGACTCGCGTAAATATTTAATTCTATATACTCGAAGCAAAAGAAAAGTTAGAAGATTAAATTTTTATCAACAACCACATAACCCCAAATATTAATAATTATAACTAAATGTGATTAATAGACAATAGTTATATGCATAATACATTTTTTTTAAGCTTATGTAAAAAATGTAAAAAAACTCAATGTAAAAAAATCGAATTATCTTATAAACCTAGTATTATATTTAATTTTATATTTATATATGCGTACTATGTTTTTGGGCGATGTTGTGCGTAAACTTTTAAAAAGGTTTTTTCATTACATAACTCGAAGTTTAGACTTAGTTTAAAAAAAAATCGAGTTAGTTATCTCGAATAACATATATTACCTACTTGAAGCGTTTTTTAATCCTCTTTCAACTTCACGGTAGCAAATTGACTCGACCTATTATAATCGTAAACAGAATCGCACCCGACAGCAGCGAATTTGTAGTTTCCGGATTGTTGGTTTGGTCGTTTAACAATATTATCACGATTTTCATAAAAACTGATACAATGGAAATTTTAAACGATTAACATATTTTTTTGACGCACGTACAATTCATTCCACGGTAATTTTGTTTTTTTCGTCCACGTATAGGTTAGGTACCTGCTGACCACTCCGGATTATTTTATAGGTATACTTATAGATGACTGTAATCTACTTTTAAAACATTACAGTCACGAATTTCGGTGCTCGTAAATATTATGTAATATGTATAAAATGTGTGTTTGTGCGCATAAAAATAAAAAATTAAAGTAACCTAAATGTCTTTGTTATAAGACTAATGCTATATTCTCGTGCTGTTTTAGATTTTATGTACAAACATTAATTATTTTAATGAACCTCCGAATGAATAAAAATTAATGTTTCCTAAACGTTCGATAACGACAATAACAATATTATTATTCGGAATACGCATGACGCATGTAGAAATTCGAGCACACTGCACGTTATATATATACTCTAAATGGAAATAATTAGTAAACTTTGGGTTTTCGTAAGCTACTGTGCTGAAACGGCACTTGGATTTATGTGAGCCGTAAATAAAACGGACAAAAGCGAAGAGCGACAAAACAAAAAAAAACCATATCCGACAATATTTTCTGCGGTAAAAGACACACTTTGCCAAATCGACCCATTAAACTATCCGAGCCGTATAAATCAGCCCCGAGGAAAATTGCTCATTGCCGGATCATTGTATTCGGCTGTATATATAATTGTGTTCGAGGTCCACGAAACTGAAATCATTATCGAGAGAAGAAGTAAAAAAAGTGCATCATAATATATTATACCATATTATTTAGGTACCTACAATTATATAATTTATATACGGCAGTTATGCACACATATTACAATATGTTGCTGGTTGCATGTTGCATATATTGGCGTATTGCAGTCTTAAGGCGAGGGATTTTTTTTATAAAACTATAATAATATAATACAGGTACCAACTACTGTTTAAAATTAAAATATCATAATTTTGTACGTTTATTTTTATGTTGCTTTAACTATAATATATAATACTAGCATATTATATAACTAAAGTATTTAGTAGTTTTGTCCTCCTTCAGTCTCCTCATATATATATATATATAGATAAATGGCTTAGGGATGTCACTGATGTATATTTTGTATAATGAATTCATAGGCTATACTATTGTGTTCTTGTAAAGTCTACCGGCTAGTAAAATGACCGTGCACTGCACTTTGTTGTATCTACGCGCGATGGGTGAAGAGGATCAGAGACAATTATTGGATTGAATTTGTATAAAGCACGGTGGAAAACGGTCGTGGCGAGAGATTCCGATGGGAATCGCATCGCCGACGACGAAAGACGTACACACATACACACACAATGCACTTAAGTGGATACATTGTGTGTATTATACTGAAGCGCACGACGACCAGGAGGCGCTGGAGACTTAATCGAATTCGATTCACGTCACACGCGTGCAAGGATATTGAATATATATATATATATATATATATAGATAAAAACCGATTAGATTATGGCGAATTGCCAATTAGAAGCTCCTTGCCTCGTCTAACCAACCCCCAACAAACCTCCAGCTACCCCCCTCCCCCATCGGCGGGTGAGTCGACCTTTAGGTGATTAGACGACGACTGTCGTCCCTCGTCGAGTTACCGCATCTCCACCGCTCATCTATTTACTAGCTGGATCTGGATGCCCATATATATATATATATACAAATATATATTATTACCCTACCAAAGTCCCTAAACACCCACCACCACGGTCAAGAGTAAAGTTTCAAACCACTATATATACATACCTATGTGATGGTCATGGCTGCACCCGCACGTTTCACTTTCCCCATTTTATTCTCTCTCCGTATATTTATATTTTATAAACATTTGTAATTATTGTTTATAAAATATAATAATAATAATAATATATTTTAACCAACAATAATATACATACATTTTTTAAATTAATGAACATAAGGTTACACGTTTCATGTAGTAAGCTATTGCTTGTAATGGGGATGTGAATTTAATAAAAATATATAAAATAATATATGTTATATTTATTTAATTTATTATTTTACTCACATAGTTTTTAAAAGTTATACAATCTATTAAAATTGATTGATTATCATAATATGTTCAAATCAAAACCTAAAATTATCAAGAATTATAATATATTATCCTTTGTAGGTGCATGTATTCTTTTAATTATAATTAGGAAAATTCAAAATATTTCCAAATAATTCAAGTGCTTAGATAAATGTATAAATAAATTTACAGTAAAAAGAAAAAACCCTCATAAAAAAAGGAGTTTTTATCGCTACCAGACACTATAAATTATGGCATGGAAATTAAAAGAATTTGAAAAAATAGATAATTGATGACGTGATGGCAAATGCGGTGAGCATACTTAGTGAATCACCCATTTCTATTTCTCCTGCAGCCCACGGAGCATAATGTTATTATCTCGGTCCACACACACGTTTGTACAATATGTGTATTGTATATATAAATAGGGTGATTCACCAAGCATGCTCCCCCGCATTTTTTCCTTTAATAATATATTTATATAGATTATGATTTTTAGAATTTTTAAGTATACTTAAAAAACAAGTACTTAAGGAGTGTCATGTGGTAATACAAACTTCGGTTTTTCAAATGTAAGCCACCCCCCCCCTCCTCCCCATTTTTAGTGGATACATAATTTTTAAATTTTGTTTTCCATATTTCAAAATTTGAACGAGTAGTTTTTTAGTTATTTTAATGGATGACACATAAAGATATAGTAATCTATATATAGTTTTACAAAAATATAAAATAGATATAATTTTGGACCCTTTATTCATAATATTTGGACCATTTTTTACAAATTATAAATGTTAATTAATTATTTTATAATTACTAAAATTTAAAATTTTGATTTCGATACGTTAAAATTTTAGAAAAATTATCAGCTAAATAACATACAGTAAAAATGGGGGTTCTCGTTTGAAAAATAAAAGTTTGTGTCAAAAAATATCGAGAATTCAAAAATATTGTCTTTGAGTATATTTCAAAATTTCAAAAATTTGATTTTGAATAACTCAATAATTGAAGAAAAAAATAGTATGCTAGTGAATCAGTCTGTATAATACATTTTTTTACATATATTATATTATATAATAGACATGTTGTATACGAGGTTCAAACTTTAAACACACTGCTGT
This sequence comes from Neotoxoptera formosana, assembly GCA_022818045.1. Classification (NCBI taxonomy): domain Eukaryota; kingdom Metazoa; phylum Arthropoda; class Insecta; order Hemiptera; family Aphididae; genus Neotoxoptera; species Neotoxoptera formosana. The sequence continues at coordinate 50,483,434 of CM040631.1, forward strand.
CACGGTGCATATTATTACGGAATATTACTGTTATTATCACTATTTTCGCAGTTATCGTTATTATGATAAATAATAATAACAACAAATATTATTGTTACTATCATCGTTATTATTATTATTCGCATCGGAAACGAGTCGTGTGTCACCGCCACCGCGTCCCCGAAATGATTTTCGTGCGTTATAATATATTATATTGCAGTAATAATAATTCGTATTACAACATAATATAATAATAATATTATTATACGTATGGTTGTCATGCCACCGCCGCCCGACTTGCTATACAATTTACATCGTACATACCTGTACCTACGCGTACCGCCACGCCGTGTGTAATATTAGGTATAATTTGTTCGCTGATATATTATAATATACGTACTACCTATATTATAATACAGTATGTGTTTTGTATATTTAATAGCCCCCCCCCCATTCCACCGATCATTAATGCTTATAAAATATAATCGTAAATAAATACATTTGATCCAAAACATATTATATTAATTATTACTATACTACAATCCGGTGTATCGAGCTATTATACTATTACGACGACGGCCAGAACCGCTCCACTATTTGATCTAAATCGTACATAATAAACCTCGATATACTCACGGAAAATCAGAATTAATACATTTTTTCAACTGCATTGTGCGGTTATATTATATGCAATTACTCTGTGTTATACATATAATATGATCACGTAATTAAAAAGTAATGTGACACACAATTCAAATAGATGTGGCGATATACGAATACAATATGAGACCGTATGACGTGTGGATGTATCATAATAATAATTATTAATTTGTATCGACTGTATTTTACACACTGTGTACTCTGTATACGTCTCGCTTGCAGACCGGTAACCGAAGTAATTTATACCAGAACCGACAATTTGAAGAATAGAAGATTTTTCGAAGTTCTGATCATTGAAGATAATATATTCTGTCACAGCCATTGCGGTTCGCACGGTTAAGGCGAAACCGTGACGACGATATTCTGTATAGTCACATGAGTCCTTAACCACTTATTCACAAGTCACAACCAAATAATACGAGTCCAATTACACTATATTATTATACCTTAGTATTTTGTACGGTGGATGTACAGTGAATCATATCAAACGGATAATGTATACGACGACCGTATTAAGATAATAATAATAATAATATAGTACAATAATATAAATATAATATGTCACACGCGAAGGATGGGCGACGACGACGACGAGTGACGAACTCGACTTAACGCGCAGCATAATATTGTATTTTGTGGTGGTATAACATAATATATTATAATGGCGTACTGTACCAATTTAAATTAATGTCAATTGCACGGCGCACGTTGTAATATTATATTATAATGATGGGTTTAGCTATTATATTGTTTCAATCTTCAGCTTCAATATCTTATATCTGGAAGTAAAGTGAATATAGTTGGTACTAAGGGAGGGAAGGGGGGGGGGGTAAAAAGTAAAAACTACTATTTTAGCTAATTAATTCGGAGTCAAAAATGTATAAAATGTTCAATTTTTGTAGCTAAGGATTGGAAATTTAAAATAAGGTATATCGAAAGTCGATTATAGTGTAACAGAAAAATCTAAAAAATGTATTATTATGGTTTTTTTTTTATAGACATTTTAAATTAGAATTTGGACGAGATTTGATATTTAAATTAATAATAACGATGTTAGTTATTTCGTTGAAATTTAAAAATATTGTCCGTTGGTACTTGAAACTTTTAAAGTATACTATTATATTTTATGAACACAATGGTGTTTTCAAATGTAACGTTTTTGGCAAAAACTAATTGAACCTACTCTATATTAATAATAGTAGAATGTATTATGTTAAAAGCAATAATATCATAAAAATACTTAATAATGTAGGCTGACAGACCGTCATCGCTCAGAATCGTTTTTTGTACCTATACAATGATTTTATATTTAAATTATCGAATAATATATTTGATATATTTGAATTATCGAAACACATTCTTTACATTCAATGACCCACTCGACTGCACAGCAGTTTAACTTTTAACCTTGGATATTTTGAAGTAGATTTCTTACGTAGATTGCTATAATGGAAACGCACCTTCTTGTCATAATTATTATTGTAATCATATCAAATTATTATATTGTTTCGTCGTCTTCAGAAGGTACAACCTTATTTTTTCCTCCACACTCGTTCTGGAGCTTTTATAATATAAAATATAATATTTAATCTATACACTATACCTACATTCTGGTAAAACGGGTTGAGCGAGTTTCTGAGTTACATTTACGTTTGCAAATGTCCCCAAATTAATAATAATAATAATTATTATTATTATACACACAATTAGTGGTGCTCTTTCGTGCAATAATTTTTTTTGTTTGTTTGTTTTTTACATTTCATTTTTTGCGTGTCGTCTATATAATAATATGCATTTATACCAAGGGGATCGTAAAAATGTTGACAAGCGTGCGGGTACGTCGTACTATGTGTATAATATAATAATGTGACCCACCGCGTGAGATCCTCTGCTGGACGTCATGTCAAACGACCCTCCATAAAATATATTTCAATTCCAAATCATTACCATATAATGATTATACATTGTGCGCACAAACGATATGGATTATTATTATTAATTATTGTCATATATAGTCCTACATAATATACAGTGCATGCAGTTAATAAAATGTCATCGATTAGTGGATAGTATGATGATGATAGATTGATTATTGATGAGTATTTAAAAATCGATGAGATAATAATATCGATTGTATATATTATAACCCTGGAACTTATCGCAAACGTTGTATCCACTATAACATAATTAATGTAAAGAGTCAATACAGATATTGTAGTTTATGCACACTGCTTTTGAACGTCAAAACGCCCAACCTCGAACAAAGAGCCTATTTATATAATTTAATAGTTGTAAGTGATATACCAATATGACACTATTCATTTTCTCAAAATATATTGACTTTTTCAGATTTTTACAATTTTTTTATATCTGTTATAATTTGAATTATTATTTGAAAGATAACCCTGGGCATCCACAAGAGTTAATCAGTGAGGCCTAGTAACTATCTTGATATTAATTTAAATAAATAAAAATCATTTCAAACATTTTCGTTAATAATTCGGTTTTTACACATACAATCGTGAATTTTGACGAAAATACATTATATTATGGACATCTATTTCATTAAATGGACACATTAATTCGTGTACTTTGTGTAATTATTATAAAATAAGATTTTTATGTTACTTAGCAATAAATAATTATATTATAACTATACTTTTTTATATTCTTCTATGAACAAAAACATAACAATTATCTTTCTTCCTAATAATATTATAAAGAGGAAAGATTTGATTGTTTGCATTGAATAGACTCCAAAACTACTGGACCGATTTTCATGAAACTTTTTGTGTATATTTGGTATGTCTGATAATTGTTTGTATCCGATTTTTTAAACCGTAGGTGTTAAGGGTGGCTCACCCTAAATATTTTTTAATGTTTAACGTGTAAATTGTTTTCCTATAATTTTAGGCGGCGGCCCCGCGGGTTTCCAGCTATCTGCAACCTAACGAATGATATCGGCGTGTAGATATAAATTGTTCCGAGAAGTTTGTCGATAAAAATAATCTCACGCATTGTGCGTACACCAAAACTATGACGTATACCGAATATTACAACTATAATATATGAATTTAAAAATGGAAATCTTTGTCACGCATGGTCTCTGAAACAACTTATTCAATTTCTTGGTTTTTTTTAAATGAAAGAGTACATCTCGGAGCAGGTTTTAGGCTTAATTTAAATTCTTTAAGTTAATTGAAAATTAAAAAATTCTGGAAAACTGAAAGTGATTTTTTCGATGGGATTTATGTATAATCTCTGTTTATTTATAGGATTGCTATTATTTACATAAACAAATATACAGAAAAGTATAGTTATAATACTATGATATGGTATAATTATTTATTGCTAAATAACATAACAATCTTGTTTTATAATAATATTACACAAAGTACACAAATTAATTTGTCATCCATTTCATGAAATGGATGTCCATATAATGTATTTTCGTCAAAATTTCACGATCTGGACGAATTTCACTATCTGGATATCCAGTTCATGAAATGAGTGATTTCACTATGTGGTTACGACATATATACTGCCATAGACGGTCACTGCGGGGCGGCGGGGTCGGTGGCGGTGAAATTACCCCCGAGACGAAAGCGATTCTGCCTCCCGCAGTTTATCTCAGTGCAACGCAAACGCCCGCCCGTTTATATAGATACACTCACAAGTATTTTATACTGCCGGTGTATTATACGGTAAATATATTAAAAT